>WBMZ01014452.1:0-101570 GCA_013400975.1 Atrichornis clamosus
AACACAAACCCACCACACTTGAGCTTTTCAGATTCACCTGAGATTGCTCCTGACAGCCGACAAACATAAAGAAGATAAGAGATTTATCTTTGCCAAAAAAGAAAAGCTTTAGGAACATGATAGCAAAATTGGAAACAAACAGAGAAACATAAAAACCAATAAAAGGTGAAGTGAGATTATACTGTCTCCTTTCCTAGCTGCCACTTTGGATTGCTTTGTGGGACCCCACTGTGTTGGCACCCAAGGTCAGGATCCCTTCTCCCATCTGACTGTTCCTACTCAGAATTGACAGCCTCCCTAAACGTCTTTCCTCTCTGACACTCCGGGTTTTTCTATCTATGAATAAGTTTCACTGAAGCTTCTCAGCACATTTTAAGGATTCCCCAGGTTCTCTTGTAGTTTAGGAAACCTTAACCTGCTGCAAAATTTCCTACCTGCTTCCTGTCTGCCAAAAATGCAGATGGAGCACCACTGGTTAAAGCAATAATAGTTCCACTTTGTTATGCAGACAGAACCTTTGTAGGGCTGATTCATCCTTCTCCAAGGACTTTTATCTCCAGAAGTCAAGGGAATATCACTTTCCTCCTCTCGTATTAGAAATGAACATATCATCAAAGCTTAGCTTGCAGTTCACCACCGTGGACACAAGGAAGAATTATTTGTGGGGATTTAGGACAGGATGCTCAGACCCCTCTCCCTGCATCCCCCTCCCTCAGCTGTGGATTTTAGGATGTAGTGAGCAGTGCTTGAGCAGGATTATTTTAGGGCTAGTGGAATCCTTGCAGTTTGTGTAACTTGCAATGTCACTGGTACCATGAGGATAGCCAGGAAGTTCTCTTCTCTTCTCCACCTGTCAGGAAACCAGCCTGCACCCTATGAAGGAGCTTTCACCCATGATCACATTCATTTAAGTTTCCCAGCAAAATTATGATCATGATGATGAGCATTATAAGGATGATGAGGTGCTTTAACAGTCCAAACCTGTTTTGTTTGTGACTCGGGCAAGGAAGCAAAGGCTTCCAACTGCACTAGGAACCAAAGCAGTAACCTGCCAGCCTCCTGGGAGGAAATATCTTAAGGAGGAGATGTGAGTTGAGAGGGAAATAGAGTCATAGAGCCATTTATGTTGGATCAATTTGTCCAACTGTTAACCCAGCACTGCCAAGGCCACCACTAAACCTTGTCCCCAGGTGCCACATCTGCACATCTTTTAAAACCCTCCAGGGATGGGGACTCCACCACTGCCCTGGGCAGCCTGCTTCAGTGCTTGACAACCCTTTCTGTGAAGAAATAGTTCCTGTCTTGTTGCAAAAACAGAGGTATGTTTTCTCTGCTCAAATGCAGAACATTCATCAACCACCGAGGGATGGAGGAAACCCCTGAAGACAAGCTCTCAGAGGTCCATCAGATCATATGATGGATGCACATTTTAGGGTGGTAGTAGACGGGACACTGGAATCTCCTGGTCTGACACTGCTTTGAAAAACCCAACTGTGGGAATATCTCATCACCCCTCTGTGTCCTTGACTACCTTCCCAACACGTGTACAGAAAATGAAAATTCTGTGTTAATGTCTGAGGTATAAAATGTTAGATTCCTGTCCTGGTCAGGTGTCTTCTAAATACAAACAAAAACAATCTTTACTTGTTTGTGGCCTTATCATTAACTGGATGTGAACATTTACCAGACATGGAGCTGGCTTTTTGTCAGCCCTTTGGTCCCTCCTTATTGAGGTACAAGGGAATGGGAGGGCTCCTTTGGGAGTTTGAGCATGGGGGACTGTGTAAGATGTGCTGCAGTTAAAAACAATATTTACGTGCTAGACAAGATTTTAAACTAGGAGAATAGAAATCTTGTTTTTCTCTGCTCGCCATGAAGAAAATGAGTGAGGTCAACAGGAACGAGCATCATCCAAGAACTCTCATTTATTCCTGTTTTCCCATCTGGCTACACTATAATTACACATCAAAAAAATAACAATAAAAATACACTGATATAGTTACTAACTCAAGCACTCCTAGCTTTGGAAATGCTACAATGGATTTTAACAGTTAGTGCACTATTAATCCAATGTGGCACCATAACTTAAATCCCATGTATATTTATGCTATGATCTATATAGTTTTTAATCATATAAATATCTTTTTGCTTTCATCTTTGGGAAACTCCACCAGGAAACTTGATAGTTATTTGATGGTGGCAGGAGAACAGCGAGACTTCGAATCATCATTTTTTCATATCAGGTTCTAAAGCTGTGTAAGCCCTTTCCATCCTGCAAAATATGATTCCACATTCCCCAGGTCTATAGATTCCACAGATCTACCTTGTGAGCCACAATTAAAACTCTTCATTTGCAATATTCAACCTGCTATAGTCCAGAACTATTAGTCCAAAGAAAATCCTGCTTGTATTTTGGCTGGAAGATATCCAGAGCAGATAACATATTTGGGAATTTTTCTCTTATAGTGTTGGTCAAATCTCCAAGGACTAGCACTTTGTTCAGATTTAGATTGTTTTTACAGGGATGAAAAAGCTCTTTCAAAGTGCTCACTGGAAGCACATGGAATAAAAATCCCAAAGATTTTTCTGAAATCCTGAAACAACTGAAATATTTTACTAACCTGACTCCTGAAAGTGGGCAAACCCACCTTGATTAAATTTTCTAAAAGTAAAAATAAATAAGACATGATCTGCTAAGGCAATTGCTAGGGGGGGAATATGTTAACCTAAGAGTAAAAGGTTGTAGATAACCAAATATCAGTGTTTAGAATGGAAAACCTCTGCCAGCCTTCCCCTCTCACACCAGTGCTCTGCTGCCATGATCACACTTGGCACAAGACCAGTAGTTAAAACAAATAATAAGATGTTGATGAGTGGTGAATTCACTCTAACATTCTTTGTTCTCTTGTTCAATCCCACACTGATATTAGGAACTCCTGGAGGAAAAAAAAAAGGGAGAAATTAAAATGGAATTGGAGATTGAGTCACAGCTAAATTAATTCTGTATATCACGAAAATATCACAGTATTCTTATTATTTTCATAATATCAAATGAGATTAAAGGCTGTCATCTTTCTGGGTCTTTATCTTCATATCCAGAGTTCCAGGAGGGAGATCAGCGAATCTGGTATGTGATAAAAGGGAATATAATTCTTGCCTAACATTTCACCATGTAGTAACTAGAAGGGTATTTCTACCTAGGGAGAAGAGCCCACAGGCAAAAAAGAGTTTAATCTACCCTGGTGTTCAGCTACAAGCCTTAGGCCCTTATTATCTTTAGTGCTACACCAAAGCTATTTGTCTTCCCTTCCAAGATTATCGATCCTCAGCAGGAACCTGGCACCGGGAGTCCGGTCTGCTGGCTTGGCACAGCGTGAGGTGGAGGAAAGGTGAGTCAATACTCACCTTCTCATGCAAATGTAGTCACAGGTTTCAGAAGAGCTTGTCAAAGACTGTGGAATGATCTCCACCAAGACACGAGGATCCTTGAGTGTCTTGCTGAGTTCTCAAAGTACAGACCTCTTTCTACATAAATACAGGAGAAAATCAATCGAGCCTGAAAGGAAATTCGGTGCTGCCTGTACAATCCTTCTTGAAAAAGGACAGTAGAAAGAAGGAAACTAGCACCACAGATATTATTCATACTGAACTATATCCCTTAATACACTCCTAGGGGTTGTTCTGATGTTGCAACAACACAAACATTAAAGCAACAGAATGGATTTCCAAGGGTTTAGCTTCATAAGTCAAAGCCTTTACTAACATCATCCTTCTGGCAATTTTCTTGCTGTAAACATTGTAATCAGAGTTGCACTGGCATTTCCATTTCAGTCTCATTCCCAGCTGCTGGTGAGTTTTCTGATGGCTGTTGGCATAATTTAGAGCAACTCTAAATGAAGATCCAAGCTGTTCTCACTCCCAATTGGCCTGTAACCTGTACAGGAGTGAGATTACAGGGAGTTAGGTTCTCTTAGCCCTGAACATCCCATGTCATTCCCTGCCCCTTGCAAAGGTAAAATAATGACCTTAATTTTATCAGCATCTAAGTCAAAGTGATTGTTTCAAGTTCATTTATTCCTCGTGTCACAAAGAGAAATCTGAGGCACCGTGCACATTGCACATTTTCTTCCCCTGGCTTGTCTTATCTCTTGTTTGCTGCCAAGTTGTCCAATGCAAATAAACTGTGATTTCAAGGGGAAAGTCAGAGAAGAAGTGTTGTGGAGTTGATGGATATTTACTTTGACTTTGTGACTGGAGGCAGAACACAACGCAGGGAATATCTGAACAACCTAGAAAGGAATACACAGTTCTCGTTTCTCCAGTCACTGGCCCAGGTGATCTCATTAACAGAAGCACAGTTTATCAGTGGAAATTGTTGCCATAATGTCTTGATCAAAGTGAATGCATCACTGGGTATACACACACAGTCAGAGCCAAATATTCCAAACAGCCTGGATATGTTACGGTAGAGCTGAAAGGCTTTTACCTTTCTCTGCATTATTAATATCTTCTCATCAGCTGATGCATTTTTCCTTCTGTGCTCAGAGATGCCTCAGCAGGGAGGAGACTTGCTGGAACCCCTCGGGGTACTTAGAGCTGCACAAGGAGTAGGGGAGCTTCTTAAAGGCACATAATTTAACTGAGAAGGAGCTAAGGTGACTTAACTAAAGTGAAAACAACGACACAAGAGCTGTACAGGATATAGGGCAGTACAGTCTTTGCTCTCCCCAGATTCCACCTCCAGCACTGGTCAATTCTGCTTTGATAGAAACACAATTTCTTTAAGGTCTATTTGCTTGTTTTTCTTTCAGATAGTTATGTTTTAATGAAATATGAAAATGGGAAAGGTTTATCTGTTTCATAGGTTTATTTTCTGGAAGATGAGCCTAAATTCACACAACATTAGTCAATGACTTATCTGTTTGAGCACTGACTGAAATGAAAGTCTCTCCTGTCCTGAAAGGAGACAGAAACTGGCATTTTCTTGACAAACTGTCCTTTCCCTCCAGGATTTCAAATGGTGCTCCTTTACTTTTAATATGGAACAAAACCAAACCTTGACATCTTCACCTGCAGATAATTCTGCATTTCTGGGCATCATCTGGGTTTGCAGAGATTAGGGGAGAGGTGGTGAGCTTATGTCCAGTGACCTCCAACAACTCCTTCTGTAGTGGTTGGTCCCTGACTCCAGGAAATCTCTCCCTCCATCTACAAGTCAATTTGTGGGATTTTTGTACTCACAGAAACATCTGAAGCCAACATGTCAGTGCTCTCATTACCACTTCAGACAGGAAACTACCTCTTGTGATGCAGCCTATGATAAAATGTCATTTCTATTATTCAGTGATTTGTATTTAGTTTACCATTCTGTCTCCTTTATGTCTCCATTTACTTCTGTGACCAACATTTAATGAAATCTGGCACAGACATAGATGGATTTGTCTGCATCACTTACTGTTCAGCACCTGAAAGAAAACCTTGAATGTGAGACCATCGGGCAGGGAGAAAAAATAGATCTCATTTTATTTCTCACCTCTTAGAAATCTCTTCATTTTTTCCTAGTTTCCAGCACTCTCATCCCCAAAGGCTCTCTATTTGTCATCATTCAAATGTTAATTTTATTAGACTATGCTGCACATGGAATTACTCTCATATAATCCATTCCCTGCTTGTTTCCCTCGTGTATGATTAGCCTTTCCCTCCAGATTCTTATATAATAAGGAAATATCAGGATAGTCTGGGTGTTTGGGTAAATAATCCTCAAACTCTGCAAGGGACTTAGATTTCATGACCATTTCATTAACAAATGGGGAAACAAGACCTGCAGGTTTCACTGCCCTTCTGCCAGTGAATTTGATTCCAGATAGATCAAGAGGCTTGTGATGGGTTTGCTGCAAATGTGACCAAGATGGGAATTGAGCCAACATTTCCTGGAGCTACATCCTGTACTAATCCACAAGAATGTTCATTTTTTATCTCAGTGATTTACTATGAAGCAAAAATGTGACCTGATGACTCTGTGGGAGACAAAAGAGACCAATCCCAACCACATGCATTAGAGTGCTGGTACAACATCAGTGAATCTTGGGCTTGATGGACTTTGAAGTTAAACTCAAACGGGCTTGGATGCTTATGAGAAAGTTGAGAGGAAACAGTGCTCAAAACTCTGCAGACAATACAGAGGAAAACACAGGAATAACAGTCCTTTTGCAGGGGTATGTACATCTAGAAGCACGCCCTCTACTTCCCTTTTTCTTTTGGGTTTGTTTTTTGGGTTTTTTCCTAAAGAAAAAAAGAAATGTAACTGGCAAGGCCTTAACTGTTCCCAACTCTACCTGAGTTCAACATACAACAAAGCTCTCCATTCCTCAGTTCTGTAGAGACTAAAATCAGAAGGAATCCTTAATCGTTCACACGAGGATACAGCTTTTATGTGCTAGCAAGGAACCAAGAGTCTGCTCTGACTGACACGAGGGAATAATCTGCTTCTCAGCATGAGTTACTAGAAAGAGGTTTTGACATCTAAAGCAGAAGTGTGGTCCCTCATAGAGCTTTGAGCTGCCTCTCCTCCTTCCTTCTGTCTCCTGAATTCATCGTCATGGAGTGGTCTCCTCCCAGATGGGTCCCTCCCTTTGACGCCCCTAACCCACAACTCCTCTGAAGGTGGGACAGATGCACGGGAGGGAAACACCTGGGGATGGAGCCCACTGTGGTCACAGGATGCTCTGCTGCCTTTTGAAGACCCCCATCATGGAGCAGGGACCACGAGCAGACCTGTCTCTCCCAAATTAAGCCACCAAGCTATCAGTGCTCCCACCTCTGCTCTGACTGGACACAGTCTGCCCCAGGATGGATGTAACTTCTCCCAGCACAAAGCCTAGTGGCACAGCCTGAGGAGGCAGGTGGGCTGCTTCAGCCTCACTCTGCTGGACTGGCCAACAGCAAGCACTTCCAGAGGCCTGGCATCATCTGACCACATGTAGAAATAGGCCACATCCCCATTAATTAATCGTGCTGTAATTAACAGAAGAACATATGAACATAAAACATATCCTACTAGACTAGGTCCAGCTAATCCAACAATCTGCATCAAGAGGACACAAATAAGGAGGCAACACAAACCTGGCCAGTGTCTGCAGTCCCATCCTCTTCTAGTCTCACAATTTTTTGTGGTTTTTGCCTTAGCAAAGAATATAACATCCGCCTATCCTCTGCATTCCCAGATATTCCCTGACATGATTTAGGCCATGTTATTTTTCTAAATTCAGTCTTTGCAGGTCCTGTGGCAGCAAAGCTCCAGACATTCACATCTAATCTATTTAAATATACATATAGAATAATAGAATCGTAGAATGGTCTGGGTTGGAAGGGACCTTAAAGGTCATCTAGTTCCACCCCTCCTGCCGTGGACAGGGACACCTTCCACTAGACCAGGTTGCTCAGCAGCCCCTTCAACCTGGCCTTGAACACTTCCAGGGATGGGGCATCCACAACTTCTCTAGGCAACCTGTGCCAGAGTCTCACCACCCTCACAGTAAAGAATTTCTTCCTAGTATCTAATACAAACCTACAACCTGTCAGTTTGAAGCCATTTTCCCTTGTCCTGTCACTCCAGGCTTTTGTAAATAGTCCCTCTCCATCTTTATTTCGAGGCTCCCCTCAGGTACTGGAAGGTTGCCATTAGGTCACCCCAGAGCCTTCTCTTTTCCAGTCTGAACAGCCCCATTCTCCCACCCTTTCCTCACAGCAGAGGTGCCCCATCCGTCTGATCATCTTGGTGGCCTCCTCTGGACTTTTTCCAACAGCTCCCATCTTCCTGTGCTGGGGATCCTACAGGTGGATGCAGCACTGCAGGTGGGGTCTCACCAGAGCAGAGTAGAGGAGCTGAATCACCTCACTTAAGTACTTTGTTTGTTTGTTTGTTTGTTTGTTTTAAATCAGTCTCCTGTGAGCTCAGGGAGTTTTCCCTGCTCAGTGGATTAAGTTGATCTCATCCACCACCATTGCTATTTCAATAACCTTGAGCATATCCCCCTCACCTTTTTCCTCTCCAAACTGAAAATTCCCCAGCTTTATATTCTCTCTCCATAAAGCAACTTCTCCTTTCCATCAGCAGTGTGAATTGCCCTCTGCTGCATCCTTTTTAGCTGTTTGTTGGGCTTTTCTTTTAAACTTGAGTTGGTTTGTGTTTCTGCGTGACAAAAGCGTGTTTTCCACAAAAATGTTCCAACTTGATTTGACAATAGTAAAAGATAAGGAACGTGCAGCTTCCCTTGCTTGTTTGTTGCAGTGACTAATAGCCTCCCCTGTTAAAAACATGCCAGTTATTAGTGTTTGCTTGGCTGTCTCTGCCTGCTACTGCTTCTTGAAATGTATTTTCCTGATAGGATTAAGAACTCTTTACCACCCAGCATTTCGTCTTTGCAAAAGTCTTTTATACATAGAGAACAAAGCTCTTTCCAGTCTTCTTTTCTTCCCTCATTTTCTTTCATAAACTGAAACAACTGAGTCCTTTAAGTTGATCAGAGCACAGTGTTACATCCAGACTGCAAATCCTGTCTGGGTGTTGCTTCCAGAGCGTCCTCATTGCCCCAGACAGCTGTGGGCTGGGAAATAACATCAACTTCCAGTCACAGGACTCCTGTTTGTGCACCCAAGATGTCATTAGCACTGTTTTCCCATTAGCTCTGGGAACACCAAATGAGTGGCTCATCTGCTCTGCCATCGAGGTGCTTTCCAGTGCTTTTCCCTGACTTGTAGGTCAGGATGTTCTCCTTGTTCCTAGATCTATTACTGTGCCTTCAGCAATCACAAATGTTGGTTTTCTGAAAGGGAAGCAAACAAGAAACTCTAGGCAGCTTGGCAATTTTAGTCTAAACAATCCACTATCTCCCTAATCAGCTGTGTCTAAGAGGCAAGTAATTAAATTATAACGTTGGTGAGGTGCTCCCTTGGGAGGCTGGAGAGAAGGTAGAGGCTGGTTTTCTACTTCATGGGTGAGCACTCTAAAATCAGACATTTAGGAGAGCTCTCCAGCCTGGTTCTTGTTCTTAGTTTATCCAGTGACTCCCAAGAACAGGATTCCCAGCCCCCCACAAGGTGAAGGTGCAAAACACTCACTGGGGAACCCACTTGTCATGAGTATGAGCAGATGGATGAGGCACAGTATAGTCAATACTGCAAGGTTTTTGTATGTGCCTGTATATTAAAATTCCAGGTGTTTATGTAGCTTTAGACATTGTCACAGAGTGACAGGAAACTGCAGTGATTCTGTAGCTTATTGAGAGTATTTAATGACCAGATTTTGGATTAAATTTCTACTTGTAGTCTTTTTCTTTGATCCAGATTTTTCACGTCCTTGCCTTTCTTTTAACTTGAGCACTGAAAATGTATGCTTTGAATTGCTGAGAAGATACATCTCTTCTCATCCCTCTCTCTATTTTGTACAGAAACAAGATTGATGGTAAATTGCCAGTGCTGCTGAACAGAGATGAAGCTTTAGTCTTCATTTGTGTGCATGCTTTTGTACAGGCCCACGCACTACTAACCTCACAGAAGATGAAAGTGTTCTTAATTGGAGCAGAAAACGGGGAGAAAAATATCGCACAGTGTAGCCAAGATGAAAAACTCTCAGTGACACTCAGTTTAGGGGACATTTGTTCTGTCCTCCTTTGTAGTTTGTTTCATTTTGACTCTTTTTGTTGTTTGTTGTTGTTGTTCAATTTTCTGCAAGGAAGTGATTAAATTAATAGAAATTGATTGGTGTATCTACAGTTACGTACAGGGAGGCTGGGCTACAGTGGGCACATATATCACAAAATTGCCTACTGTAGTTTTTACTGAAATAATAAAGTCTACTTCTGCTTCATTCTGGTCTAATTTTTCCCACCACCACCACCTCCAAGCCCACTCTTCAGCCCATTCTCCAGCTTTTCCTTTCACTGGAAAAAGTAAAAAATGTTAATTCTGGACAGAATGGATGCAAGGTATAATAACTAGCATATAATCAGACATTGATATTTCATTCCACACCTTCAAACAATTTTATAATCAGTGATTTCCACCTCAGAATAATCTTGAGAATAGGGAACATTATTTTCTTGGAGAAATAGCTCCCTGAGTACATGAGCAAAGAGCTTTTTGTGTAAACCAGCATCACAGTGGGACAACACTAACTTTTATCTGCTGAAGTTCTGCTACTCTCAGCCCATGAGCTGGTAAAATTTTTAATTATGTGCCTCCTTAAGCTCAATTTCAAACAAGATGCATCACCAAGAGATGAACGCAACAACAGCCCAACGTGAGCTTCCATTAATACCTGTAAACTCAAAGAGTACCTGAGCAAGGGAACTCAACACCAGAAGCCCCGCCAGGGCTGTTTGTCAGGGCACAATAACTCCTCAATCAAGAACCTCTCAGCTTTCCAGCAGGTGGCTGAGTCCCCCCAAACCCACGGTGTCTTTGTCAGCTCTGCACAAAGCTTTCTCTGAGGAATTGCCAGCACAATGTCCTTTCCTAACAAGCCTTGGTGAAACCAAAGGTAACACTAAAGATGGTCTGAGAGATTCATGAGCATGAGTTGAGCAGAAGGAGGCAGAAGAGAAGAGGAGGTTGTAGATGTGAATGCAATCATAGAATTGTTTGGGTTGGAAGGGACCTTAGAGATCATCTCGCTCCATCCCTTCTGCCATGGGCAGAGATAAATTTTACTAGATCAGGTTAATCAGAACCTCATCCTGGCCTTGGACACTTCCAGGGATGGGGCAGTCACAGCTCCTCTGGGCAACCCTACCCATTGTCCTCCTATTTACACTGAACAAAGGAACTCTGTAGTGCTGCCATGAAAAGCTGACAGGGAGTATCTTGTTCCTAGCAGGAAAGCCAGTTAATCCCCATCCCAGGGCTGTGGATCACATCAGTGGCAGGTGTCTGTCAGCTAAACCTGCTATTTCCTTTTACCATACCTCTCTGGAAATGGGTTCCCAAAAATTGCAGTCAAAGATATGTCACAAAGGTGGCATGAAGACTATTAAATTGGCCTTTGTACAACACCATAAGCTTGAGAAACATCCCATAATCAGTGATAGCATTAAAGCATGCCTTGGCACATCTTGGCAGAAACTGAATCAAAGCTTGGGTCCACTGTGATACTTTGTCCAGTTTTCACAAGGATTTGAGGCAATCCTTTCCCTCACAAACAATTAGAGAAGCCACGAGTTAATCCTGGCACATCCTGCTCTCCATCAAGGCATGAAGTCAATTGCTGTGCCACAAATCTTAGAAATGGCAGATTTTCTAATCCCTGAGTTTAATCTTGGCATTTTTTGATAGGTTTCTATGTGGAAGGCAAATAAGCTTGATCAGTGTTGCGAGCAGATTGTGCCAGCATCCAACATGCAGCCTCTATTTCAACCTCCAAGGTCTCACATAGCACCACAGGCAGGAAAAGCAGGCCACATCCTGAAGAGATCAGGACACTTTCTCCCCATAGATTTAAAATAGGATAAACACACCTACTGCTTTCCAGCAAGGGATCTCAGAGGGCCCATGTAGAAAACAGTTCTACAGCTACAGTAGATTTGTTTGGCCCAATTTTATTGTTGCTGATGCTCTCAGAACAGCTTAGGGTAGAAGTCTGGATTTGATAAGAGATGTTTACAGTAGTTGTCACTCCTGCACCTGACCTTGTCCTGGTTTCCAGCCTGGATTATCACAATCCAACCCTCCTTGGTTTGGTTTTTTTTGTAGTTGGTTACAGAAGTGAGTGGGAAAGAATTGGGATTAATCAGTGATATTCAGCACAATGTTGGAACACATTCAGTCATAATCCCTTGGTGAGTTCAGTCTAAACAGCACAAACTCATTATATGGGAATGTATTCCTTACTTTTGCCTCTTGTGTTCTTTGTGGTCTCACAAAGACAGTAGGACAATATGTCCCAACCACCTCTTGCCTGAGTTGTTGACTTGACTGTTCCTCCACAAACTTTGGTTTAAAAGCCCTAGACTGGTTTAAAGCATGTAGATAATAGATCTTTCCTTACACTGGGCATGTTGACCGACAAGGATTACAAATACTCAGACAGCACATCTGGCAGAAAAGAGAAGATGGAAAACCCTGGGAAGGGACAACTTAAGGCATTACCTTCTTCAGCTGGTGCAGGTAGAGCCAGAGAACAATGTCCTTAAGATCTAGCTAAAAGATTTTGCAACACTAATAGTGCTAAAATGTTAAAAAGTAAGCAATGTTCATGAGAAGAGAAAAAAAAACCCCAAAACCTTAGATATCTAACAAAACTAGAAGCTTCACTGAAAGGGATTCACAAGGAAATGTCTGTCCTGTGGTTACATTTTTCTCATTTCCCATGAAACAAGTGTATGAGTTAGAAGTGTCTCTTGCATTGATTCTGTCTGGTTTATGAGCATTGAATTCACTTTGCAGTTTTCTTTGGGAAACACTAGCAAGGGTTCACTTTTTTATACTTAGCCATCTGTATTCACTAAGTTAGCAAGCAAGGAATGTGAGAATTATGGCACTTTATGCTAAATACATGATACTTGATGGTTCTGCACATGGCATATGGCACTTCATGGGTCTGCACTGGGAGACTTAAAGAAGAAGAAAGGCCAAGGAGGAAAGATGAGACATCTGACACAAGATAAGTAAAAGAGCAAGAGTGAATAATCTTTTCTAGAAATCAGGGAACTAAAAAAAAAATATATAAAGATGTGACTTTTAAGTTTTGAATTCATTTAAACTTAGAACTTGCTCACGTACACATAGCAGTGGAAGAGTGAATAGATAAAAGTGTTCACATGTTTTATCATTCATAGGGCATAAAGGGTGAAGTCTCATCCCCAAAGAGATCAAAGGCACCTTTAATGCAGCCAGGAGTTCCTCAAGGATGACATTCCATAATTGCAGAAACAGGTCAGATGTGGGACCAGACGTGGAAAGAGCCAAATCAAAGACTAAACTCAAATAATGAAGAAGAAGGGAACAAGGAAAGAACTTCAGCTACAGGTCCACTTTAGAAAACATCAATGTGGGAAATAAAAAGTATTAAAAAGAGACAAAATAGACTCTTTAGCACCAAGAAACACCTCAACTTTATATAAAGTTATTAGTGTGAGAAATTATCTGAGATCTGCAATTATCTGTGTCAAAAAAAAAACCAACCCAACATCATAAATTCAAGGGAATTTTTGGTACAGATCTACCATTTTGATCATTTCCAGAGATACTGCCAGAGGAAAATATTAATATTGCTATTTAATGGTACAGTCAATTATATTCACTTCTACTTCCTCACAGACCAAGATCTAAACCCACAGTAAACCAAGATAAAACTGATAACAGGGATTATAACTCTTTCACAAGAACTGTGTAAAAGTGAATAAAGGAAGTTCATTAGGGATGGATTTATTGACCATATTAAAAATGAGCCAGGAGTTCAGTGCTGCAATTCTTCACATTTGTTCACGAAAGGAAATGTTCTCCTGTTGGTGGGGGCAGCAGATTTGTGGTTAAAAGCTGTAGTTTGGTGCAGGGAGTGGCCTCACAGACATATCAGGACACCCAGAAGAAGACGGATTCCCAAAAGGATGAACCTCAAGGTGCTGTCAGCATTTCCAGGTCATATTCCTTGAAGAAGACAGGTCTGTTTAGAGTCTGGGAATTGCAAGAACATGTAACACGTGTTCTGGCAAAAGGAGGAGCCACAAGGAAGTCCCTTTATTACTCAAATTTTGAGGGAGATGCTTCTACATGAGAGCAGTGAGGGCCCTGGCACAGGTTTCCCAGAGAAGCTGTGGATGCCCCATTCCTGGAAGTGCTCAAGACAAGGTTGGATGGGGCTTGGAGAAACCTGGTCTGGTGGAAGGTGTCCCAGTCCATGGCACTGGGTTGGAACAAGATGATCTTTAGGGTTCCTTCCAACTCAAACCAGTCTGTGATTCTATGATTCTGTATTGAATCAAAATCTCTGGCACATGAATTGTTCTGATCCCAAAAGACCTCAAAAAGTCATTTTGTGGCAGAACTAAGCAAGTAGCACCTTCAGCATCCCTCAGTTCTTTCCCCACATTTTCTGGTGCTACCTGAGATCTTCTTTCTGGTACCTGACCTACTGGTCTGCCTTCCCCACAGTTTCTACATATCAAAGGTATGTTCTCATCCCAAATTTCCTTCCTTCTTCCTGGAATACAAAAATATAGATTATTTCCTCAAGAACAGGACAAGAGGAATTAGAGGCTGCTTCATCCTGTCTGAGGTGAGGCAGTTTCCACACACAGGAAAATTGCAGCTAAGTGAAGGATATTTCATTCAAAATGTAGGAACCAGGGGTGAAAATGTTCCTTGTCTGCATTTGAGAGGGCAGAGCCACCCGTGCTGACCTGCAGACTGCACAGCTCTTCCTTCCTTCCTGCTTATTTTTAAGTAAAACCATTTGAAAACCATTGAAGCAACACTGCAGAAAGAGTAGTCTCTTGAATAGTGACTTAGATAGCCAAGTTTAGTTTGACTAAACCTGCCAAAAATAAATGGCTATTTATCCCGTTGGATTCCCATCTACAGATGTGCTCTGTCCTGTTTTATCTTCATGCATCAACAGATTCCAAAAATAAACAAGTAAGCAAATGCCAGTTTATCCATGGTGTTGAAAAAATCAGACAGTTGGGATATCAAAAAGCAAACTGTTTCCTTCAGAGTCTCCTGAAAGGTTCCCAGGAAATAGGAACCTGTTGGAATTGTTCTGGGGCAGATGCTCTGCTTTACTCAGCTTCTAAGCAACTGTACATCAATGAGGGGCTCAGTCAAAGAAAAATCTGACTTCAGTGCTTGTCAGATCAGTCCCCTGTTGTTTGAAAACATGATTCGAGATTTAAATGCAAGTTTATTGAAGGAAACTTTGTATTTATTCCTGTGTTACAAGAAAGCAAAGGGAGGGGGCAAAAAATTTTTAAAAATTCAAAAAGAAAAGGAGAAAAAAAGAAAAAAGCAGACCTTAGGGATTCATTTTACCACTGGCCTTGTCAATGGGACTTCCTCAATAGGTCAGATTTTTAGACAATTTATGTAAAAGGCATCAGGAAGACAGAAAACAACTTATCTTAGAAAAATTGGATCTTGAGCATATTGGGAAATTCCAATGCAGTTAAGGAACAATTCATGCAGCTTTAGCAGCATTCTCAGCTCAGGAGAGAGACTTACCTTGTTGTCTTTGGCTTTATTATTTTCATAAAACTCCAGGTCCCATGAACCAAATTGCTATAAAAGAAACTCAGTTCTCTTTTAAAAATAGGAAAAGAACTATTTCTAGTTCTTCTGATTGCAAATAAACCCAGAAATGGAATTCATAATTGCTTAAATAGGCAGCAGATAGAAAGAGCAGATGATTTTAATAGTTTCCTGGTGTACTTGGAAGGAAGAGCTGAGGTAAATGTCTGATATTTAGCTGTGAAAATGTCACTACATGCACACACTTATACAATAATAATTGACAATTCAGTAGTTACTGAGGATATTCTAGAAAAAGAGTGGAGGAATATTGGAAAAACATCAGCAGAACAGACAATATTTGTGATAACATCACACATAAGGATTCCTGTAGTATTGGGTCTTAAATGCCAGATATTTCGTAGGATAAAAGCCAAATAACAGTAAAGAAATTGTTATTGCTAGTGAAATTAAAAAGTCACACTTGTAGATTTTTCTGCCTATGATCTTTCCATTTAGCTTTAGTTTCAGCTCCAATTAGTGGGTTTAATGAGTTTCAAATCTTGGGTTAGGAACTGGAACAGATTACAGAGTGGAACTTACTTGTTTGTCCAGAAATCCTCCTAGATGGTTATCATGTTTATATTCATTTTTATTGAAGGAAGCCATTTTAGTGCATATTGGAAAAGGAAAAGTGGGATAGAGTTGAGCAGGTTTTTGGTTTGGGTTTTGTTTTAATTAAACAGAGGGAGAGGTCTGATGATCATGATCGTCAAAACAAAATCTTCCAATAAGAAAGCGCTGTTATTGAAATTTCAGATTGTATATGACAGCATTCAGTCAAATTTTTCTCAAGAAAGATTTTTCACATACAGGACAGAATTTAAATAGAGATGGATGCCAGCTCAGAAAAAAATCAATAGCATTTTTGAAAAATGATAGCTTAGAGTTAGCATAGAAAAAAACTGCCTTATTTGATTCAAAGCAGGAATCTGAACTTAAGTTTTCCCCATACGAGGTAAATGCCCTAACAACTAGAGAATCAATCAGTCTTTTGTGATGAAAAATTATAACAGCAAAAGTTGCCATCTGTTCAGATGCAAAATTGAAAACAAACTGTGAAGCTTCAACTCTTAAGAAAAAATAAGAGTTGCTGTTTTCTAGTCCTGATCTTGTAGTCCCAAGTATTATATGGTATGATGACAAAATTAATGTATCTATGTTATTGTAACTTTTTATTAAGATCCTGTAAAATTTAATATAGTTGACGCATTCTCATGAAGGATTCTCAGTTCTCAGGAAACAAAAGAGAAACTGCTCTTTGGGGGATTTTCTTTCTCACTAAATTCATCAGGACTATGGCCTAAGTTGATTATTTTTTAGTTCTCCCCGACACAAAGCCATGAAGTGTGATTGGCACTGGCCTTACCCTTGCCAAGAGACATTTATTAGCCAATGTGAGCCACCTCCTGTATTGGCTTGAACAGGATTTACCAGGGATTTTTCCACGGAGGGTTGGACTCTTTTCAGTTTAACTGTATTTTAGACTGATCTCTCTTGTCACTCTAAAAATAAAGAATGGCTTCACCTTTACTGAGATACATCACGTTTAATGAAAAAAAGAAAAGAAGCAATATTTAGACCTTCTGAGTCTTTTCTTGGCTGACATTGGTTTATAACTTTTGCCTGGCAAGGGACTTAAAGTCTCTGGAAGAGGGAACATGAGTCCAGCTGGAAGCATAAGGACTTTTGTTTCTTACTTCCATTAGACTGAAGATTCATTCTCTGTGATGTAGGAATTCCCTGATTCTGATATCTTGATACTATTGTGCATTCACAGCGTGTGTGAATAAACTGGTTTAAACCTTCAGAGAAATCTGAGGCTTCTCAACAGTAGGAGGATATTAATTAACTTCTCCAGGAAATTATCTTCCTCACACATCTAGAGAGATAAGAGAGTGGTCTCGTCTCTACTGACGTGATTATGGAACAGAGAGCTGTGGGTGAAACCCTAATTTTTATTTTCACAAAATTGATATCAGAACCTAATTTTTTGTAATTTTGGAATATTGCTAGCCTAACACTTTAATTAATAAATGTTGCACTAGGATAGCTTTTAAAAGAGAGACTGTGATAGGAAGAATCACAGAATGGTTTGGATTGGAATGGACCTTAAAGGTCATTTAGGTCCATGCACCTGCCATGGGCAGGGACACCTTCCAGTAGGCTTTCCACCAAACCCTTTCCCAGAAACATCCCGGACAGCTTCTTCTGTGGTGTCAAGAGCAATGGGGACTTTTGGAAAGGCCAAATGCTTCACACTTACTTGCAATTTCTTGCTCTCCTTTTCTCATCAGCAGTTCTCACCCCTAGCTGCTAGAATATCCACACAGGATTGCAGGAATGGGTGGCTTTGGGCAAATCCCCATCCCTGGAAGTGTTCAAGGCCAGGTTGGATGGAACTTAGAACAAGCTGGTCTAGTGGAAAGTGTCCCTGCCCATGGCAGAGGGGTGGAACTAAATGATCTCTCAGATTCCTTGCAAACCACACCATTTTAGGATTCTGTTATAAATAGGGCAGGTGGTTATGAAAAAAGAGGAGAGTTTGTTTCCTAAGGAGAGGCTGCCTGCCAAGAAAGGTGTTCGCAAAAGACTATGCTTGGACACAGCAGATTTTTCTGGGATTCACACACTAACAAATGGAAGTCCCCTGAGGAAATTGCCTTGCACTGCCTTGCCCTCTGCAGGAGGTTCTTTCTCCGTCCACTGAGGGAACATCTTGTCTCTGTCCTCCTTTGTCTGCCAGGAGCCTTTGTTACTATCCTTCATCATCTTGCAAATCCTTGCATCAACCCTAATTTAGCAAAGGGTTTTAGCACAGCTACACTGCTCCAAACACATGGAGTTCAGCAGGATTCAGGCTGAGCTGAAGATATATTGCCTCAAAAAAAAATTGCTGTAGTGTGTTCACTTATAGAGCACTACTGTATCAGCTGTTGAAGGATAATTGTAAATAAAGCTCAGAATGATCGATCCAGCTCAGCTCAATCAGCTTATTGATTTGAGCTCTAAAAAGAAAATAGCACATAAACAGCACTCTTACATGTGACCCCACCACCAGCCCGTGGTACCTGACAATTCCCAGGTGCAAACAGCACATGAACTTTTAGCTGAAGGTTACTGCTTCCATTTGAGTTTAAGGGTAACTTCACAGTTTCCTTTAAATTACACAATCTTTCCCTGCCTGTCATGGAGGTCAGGCCAGTTTATCTGAATATGTGTCACGTGGACAACTTATATAACCATTTTTTATGATTTTGTGGTATTCAGGGAAAAAAAGGAAACACAACTACCACAGAAAACACCCATATCTGCCACAAAAAGAGAGATTCATCAAAGATTGCAGAATTTTTTTTTTTTTTTAAACAGCAGATGAAAATGCCACAAAGCTAATCAGCAAGCCGCTGGTTGCTCAAACCGAAGCACCAAAAAATCGTAGGAGTTTTGCTCGTTGCTGCCAGGATGAACCTTTATCATAACCAGCATGCCACCTAAAACAAAGAATGGCCAGAAACAGCTAAAGCAGCACACACGAGAGAGAGCTGGACCCAGGCCTGCATTACTTAGCACAGACCTAATCCTGTCCTTGCAGGTTTTGCAGTTTTGCCAAGAGGAAGGGGTTTGCTGGGTTTGTTCCTTTCCCCTGGCTCTGCTCTGTGACCAGGAGCACTGCAGAGACTCTGCCCTGGCTCGGCATAGGGGGAGACTTTTCTTAACCCAGAAGAAAATCAAAATAAGTGGAGGGAACAAAACAGTACTATCTGAACCCTGAAGAAGAGAGCTGAGGAACTTGAGTTTATCTTTGGAAGGTACCATCTAAACATCACCCTAAGTACCAACCCCTAACAATTACAGGCCGTTAGCCTTTAAAACTGCTTTTTTTAGCACCTATCTAACCCTGCCATGCAGGGGTGGGTTTGCCTGGCCACAGACACTTGGAAAAGTAACCTTCATCTCCTTGCCATGGTCAGTGAGACAAATGGGTGTCTCTACAGGGAAGTTCATTCTGTTCTAAAATCTTTATCAATCTTTGGGTGAAGAAATCATCATATTTTTTTTGGAGATACCTCATGCATCCATCCTGTGTCCACATCTTCTTAAGTGAAGAATTTAGCTTCCTTTTCCATGTTCTGGCCCAAGAACACTTTAGACTGGAGCACACTTTACACTGATCTCTCTTCATACTGGATCACAGAGGTCCTTTGTACTCTAAGGACAGAAATACAGCTTGCCACTACATCACTGATAAATCTGTGGGGCAAGTCCAGGGATGATTTTTTAGATAAATATGTGGAACTGAGATCCCAATACCCCTCATCACTTAAAACAGATGGTGTCCATCAAGCAATCAGAATAAGACATGGACATAAACTTCAGCATCTTCATGGAGTCCTGACCCGTCCTAAGAAACAATTCACCAGGACATGAATTTCTGGGACAAACTTCATTCAATCTCCCATGCTGGAGTTGGATCACTTTATAATCTTCTTTACCATTGGTCTAGAAAGGTAGCCACTCTTTCTGAGGGTTGCAGTGTCATATAGCATATGGGACATTTGAATGGAATCTGAATTTCCTCCTGCCATGACCTTGCCCCTGCCATGACCCTGCAGACAGGAGCTGCTGTGCTGTTGATGACACTTCTCCAATTCATTGCTCACCAAACCTGCAGAGAAATTCTTATCCTGGTTCACTCACACGTGCTTGTGGTGTCATGCAAGTACACACAGAAAGAGCTGAGGCAGGAGAGATGACAGGGTGAGGATCCCCTTTGTCGTGTTGAGCCAGCAGGTGCTGAAAATGGTGTTAAGGAAAAGTAAAATTTTCCCTGGCTCATATAGAAGCCCCCTACCTAAAAGATGGGCAAAGTAAAGATGGATAGAAATGTCACAGAGTGTAGCAGGAACTGTTGAGACTTATCTTGTACTGTGTGGGTTTGGGTATCAGAGACTGTCTGCCAGAGGAAGAGCTCTCAGTGTCACTGGAATGTGCACGGGAGAAGAAAGGTTGGCTCTCCCCACTCTGGGCTAGACTTTAGAAACTTGAATGACATTCAGTGCTGCTACTCTTGAAATGCCAGCCAAGCCAAGGATGTTGATTTTGCCTCTGTTCCTCAGCTGATCAGGCAGCAGCACCTTGCTAAGAGAAATGCTCTGCTGGAGCTGGGCTGGGGATCACTGATGGAGCTGCTGAGCCAGGGCTCATTTCACCCAAAAAGCTTAAATCTTAGACATAGTTGCTCTTCTGAGAGATTCCTTCCCAGCAGTTTGTAAGGACTCAACCTCTTCCTCTGGAGACACAACAGTGGGGGAATTAATGGGATAAAGAAGCCAGTGAGTCCCAGAAGTGTGATGATCTTTCCATCTTTCAAGCAAGGGAATCTCTTCCCTGCACACGAAGATCAGTATTCTCAACAGTTAACATCGCAGATTCACTGGTTTACTTCCCTGAATGGAAAATATCAGAGAAGATGATTTAATTGATTTAATGGGTTATAATTAGATGGTAATAGTTATGTGTGTATATACAGTGAGTGCAGCAGACCAAACATAAAAGGAAGATTTATCATCACTAAGATTTCTTTGCCAATCACTAAACAGGGAAAATGTTTAGTGTTTTGGTCTGTTTAGTTTCATAATTTTTATTTTATTTTATTATTTTATGTTATTGATTTTTTATTTCATTTTGATTTTTAAATATCATATTCTCATGGACAAGAACATTTTTATTTTTTCTTTCAAATAGCAGCTTTTAACCAAGGTCACAAAATACAAATTTTAAATGCTGTTGAGCTTTCTTAATGCATGTTCACACAAAATCACAGTGTGTACAAGTGTGTACGATGAGTACAAGCACACACAAGTGTGTGCCATTAATCCAAGGAGAATCGGATTAATATTATTCATAAATACTTTCAATAGGAACTGCAATACAGCTTGCAATGCTCCAAAATATTCTTTCTTACAGTGCACGCTAGAAAGAAATTGTTTAATAAAAGGGTTTGATAGCACATTATAACAAATCTGTGCTTTTTTTCTGTAAAGAATCCCTGAAAAAATCTTGACATATAATATAGTTTTTGAAATCTTCATCTTTTTAAGGAAAGGAAACCATAAGGCAAAGGGATTATCCTTGAAATATGGGACGAGCCTAGAATAATGCAAAGCTCAGTCAGTTCCATCCCTATCAGGTACTGCAAGGACTTGCTCTTAGAACATAATTTGTTTTGATTTGATAGATTTTGGAAAAGGAATTTTTAATTTTGAAAATGTGGATAACTGTACCTGTAGAAATGGATTTGTACAAATATAAGAGAAGGATGAAAGCAAGCAGGGCTGGAGGTTAATCAAGAGCTCCAAAGATCTACATTCATCCCCAAACCATCTTTGACTTAGGTAAAGAAATCCAATAAATGAAGACTCACCTTTAACACAGAAAGAGTCTGATCCTAAGATTGCCAGGTGTTTTGGTGGGCCTGTTACACAAGCAGATATGGACATAACAGGAACATCCATGGCCTGCCACAGACCGTGGTCATGTGAACCTCCATGATCCTTGTGGGTCCCTTTAATCTCAGGATATTCTATGATTCTGTATTTGGCTTTTCACATCAGTGATGGCAGTGAGATGTTCACCAAGAAAAGGTTCTGCAAGAAAATAACACAAACGACCTGGCTTCCTTATCAAACCAAACAAGCTTCCTAAATCCCTGGGAGCTCATTGAGACAAATTGAGACAAATTGTTCAGAAAACAAATAACTGTGAGGTTTGTTACGTAAAAGCAACGTTATGAGCTGAAACCATACCCTTGGTTATGTTTTCAATAGATATATCACCAAATATTTCTTTACCAGCAGCCTTAGTGATGCCTTGTCAGATCAGTCGAAGTCTCTCTCCTTTAAGGTTTGGAGACACCTTTTATTAATCAAACATTCAATAATGTAATTAATTAAATTCAATTAAGATGTTTGCACAATTGGGGTTGTAAAACTAACAGAAGCAACAAATACAATGCACTCTTCTCAGTGTTCTCTGAACATTCCTAGGAGGAGAACTCTGACCTTGATGAAGACCAAATTTCTTTTCCATAAAAAGAGTACTTCCCCTTCCTCCCTCCTTTGTAATCTGGAGAAAAAAGATCATTTCTTTCCCATTATAGACATCAGGATGTGAACACATGAGCCCTTCACCTCTATGCATACATTTTTCTTACTATTTTTAACCTGGTGGTGAATGTAAACCAAGTTTGGTGCCAGGATGGGGAGTTCAAAGGTCTTGTCTTTCATGATTCATGAAAATAAGCAGCCAGGAAGAGGAAAAAAGTTCTTATTGACTCCTGCATTGTAGGAAAACATAAACCATGAGCTCAACTCTTGCTATATATTAGAGTCCACAAAAGAGAGAAACCTCAAGTCAGAAATTTACAGAAAGCCAAACTAAAACGAAAAATGGAAAGTGAAATAAAATAGTGTTGCAATGTTTATGTGTCCTACCTTGCTGGCAGAGCTGTACCTACCTTCAGCCAACTTTTCATCCATCCAAATGGCCAACACTTAGACAGTGCAGATAGAACATTCCAAGACTACCTCTCCAGCCAAGGTGAGTTAAATCAGAGATAATGTTTTTCTCAGAATGGGGCTTCTTGTGAAATTTCTGCTGTTGCAGTCAAAAATTGATACAGAGCAAAGAAACAAAAAATGCTGAACCACAGAAAGTCCAATGAAGATACAGTCACAGCTCATACTCTGAAAGCATTTTCAAAGCATTCCAGCAAAGTGTGGAGGAAGTATGGCCCTTTTAATTTTTTTCAAGCAGAGAAAATTCTGTGATACCAAAGAGAAATTGAGAAATTGCCTTCACCAAGTTGACATTAAGATTTTTGTAGGACAGACAAGAACTGAATGTGGATAGCTCATCCCACTTGCAAACAGCAAAGCAGCCATCCACTGATTAAAGGAAGACTTCACTGCCTTTAACTTTGCCCAGATACAACATGACAGCTCTTCTGCAGCATCCCAAGAGAACCCAGCTCTCCCATGCCACAACCTCTGCAGCCCATGGAGAAGGAAGGCTGTCTGATGTGGTGGTCTGCAGGGAATTATTATCCACATTGCCACTGCCACGAAGTGAGGGATAGCAGGAGAAAGATAACATTTTTATGCTGTTATTCCAGCAATTGTAACCCTTATTGGATAGTTTCCTTCATTTCTATCGCTGTGAAAGACTCAGAACACATAATAGCACCCATTTGCTTGAGCTCCACGCTTTCAGCAGAAGAAAGTGAAGAGGGAGAGAGCAAGAAAAAAGGTGTGATTAACTTTTCATTTCTGTAACAGTTCAGCTGGCCCTGCACAAAGTTGCTGGATTTCATCCTGTCCCTTACTGTTCACAACCCAATTCTGCAAAAGGCCCTTTCTTGCTCCCAGTGAGGCCCCAGAAAATTGTTGTTCTGAGTTCTTGCAAGGGAAAAGCTGAGGGTGTTGGTCTGCAGGGTGGCTGTGCTTTTAAACCCCACTCAAAGCTGTTTCTGTGCTTCAGAGACATAGAAGGGAATAACAAGCACTGGGTAATGAGAGCTTTTCCTCAGAAAAAGGGAGTAAAAATGATTCCTTTTCTCCAGCGGGATCACAGAATCTTAGAATGGTTTGGTTGGATAGGACCTTAAAGATCAACCAGTTCCAAACCCCTGCCATGGGCAGGGATGCTTTCCACTAGACCAGGTTGCTCTGAGACCCATCCAACCTGGCCTTGAACATTTTCAAGGATGGGGCATCCACAGCTTCTCTGGGCAACCTGGCCCAGGTCCTCACCACCCCCACAGGAAAGAGGTTCTGCCTAATATCCAATCTAAATCTACTCTCTGTCAGTTTGAAGCCATTCCCCCTTGTCCTGTCCCTCCATGCCCTTGCCCAAAGTCCTTTCCAGCTCTCTTGTGGTCTCTTTAGGTGCTGGAAGGGGCTCTAAGGTCTCCCTGGAGCCTTCTCTTGCTGCCATTGTCCATATCTGCACAGCCTGAGGCGACAGAGGCAGACTGCAAGCAGCAGATAAGGAAAGGTCCTTGGGCAATATTGGACTAATCCTGGTGGCTTTGTTCCTGCCTTCACCGTGGTTCTTTCTGTCTCCAAGGGGAAATGCATGGAGCCAGCAGTAGTGTAGGAGAAAGGAAAGAGGGTCCTGAGAGAGGAGCTGGTGTTTGGGATTATGCTGTGTCCAAGAAGGCCACAGCAACACAGACCCAGGAGAAAGTGCCTGATCCTCCCTGGAATCAGCACAGCCACTCTCTGGGCTGGTGTCAAGCCAAAACATTGCAGTTTTAAACACTGAGCTCAGATGGATTGAAGAAATCAAGGAACAACAGAAGACCAGCAAAAATATTGATTTTCTCTTTTAGGTTATGATAAATAATAGAGGCAAAACCTCACAGAGCAGTTTTAATCTCTCTTACTCAAGGCATTTACAGAAAATTTTGTTCTACTCAAGACATTTACAGCGAGAGAATTTGAGGCATAGTCATGGGAAGTGACTACTGACCAACCTGACCCAGCCAGTGACAAAACAAGGACAAGAACAAGGTCTCCTGGCTCCCACATGTGATGTTTGGGCCCCTAAGGTGGCCTATCCTTCCATGCACAAGGAAGAAGCCCCTTTGCAGCCCCTTTGCAGCCCCTTTGCGCATCTCATCACTCTACTGGTGACAGCGGCAGTGTCTTCACACACAGCACTCCAAGCTCCACTGCAGAGCCAGAAAAAGTCCCTATGTCCTAATCATTACCCTTCCAGTCCTAATGATTACCCTGCCAGCAATTTTGATCCCTAGAGGGATCTCCTAGGGCAGATATTTTGGACCTGTTTCCTTCCTGCAGTGTTCTTTTTTCTCATTAATTGGGAATGGCTGAAGGGAAGAGTTAACTCTCAGGATTTGTAGGCATTAATTTTTCAACTGATTATTAATATGCTTGCAGCAGGTGTTGGACGTTTTCTATTTTAGTGGTCTCTGAGAATGGCAAAGGATATAAGAACCACTTATCTTCATTTATACCTCTGCCTGATGGGGAGAGTGGGAATAGAGAAGGGGCTGGACATAAGTGCAGTATATTTGTAGTGTCGCTTGCTTCTAATTCTGTAATTGTGAAGACTTTATCTCATTATAGTCATATGTGATTTTACTCCTTTCTCTCTCTAAGCTCCACCTTGCCTTTCTTTTTATTCTTCTTTCCTTTGCCCAAATGCAGCCACATTAAATATCTTCAGAACATGATATGTATTTAGCATATATATCTGTATATATGGTTTATGTGTTATCTCCTTAGTAACTATTTTCTGTTTCAGAAAAGCCTTCATTCAACTCATTGCAGAGCAGAATCTGTGTGTAGTATGAGCATCCAAGCAGAGAAAACTGTGAGCAAATCCATGGTATGAATTGGCTCTAAAGACATTGAAAAATGCCTAGAAAAAAAAACCAAAATAAATTATTTGCAGGATATAGCTGGTCCACAGTGGGGAAAATTAATTCAGATTGAGTAACTTAACTTGCAATGCATAATTCTACTTATTCCAATCAAATGAACTAACCTCTGTGGTCAGTTTCATCTGTCAATAATTTCTTGGTGATCAAGAGCTGAGCCTGGAGTAGGTATAATAAGCCAAGAAAGGTTTGGGTTGGATATTAGGAAAAATTTCTTCATTGAAATCGTTGTCAAGCACTGGAACAGGCTGCACAGAGCAGGGGTGGAGTCACCATCCCTGGAGATATTTAAAAGTTGTTAAAATGTGGCACTTGGAGACANTGGCACTTGGTGGTTTAGTGGTGGACCTGGCAGTGCTGGGTTAATGGTTGGACTCAATGATCTCAGAGCTCTTTCCCAACATAAATGATTCCATGATTCTAACTTTGGATCCCATGTTTAGACTTTGACTCTAGCCACTATTTGAAATTCTCCTCAGTTACCCCATAATCCGAATGCTTCTTGGGAATTTTCTAAACATGAAGATGGGTCTTAACCTCACTTTTACACACAGGATTCATGTTTGCAGGAAAGCTTTAACAAATCTCGTGCACCTTGAATTCCTCAGACTCCACACAGTGTTTCCCTCTGCGAGGCTGTTCCTTGGCCATTTGGGTCTCCATTAGAACACAGACACTGAATTATACCTGCCACAATATTCACTGGAGCACATTCCTGACAGCAGTGTGCCACTTTTCCTTTGCCTGGCACTGAACAAACTGCTAAGCATGCAAATGACAACCTCCCCTTTCATTTTGCCTTAGTTTCCCACTGTACACCCTGTATCCAAACATCTGTGCTCCAGGGATATCTGACAGATCTCAGCACTGGGCTTTGCATAACAGGTGAAGTCCTGAAGTAGGTCAGCGTGGATCAGTGAGCCGAGCTTCTGTATCTCTGGCAAATCCTTCAAAAAATCTTGCTTTGTGTCCATAAAGTTTGTATATATTTAGTATCTACTTAAAAACGTTAGTTCTCCTAGAGCAGGGTGGAGATTGATGCCTTTAAAGGCAGCCAGAGCAGCTGGTGAATATGCTGAGTTAAGAGTACCACCAAGAGGCCAGTGAGGAGATGGCTGAGGAGGTTTAATTGCATTTCAACAAGAGCAGAGAGGCCCCCTTAGCAGGAAAGGTGAAGGCTGGGGAAGAAAAAGTGGGAAGTAGATTTTTAATAACCAGTTGAGCCCCTCTCTGGCATGATTTTGTGGCAGCAGGATTGAAGAATGGCAGGGAGACGGGGCCCTGGCTGCTATATAAATAGTAAAGTATAAATAGTAATGCAGCAAGCACTGAGAAATGCTTCAGTGTGCACCCTGCATGCCAGTGCCTGGCTGCTGCTTCAGCAGCACAAGAGATACAGTCTGGACATCCCCATCCCTAAAAAGCCCAGGTCTCCTGTCACATCCTCAGTGGGCAGTACTCCCTTGCAGTGTGATGACATCAGACTCTATTTTATATCACTGTACAGGGTAGCCACAACTATCCCAATAAATAACAGATTTTTAACCACAGGATTTCCTTCCAAGCAGTGCTCTACTGTGAACACCTCTCCTTTTTTCCACAGCAAAATCAGATCAGTTGAATGTGACCAGAACTGTAAAGAAAACTGACATTTTTCAACATAAATTAGCTGAGAAGTCACCAAATCTGAGTATTTCCAATCCACAGGCTGACTTAATATGGGTATGCTCAGCACTGCTTAAAGAATGATAATGATGTGAGCACCAAGCTGAGGCTGCTCAGCCTGTAGTGAAGGAAAACTCCAAAGTTAGATCTCTACTAGCAATAAACAGTGGCAGAGATACTGTTAAACACTCAAGCTTAATTATCTACTCTGCTAAACCAGCCCCTGGTGCTGCTGCGACCTGGAGTAGCTAATTATCCTTCACAATTCCTACACAAAGCTGTAGCACTGACACAGGACAGGGACTGTTTCCAACAGGCAGCTTTGGGCAGAAACATCCTGTTTGGGGCAGCAAGACAGTTCAGGGATGAGGGTGCCAGCCATCGTCCAGCTGGGGCTCAGAGGAAGGTTCTAGGTATGTCTGATTTCTGAGTGCTCCTGTAGCCTGGAGCACCTTCAAGGGGTTGAGAAGGAAGAGGAGTTTCCCAGGGAAAGTCTCAGTGGAATGATTTATGGAGTGTGTGTTTGGCACTCTGGGCTCCGTGGGATGAAAGGGATACAGTCTGTAAAAAGTTCACACAAAAGGTTGGTTAACCAGTCCCTAAAGAGTCTACCCTGCCCTAGGACAGGGTGGTGGAGTAGATAATCTTGCCAGGAGCCTTTCAAACCCCTTTTCTCTGACTGTTTATATGGTAAGACTTTGTGAAAGTGTAAGTCCATTGAAGGTAAAGAACAGTCCCCATATGAGCCTTTTTTGACAATTCTTCCTCTGCTCTACAAAGTGAAAATTTTCCAGTTGAATGGGAGAAGGAGGTACCAAATAACTCTTAGGAAGAACCATGATGCCAAACGCAGGAAATATACATAATCACTGCTACAATTAAATACAATAATTGGGGAACAGACTGAGGAACCAAAGGCATCTGAATTCTGTTTTAAATGGACATTGAACTGCAGCCCTAACGCCACTGGCTCTGACACCTCCATTTTATTTGATTGTGCATGTTGTACACAGAAAGGATCTGATTTATCACAGTATGACTCCAGTGTTATATTGAGATAATTGCAGGAGAAAAGTCAGATCTCAAAATATTAACCCAGAGATGCAGAACTCAAAAATGGTCAGGCATATGTAGAGACTTCTATGTATCCATGAACTTGAGCCATGTGGATATTCCTAACTTTATTAAGGAATCTCCAAAATAACAGATTTTTTAATGATGGTAGAAGCTCTTATAGTTCACCTATTCAGAATCATAGAATGGTTTGGATCGGAAGGGAATTTCAAGATCATCTCATTACAACCCCTTGCCATGGATAGGGACACCTTCCACTATCCCAGGTTGATCCAAGCCCCATCCAGCCTTGCCCTGAACATTTCCAGGGATGGATGAGTCAGCCACAGCTTCTCTGAGCAACTTGTGCCAAGGCCTCCCCATCCTCACAGGGAAGAATTTCTTAACAATATCCAATCTAAATCTACTCTCTTCCAACCTAAACCCATTCCCCCTTTTCCTATCACTACATGCCCTTGCAAAAAGTCCCTCTCCCGAACCAACTATGGGTTATTTCTCCCTCCCTTTACTGTAGACAAAGGAATGATTGTAGTTAAAGGAATTAGAGGCATCCAACAGAGAACTCGTGATTGCTTTTTTCCTTGTACTTCTGGTCCCAGTAACTGTGAGCAAATACACACAGTATCACTCTGGAATTGGGCTGACATCCATTGTTACAGAATCAGCCCATGTGCTTCCTTCACAACTTTCTAAGCTCATCATCCATTTGTAAAATTCGATGTGCAGAAAATTTGAATGTCCCAGGGAATCCACCTGGAGGGATGGGTGTTTGGGGTACAGGTTTGCTGTTTGTGGCACCCTGACTGCGTCCTCAGTGTAACAGAGGCACAGCAGGGTCAGACTCACAGCTCTGGGGCAGCGTTGAGGTGAGGAACCTCATCTGAAACCAGACTGTGAGGGACGAGTTTCTGCTCATACTGCTTCTCCTCGTCCCAAAAAAGCCAACAGTAAAGTTCTTACTAACTTCAACAGATGCTGAACTCAACTCTGGCAGCACAGAGAGAACTAAGGAAATCCCATGTCCCCTGTCCTACCTTAAGCTTTAGTGCCTGATGGTGTTTGGGATACTCTGGATGTAGTGTATGTGCCACTCCAACAGCTTTGAGGAGTACGTGATGCAGGTCCTCAGCCTGCACTGAAGAAAAATTCCTGTGATGGTGAATAATAAAGAGCCAGATAAACCCTGGGGACAACAGCTCTGTTTCCCTGCCCAGCATGCCATTTCAGAGACCTTGGAATTCCTTGAGAGCTAAAGAAATTAAAGCAGGAGAATTGAAATACGCCTCTGTAGGGCGCCAAGACATGGAACGCTTTTGCTGGCTTGTATTTTTCATCCTCTGTGGCTGTTTCAAAAATCTCTTTAAATATTAAAGACAACAGTATTTATTTTAGTGATATAATGTGTGCAGTTCAGTGAGATTTCCATTTGTGTGTTTAGCACAAAAAACAGTTTGAAGTCTCTTATATAGAAGTATTTTTAGACCTGAAAAACAAAGAATGCTGGAGCTTTTTAATAACTCAGCTTTCTGGTTTTTTTCAGGGGATCTTCTCCAAACCTAAATTTAGTAGGTCACGTTTCCAGACTGCACAGGTGAAGAAAGAGTCCAAAAGTTCAGCTCCATTGCCCTTCTATCCCAGTGCTTTGTCCCTAGGAGTGATCTGAACTCAAACATTGGGACAACAGTGGTGTAAAAAAGACATCTGCGGTTCACAGACAAGAAATCCATTGATATTCTCAAAAGTCACACTCTGGTCTCTACAAAATCTGTCTTTAAATTCTATACTTAGCTTGAGATGTCCTTACCTTTAGGAAAGGCCAAGAACGTTCTTCCACCAAGTTGCCAAGGTGTTAAACCCATGTTATTATTTTAGATATCAATGGATATTAGATTATCTGAGTCTAGTATTCTATCTCAGACCAGGCCCTGGTTATCAATTTTTTTGATATTCCAGTTAGTTCAATATGTTTCACATCCCTGCAGTACAGATTTGCCCAAGGAATCAGGTCTATACAGGCATTATTAATAAAGACAAGCAATGATTCCAGGCTATGATGCCAGATGAATACAAGAAAAATATCACTGGAATAAAATATTTGCTGGCGTATTTTTCCTTAAAAATTGGTGGCAAAGCCTTTTAAAGATGAATTCACCACAACTTCCCACTGGAAGGGAAAGCAAGTGATTATTGATATTGTCCATCTCTTGATCTGCTGAGGCACTTACTCCTGCACTAGAAAGAACAAACCTAAAAATCTACATGATAATGAATACATTCCCTTTGCTCCAGAAGTTTTTTACTTCTTTGACTCTCCTTGACTATTAAAGTACTCACTGATACAGCAACTAAATTATAAAAGGCTTTGGTCTAGAATACTTCTCTCCATTCCAAACTTTCTCTTCTGGAACTGCCTCTCCATCTGCTCGTAAGGAGTGTTTCTTTTGGCAGAAGAGAAATAGGGGAATGAGCAACCAAAAAAGATCATGCTGCCTGGGGTCCCATGTCCTTGTCATGGATGTTGGGATGAACTTCACTGGTAACAGAGAAGCAGCAATATATTTATTGTTATAAACCAGAGATTTGACAGAGTTTGATAGCAAGTGGCACAGTAGTTTAACAGGATTCAGTGGCAAGGTACAATTGATTGTTTACTGCCCAGAGGACAAGGTCAGGGACACCTTCCCATTGAGTCAAGAGGTTCAGAAAGGACCCCCTTGTGTTCTAAACAGGATCAACAGTTTATGTCTAGAGGATTATATGTGTATAATTGGTCTTTATTATCACTTAGCTAAGACTTCAAAGTTTCAGTGCTTTAATTCCAAGTTAGCTTACTGAGCATCTCACACAATAAGGATTCCCCAGTTTTGAGGAGTAACTTTGAGAGGAATCCCTACTCAAGGGAAGATCATTATGAGCAGCCTAATGATGTGCAGGGGAGCCCAAAAGGCTCTGAGCCATCCATTATTTATGGAGTAAAAAAACTGACTAACAGTGATATTTGCATACTCACCACAGTTTCTCCCACACTTGGCTTGAGTCAGACCTTGACCAGCACAATGTTTGGGGGTGAGGGTGCATTGCTCAGATTAATCCTTGGCTATTATGTTGTCATCTGCCTCCCCCAAACCCCCAAACCATGAGTTGGATGCAGCCACCATGACCAGACACATCCGTAACGTCTGTCACTGGTGGTTATCACTTGAGCGTGACCATGGGAAGTAAAAGAGTTGAAGAATTCAAGCAAGAATATGTCCTGCTTTCTTCTCAGGACTATAAAGATGAAGATCTGATGCAGATGCTGTCCTTGTATAAAATGGGTATGGATTCTGCTCACAGAAAAGAGTGGGAGAGAGAAAAATAAATTTAGTGAAAATACATATATTTCCTATGTTTGGGTGCTGAACTAGATGACCCTTAAAGTCCTTCCTAACCAAAACTATTTATGATTCTGGAATAAAAACTCCAATATTAGTGTGGAGGGTTCAAACACACCAGTGAGTTAATGCAAGGTAAGAGGTTTCTGTGCATTAGCTGACCTGAGGGAACTGTCCCTGTGTGTACATTCATCTTGCAGTAAATCTGAGTTAATTTGAGTTACAGCAGTCCTCTTTCTTTAAAAGAATGTGAACGATTCAAATAACTTCACATTTGCTACAGGCAAGAAGACTGTGCATGGGCTGTTGCCACAGAAACCTGCTCACAGATCTCAGCACAAAGGAAATATCGTTACTGTTTCATTAATTACTGTATTAAAGCAAGTCACCATCTGAGATCAATGCCTATTGCACTAAGTACACAGCGAGAAACACTCTTTGTCCCAAAAAACTTCTGATCAAAAAAGATAGCTTCTTTTTAGCTTTGCAGAAAAAAAAAATGTTTATTTTACAAAGTTAAGAATTGAACCAGAGTCACATAAATCGAAGTCAACCCACAGCCTGTGGATCAGCCAAGGAAGTCCAAGGCTGGAGGTCCACAGGGACTCGGCTGACAATGACAGGGGTACCAAGGGCTGCCAGCACGCATCTGAAAATTGAGCCAGGAACTGTGTTTCTGGGTTTTGTGAGTTTTGTTTTTGTACTGAACTGAACTCTGTAACAGCACTAGCAAATGCAGGCTAATAACCAACTGATTTCCTATAATGACACTTCATATTTCAGCCTCTATTCATCTTCTTCTCATTGTCACCTAGGAGGTAATGGCACTGTTTGCTCTTCACAGCAGAGATGCACTCCGGTACATCGTGGCTCTGAGAATAAAGCACAAAATTGAAGTTGGTAGAGTGCAATGAGTGACATTTTCATGGTATAGTGGGGTTTAGCCATAATTTCAATTATCACAGAGCTGTCATGTCTGTGGTTGAAGAGAAATGGCGTTTGGACCTGAGAAATCTGCTTTCCTCCACTTGTCAGGAGAGGTTTAAAAGGCTGCTTGTACCTCATCAGTGCTGCTGGGAGGCAAGCTGATGCTTTCCCAAATGTGGCTTTCAGGTAAAGTTGCATGAATCCACAAGCATGGTATGACTTTGCCTCAAAACCTGCTTTCCTTCCATAAGAGACTGGCAAAGAGAGTTTTTCTTGAGTCAGAATCTTCATCTAACACTGCTCAAGAGTGGCTTGAAAAAACCCATGGTGTAAAAAAATATCTCACTGAGAATCTGCTAAAAGTGAGAAATCCAGAGTTATTGTGTGGAGAATCATAAAGTGGCACTTGTCAGTCAGGAGAAAGAGTGCCAGAAGGTCCTTTTACTCCTCTTGCAGTGTCAGTTGAGAGCACAAATTCCTCTACACTGATTAACAAACAATAAATATAAGTTTTTTTATTGTCTTTGAAGCAATCTGGGAGGTACTTCATGAGTCTGTCAATTAGAGTGAAAACCATCATCATTAATGCCCATGAATCAAAAGCATACATGAGGCCAGTCCCTGGTTTAGACACTAGGAGGAAATCTGTGTCTCTGATTCCTGTACTTTCTTCTGAAATATCCAGTTCCCACTAATATGAGAGATAGGACAGAGCAAAAATCCACCACTGCCTTAAGCCCAGTCTGGTACTTCTTACACTCTGATGTTTCCTACCAAAAAGAAAGATAGAATAGATCTTTACCATGTAGTCATTCTCATTGCAAAGAATTTGCAAAGATGTCTAAGCCTTGAGGATCCAAAGGACATTGAGAAAGGTCTGGCCAATTAATTCCAGACTGAAAGAAGCAATACTGTGTCAGCACAGAGTTTATTAGCACCTGAGCTCTCAAACTTGGCTTTCAGCTAATTACCCTTGCAAGTGTGTCTGGCCGAGTTCCTGAAGATGGTCTTCCTCAGAATGTCACTGCAAAGACATGAAATACGTGAATGTCCCATTCTTACATCTACAAAATTCACCCCAAAGTCTGGATGGAACTACGTTTTAAAGGCCAGGTGATTCAAACTGTTGGGAAGAAATACAGTGGGAAGGAAATCCTAAAGGAGAAACTCCATGGGGAGAAGAGAGAGCCGTCAAAATTATGGACTTCAGTGTGCACTGGAAGGTGGGAGAGAGTCTCTGGGACGGCTCAGAGAAGCAGCATTTCCCTAGAAAAGTTGCCAACTGCAGACAATTTTTTTAAAAATGTGATTGCTGCACATGCTCAGTTTGAAGCCAACCACTTCAAATTTCTTTTCTATGCTTCCTGCAGATTTCCATGCACTTGCTTCACACTTCTCCAGTCTCTTGGGTCTTTCCTTCCTGGTTTTGAACGTCTGTCTCTAGACCCCACTAATATCTCTGATTATCTCATTCACAACATCACACGTTCATACTTTAAACGTATGTGAATTATTGTAGCCCTGAATGAAAATAACCTATTAGCACAAAATAATTTCCTCTGGACAATTAAAACAAAAGTAAGCTGAACTAGTAGCTCCAATTTTCTGACTGTCAGGCAGTTGTGTTCCAGAAATAAACAAAGATTGCAGCACAATTCTAGTTTAGCCTCCTCCTCCTTTCTTCAGGGCTTTGTATACCTGCTTTTCTTTCCTGAATACCTCACAAGTCTTAATGCACCTATTTTTACAGTTCTTTCATGTACTCCGGCTGATTTCTAAAATTCACATTATCCTTTTCTTGTAAGTCTATGGAGCATCATTTCAGCTATGAGAGGAACAGAGCAAAATATTTCCATGCCTATCCTCAAGAATATTATTTAGGTAAAAATATCAAGGGAAAATGTATAGTTCTCAATATTGATCATTTATAAGTTAGTGAATCTGGTGCCTGCAGCATTCCCTATCTCTGTACTACAGACAAAACCAAACTTCAAAGTCAAGTAGCAATTTAGGCATTCCTTACCAGCTGCTGTGTCTGGGGGATGAAGAATAAAGACAGTTAGACCATAAAGAGTTGGTTAAATTGAAGAGAGATGGTTTTTCTCAGTGCACTGAAAGGATTTCTTTCTCCTCCAGGGACTGCACAGCAGGAGCAGAGCTTCTTGGCCTTCCAGCACAACCTGGCAATAAAGGGAAGTCCTCTTGCGAGGGTTTAGCCAGGCATCAGGAAAATTCACCTGCTTTTCCAGGTGAATTCATGTCTTCATTGCCTTCTAAATCAAACCTCAAGGTGTATTTGTTATGAAAGCTATGACTGAGCTGATTAAATGCTGTGGTCTGCAAGGCTGGCTCCTCCAGCTGTGGAAGTCAGACAGCAAATCAAAAGATCCAGCAAAGTGACAGCACACCTCATCCTAACATTGACACACTTCTTGGTAAACTGAACTGAATCTAACTCCTCTCAGTGTTTTATCTGGCTCTCCATTGACTAGAACAGGAGCTCTGGGATATAGAATGATGTAATGTACACATTGCAAGCACCTGAATTGGGGAACATAAATGCTCCCCCATACATATCTTCATGATTGTGTATATGATGTAATGCAGCACCACTCAGACACAGATGGGGCTGCTCAAATATTCTTTTCCTGTGATACAGGGTGGTCACAACAAGTGGAAACACAAAAATAGCCATCTGTGGGAAAAGAAACAGCTTTAAAAACAGCTTAGAATTTCAGCAAAATGCACAACTCAGAACTGGCACAAAATTCCTCCATCCATCCATCCATCCATCCATCCATCCATCCATCCATCCATTTAAGAACTTAGGGCTGGAACCCTGGCTCTGCTCAGTGCATCTGTGAGCAACAGTCATGCAAAAGAAGTGAGGAGGAAACACCTGAATGTCACAGATGTCATTTTAAACATTCGCCTAAAGGTTGGTTCGGATGCACAGGCAAGGGCTCAATCAAATGTTGCTTTCACCCTTACACAGCACTCACCTACTGAACCTGCAATGAAAGGCAGGCTGGCCCAAAGGGAGAGGTTCCTGCGAAGTCACACAGTGCCCTTCCTCTGGTTATTACAGCTCCAATCCCATGGCACCTCTTCTTTTACTTTGACCTCTACAACTCCCCAGTTAATTCCTCTGCAAGTCCTTAGAGTTGGTCTCTCTCGATAACTTGCTGGATGAGGTCCTCAGGGCAGAGGGAAAAGAATTGTTTGGGTTTTTTTTTTAACTTGACCCCAAATAAGGCAAAGTAAATTCCCCGTGAAAATCTAATTTTTCATTCAATAGCACCTTGTTGTCCCCAAGGTAGACAAGTGAATCCTTGTTCCATAAGCTCCTTCCTGTAAACAGAGGAGCTTGTGCTGAAACTGAGATGACAACAGGAAGAACAAAGGCTCAGTTGGGAACAAAAGTGTCCATTACAGTAATGCCAGCTAAAGTCAAGGCTGTGCTGCGCCATAGCTGTGCAGGGACTGTTTAGAACAGAACAGAACACCATAATCTGAAATTTTATACCCGTAAAACAAACACAAGGGTCTGTACATTGTCACGTGTGTAATCATGCAGGGGTGGAGACGTGGGGTGTCAGGGCGGGTCAGGACATCCTGCAGCGTTCCACTGCAGAAAGAGAGCACCAAGAATGCCATCCTAAAGGGATGACCAAAGCTTTTGGCAAAAGAAAACCTTGTTTCCAAAAGCGCTTGTATGCCATCAGTGAGGAAGGCAATGGTGGCATTGACTTTTTCTGATGCTGCTTTAAAAAAGATGAAAAAAAGAAACAGAATTTTTTGGTTGGGAAAGTCACAAAGAATAATATAAATAGCAGGGGAAATTGATTATATAATGAATTGTCAATAGACGAACTTACAGGAAAGAAAGTCTTGATAAAAAATGTCTATTTATGGGCACTTATAGAATTCACAGACAGACACAAATATATATGTCTTTGCTTACCTTTTTGACAAAAAATCTACAGACAGCAATTGCTAAAAGGCACTATGAAAAGGGATTGGTTATAATGGGGATATAAATTCTGGCATGGGATATTACCAGGTTTATCTAAAGGTGTTAATAACAGCATACAGCACATCGACGTATTCTCAGCTTTCATGCTGGCTTGTCAAGCAGAGACACGAAGCATCATGTCAACAATTTGAGGGATAAAATAGCAAAAGCTAAATAGGGAGGGAGGAATGAATAAGAAAAGAGACACAAAGGGGATGAATGTCTCACAAAAACCTAATATCTGAGTAGTTACCTGCAACTGTGCTGTCCTTGAACTTGGAGACAGTCTTATAGGCATTGCAAGATTTTTCTCCTGCTACTGTGATTTGCTGGATCCAAAGAGAAATGAGGCCATGGCCATGACCTTGCCAGATTTTCTGTTCAGGTGGGAGAATCTGTGAGAGGTTTTCACAATGGATAACCAACACCAAGAGGCGTAGAAATTGAACACAATTTTGCTGCCACCCTGGATACAGAAGGCAGGGTGGACCCTGCCTGGATGCCAGGTGCCCTCCAAAGCCACTCTATCACTCCCCACCTCAACTGGGTAGCGGAGAGGAAATATAAAAAAGACTCTTGGATCAGGTTAAGGACAAGGAAAGCAATTATCATTGTGGGCAAAATAGACTCCACTCAGGGAAGTGAGTTTAATATGTTATCAGTCAGAGCAGAGGAGTGTAACCAAACCTTAAAAATGTCTTCCCTCTATCCTTCCCTTCTTCCCAGGCTCAACTTCACCCCTGATTTCTCTACCTTTTCTCCCCTCAGTGGCACAGAGGAATGAGGAAGGGGGGTTATGGTCAGTTCATCACCTGTTGCCTCTGCTGCTCTTCCCTTCTCGGAGACAGAATTCCTCATCCTCTTGCACCTGCTCCAGTATGGTGTCTCTCCCACAGGAGACAGTCCTCCCTGAACTTCTCCAAGGTGCGTCCTCCCCAAGGGCTGCAGCTCTTCACAAACTGCTCCAATGTGGGTCCCTTCCATGGGGCCAGTCCTTCAGGAACGTGGGTCCACCACACACTCACAAGTTCTGCCAGAAAACCTGGCATGGGCTCCTTTATCCACAGCTCACATCAGACAGAAGGAAAGCTTCCAGAAGGTTCTCACAGAGGACACCACTGTAGCTCCCCTCCGACCAAAACCATGCTGTGCAAACTCAAGTATCCACAGAGACACTGGGCAGAGGGATGTGCAGGAAAGGGAAAGCCAAGACAAGCTGCTATCAAGTCATATGTCTACCTTCAAAACAGGCAAGGAGGATGCAGGGAATTACCAGATGATCAGCCTGATTTCCTGGGACAACTGCAGAGCAAAGCCTCATATATTCCATTTCCAGGCACTTAAAGGACAAGATGATCATCACATGCTGTTGAGGAGAGAATGAGAGAACTGGGTTGGTTTATCCTGGAGAAATTAAGACTTTGAAGGTAGTTAAAAGCAGCACATCAGTACCTATGGAGAGGTCATGAACAACACACAGAGAGGCTCTTCACAGTGGTGCCTGGTGTGAAAGTGAGAGACAGTTGCCAAAAATTTAAATGGGGGAGGTTCTGACTGTATATCAGAAAGAAAAAAAGTTTACTCCAAGGTCAGTTAGAGTCTGGAATGGGAGCTCAGACAGATTGAAGTGTCTCCATAAGTTGCGAGACTTCTCTGGAAAAACTCCTAAACAACCTGATCTGAATTCTGTGCTGATCTCCTTTTGAGTAGAATGGTGGACTAGAGACTTGCTGAGACCTGTTCCAACCTTAATGAGTCCTTTAAGGCATGACAGGAACAACCAGCACAGATTTACCAAAGGCAAATTGTGCCTGATCAACATAATCACCTTCTGTGATGTGATGTCCAGATGTGTGGATGAGGGGCTCTTTTTCAGAGGGACCTGGATAGGCTGGGAAAATGTGCTGATGGACCCTTACACAGCTGAAAATATTCCTGTCCCAATACAGCACAACCTCAGGCCCACCACACACTGGGTCGTACCACCAAGTTTGTGGCCAGCAGGTTGAGAAAGTTATTTGTCCCCTCTGTCCACAATTGTGAAACTGCACTCAAAGAACCATGTCCAGGCTGGGGCTCCTCCTGCTCAGTGAGAAAAAGAATCAAATAAACCAGAGAGTGTTCAGTGGGGGGTCACTACAGCATTTGGGTGCTGGAGTCACTCCAGCTGAGGCTGAGGGAGCTGAGTCTCTCTGCTTGGAGATGGGCAGACTAAGGGGACTCAACAGGTATCTGCAACTCTGTACATGATGGCAAGAGCTGAGCCAGACTCTTTTTGGAGGTGCACAGTGAAAGGACAAGAGACAGCAGTGGCAGAGCCATTCCTGAAGTGCTCCAGAGCTTTTCTCTTTTGGTCTCACCTCGTTCCCCTCTCAGTGTCTTCTCTCACCCCTTCTAGCCTAGGAAATAAGGAGTACTGATGGTAAATCTATGGAAATGGAAGGCAATGGGAAATGTTTGTGCCCAGACAGCTCAGAGAGTTGCAGTATTGCATCTAATCCGGGGACAACTTGTCCAGATGTTCCCATTTAAACAGTATTCCTGTGTGGTGTTCCAGCCAATATTTCACTTGGGATTCCAATCAAGAGACTGAATTTCTACTTTTTTGCAGTCCTCTGTCTAGGACAGACCTAAAGAAGAGCTGTGACTCTCTAAAGCTCTATGTTAGGCCCCATTTTACCAGCAATAGGGTTTGGTGTCTCTATCTGAGAGAAATTAGGAAAGGGACAAAAATATAAAAGACAGTGACAGCACTTGGTCATCTTAGAGAAAATGTTTCCTAAGGTTTCCCTTGTCTCAAGACTCCTTGGAATTCATTCCAAACAAGACTTGTTGAAGAAAAAAATCTAGTTTTAGGCTAAATAGAAACATGTTCTGTTCGTCCCTGTTTCCTGCATGTCTTCCCAAGGGTTTTTCTCAGCTTTGAGTTGCTGGTCTTGCCTTCTGCCTCTGCTGCAAGGGGGTAAAGTGTCAACAGACCTTGGCAGATTCATACACATTGCGTGGTGTCAGAAGAACAGACCTGCTGAAGAATAATTACTCCTGATTGCCTATTGCCTTTGATTAGGAAACGCACATTAACATCTTTCTTCATTTAAGCCTCACTTGTAGAAGGTAGCCTCCTCAAGTGTTCTGTTGTCTGGGATATTAGACCTGGAATTAAAAATGACAGGATGGACAATTTGGCAGCAAGTGTTTAATTAGGCAATAAATTTGAGTCCCTGAGAGCACAAGGATCTGTGGCATCTCTTTCCTTTTGAAAATAAATCATAATGTTTGTCCAATGTGCAACACCCCCTTATTATCCACTGCAGATGGAGATCCACGCCCCGTGCTGTTGGTTTTACTCAAGCCATATTGACAAGGAGAAAACAGAAGCTGATTAACACCATAAGCATTTTCTGCTGACGGATCTAGGGGACCTTCTGATATTCATCCTGTTTCAGGATTAAGCTATGACCCCTCCCCCAGACTTCCAGACCCAAAACCAGCCATTCGTGGTGCATTTCCCCTGAACTTGCAATATAGTTATGATTTTAACATCTCTTTCTGAGAATGATGAAGAGCTGGAAATGCCTCTCATCTTCCTGAAGTTCCAGTGGGTGGGATGCCAAATGTCAGATTTTATGCTGATATTGGCTATCAGATGCTTTGGTGCCTCACTGAGTTACTGTGGGTAGAAAGGTGGGTGCTGAGCTAGAGCCAGAGGTTTGTTGCTCAAAGTTATGCACAGAGTTGTTTTGTAGCAGACTTGAGTTCAGTTCTGGGTCCTCACACTGCCATGCTGGAATGGGAACAATGTCATGATCCTTGGCCAGGAGCATGGGATAATGCAGATATGGTGGCAGGAGGAGAGAGAGGGAATTCATGGACCCTCATGGAAAATAAGGGACAATGAGCAGCTGAAGGACCTGACTTGTCTTTCTTTGATTCATTCACAGTCAAATGTTCAGGTCATTCAATCCTATTTCAAAATTTTCACCTTCTCTTCCCTTCCCTTCCTTTCCTTTTCCTCCTTCCTTTTCATTTTTCTTTTCAGTAGATTTTCACATGAAAATAGAGCTGTTTCTGAATGAAACACTACAAATGTTCCATGTACAACATGGAAATGGAGTTTCTCATTGTTCTGGAAAATCTAACCCAAATAAAACTATTTGCTGAATTTTCCTTAATTTTGGAGAGATCTTTGCTGTTCTTCTGAAACCCTGTGTAATAAAGTGTAATGCAAGAGTGTCTCCCTCAGACTTCTGCATACTCAAGATGAAGGCTTCACATTGGGAATTCTCTCACTGCTCTGCCTGTAACAAGCACTGCCTTATCCCATGGACCTTATTTAATCTTCCAGTGGAAATAGCAGGCAAGGGGTGTATAAAATCAAAGGGGTACAGAAACTGTTTTGGCTAACACCTCTGACAAATAGGAAGAGCTTATAAGGAATAGAAAAGTGATGCCCAAAGGCAAGAAGGGAGTAAATGACAACCACAGTCCATCTTTTCTATGGGAGGGCTGGGCAAATTCTCGAAGGTCTCCTGTCCTCCAGTAATCTGTTGCACAGTCATGAGGGGTTTTTGTACTGGTTTGCCTTTGCGAACAAGCTCTGCTGTGCCTGGCTGCTGTAAGGCTGTTATAACAGCTGACCACACAAAGCCTTGCTCATCTGTGGACCATTTTTCTCATCTTTCATCTCCTTATGCACGGGTGGTGTGTATGAACTCTCCATGTTATACCTGGGCTCCCTGAGCAGAGCAGGTTTTAACAGATGGGTTTGAAGCGCGAGTTCAGAAAAATAGTGCCTGAGAATAATGTCAAAATGAACAACACTCACTCCATGGCTACAGCATCCATCAGTCTGCAGGGTTACTTCTATATCCATCACTCTGGAGAAGGGAAAAAGAAAAATCTGGAAACACATCAAAAAAACCTCACACCACCAAAGTTATTGTAGAATAATCAGGCTGGCAGAGATTCTGCACATCTCCCTGCCACAGCCACACTTGTCTGGTAATCCCCAGGCAAAAACCCACTGTTGAGAATAATATCATCAAAATAGCTCAGTAATTAATGCATTTACAGTGTCTCTTGTGCTGTTCCTTTAGCAGGCTGCAGTTTCTGTGGCTTGGCATTATTTATGCTGGTGGTTAAAAGGAAGTTTTGTGGTGTGAGTGACACACTCATGGGAGGGTGTGTTTATTACAGACCACTTGTGTGTGCAATAACACAGACTCAATCCTATTTTCCTAATCAGTCAGCTGGCATACAGTCCAATAGGTGGAAAATATAACAAAAGGCTCATAGGTTGAGATAAGGGCAGGGAGAGATCACTCAGCACTTACTGTCACAGGCAAAACAGGCTCAGCTTGTGGAAATTAATTTAATTAATTACCAATCAAAATCAGAGCAGGACAATGAGAAATAAAACATATCTTAAAAACAACTTTCTCCCACCTCTCCTTCCTTCCTGGGCTGAATTTTCATTCCAGTTCTCTACTTCCTCCCCCCACAGAGGCACATGGAGGTGGGGAGTGGGGGTTACGGTCAGTTCACCACACATTGCTCCTGCTGCTGCTTCCTCCTTAGGGAGAGGAGTCCCTCCGGTGCTCCAGCATGGGGCTCCTCCCATGGGAGACAATCCTTCAGGAACTTCTCCAACCTGAGTCCTTCCCATGGGCTGCAGCTCTTCATGAGCTACTTCAGCGGGGTCCCTCCCACGGCATGCAATCCTTCAGGAACACCCTGCTCCACTGTGGTCCCCCACGGGGTCACAAATCCTACCAGGAAACCTGCTTCAGTGTGGGCTCCTCTGTTCATGGTTCCACAAGTCCTGCCAGGAGCCTGCTCCAGCATGGATTTCCCATGGGATCACAGCCTTGTTTTGAGCATCCACCTGCTTCAGCATGGGGTCCTCCAAGGTGGATCTCTGCACCCCATTAACCCCCTTGTGCTGCAGGGGCTCAGCTGCTTCACCACGGGCTGCACCTCGGGCTGCAGGGGAATCCCAGCTCCAACCCCTGGAGCACCTCCTGCCCCTCCTTCATCCCTGACTTTCGTGTCTGCACAGTTGTTCCTCTCACATTCACTCCTCTTCTCTGGTCACAATTACTTCTGTGCAATAACTTTTTTTTTCTCCTTCTTAAATATGTCATCACAGAGGTGTTACCACCACTCCTGATTGGCTCAGCTTTGGCCAGCAGCTCATCCATCCTGGAGCTGGCTGGCATTGGGAAGTTTCTGTCCTCTTCTCAAAGTCACTCCTGTAGCCCCCCCAGTTATCAAAACCTTACCGTACAAATCCAATAAAGGAACTTTAAAAAGATAGAGTTCTCCAGGTAAGGAGACATTGAGTAGACCAGAATTCTTCAATTGGAAAGACGTAAAATGACACATTCACACTTAAAGACACAGGGCTCACAAAGCAGAAGCCCATCAAATCAGAGATGACATGGGGAGGGGGAGCAAGTGTCAGATGTTCCTTTTTTTTTTATCAGTAAAAGCAACAGGAAGCATTCAATTAAGACAGTAAAAGGTAGGTTTAAAAGAACCAAAACAGACAACAAACAAACAACTACCCACATACACATTTCTTCACATGGTGTCTGGCTGATCTGTGAAACTTCTAGTCATGTGCAAGAAATACATGTTGGAAATACTTTACTGATCTACAGGAGAAATCCCCCCATGCAGTCACTTTCTTGCAGAACCAGGGATGTGAAGGAAGAAAAGGTGAAAAGAAGATTGAGAAATATATATTTTTTAGGCCCAGAGGCACACAGAGAAAAGAGGAGGAACATAAAATCCAGACAGGTGCACCCAATGCTATTAAGGCATCTGATCATAAAAATATTACAAGCCCTTACTGTCCATTACAACCCTTCTTGCTGCATTGTTGAACCAGAAGGAAGGGGAAAGATGGGTAATTAATGTTGCACCTATAAAAATAAAATGTCATGTTGCTGGATCAGCCAGGCCCAACTACACACTTGGTCAGTGCCAAGATGAATATCTGCCCTGTGTCTCCTTCATGGATATTAACTCTCACCTGAGCACCTTTATCTGTGAATTACAGACCTAGCTGTGGACCAGGGCAGGAGTGGGGTTGGTGAGGGCATCACACAGAGAAGGCGTGGCTTGCAATTATTGGGTCAACAAGAGGAAGGACCTGAAATTATCCAGCTCTATAAACTGATAGCCTGGACAGGAGAGAGGTGGAAATAATTTAAGCACTGCTGCATTTCAGAATGGGAAAAGTCAGGAAAGAGTCTGGAGCACAAGTCTGATGAGAAGGAGCTGAGGGAGCTGGGGGGATTCAGCCTGGAGAAAAAGAGTCTTGGAGGGATCTTGCTGCTCTCCACTACACCCTGAAAGGGGGTTGTAGCCAAGAGCTTGGTCTTTTCTCTCAAGTAACAGGTAACAGGACAAGAGGAAATGGCCTCAAGCTGCACCAATGGAAGGGGTCAACTGGATATTAGGAAAAATTTCTTCATTTGATATCAGAAAAAAATTCCTCACAGAAAGGGTGGTCAGACATTGGAACAGGCTGCCCAGGAAAGTGGTGGAACCACCATCCCTGGAAGCGTTCACAAAATGTGTGGATGTGGCACTTGGGGACATGGTTTAGTGGTGGACTTGGCAGTGCTGGGTCAATGGTTGGATTCGATATCTTAGAGGCTTTTCATCCTTAATGATTCCATGATTCTATGATGCAAGCAGAAGATTATAATAAAAAGAGAAATGCCTGTGGTTTCAACTCTTAGCAGCAAACATTGAAACTGTCACTCGGCAATCATTTTGATGGAACAAGAGTTGTTACAAGACCAAAAAAAATAATGAAATGTTGTTTTCAACCTGATGTTTAGGGATGAGATAGGTTTTGGTTTGTTCTGTTTTGTTTCTTAACAAAATCTAAATGAAATGACAGATTCTTGTGCTAGAATGAACAAGATGTTCCTTTCGATCAAAATTGGAATATGGCATTCTGTGTTCAGACTATTTTAAACTATTTTCCCTTCTTTCTAAAAGAAAATAATCAATTCCTAAATGAAAACATCTCTTTTGGCTATAAAGTAAAAATAAAGTTTCTTTTAGAAGCTGTGAAAATTACATGTATTATCCATTTTGCTCCTTGCAAGTGGAATGATGTAATGTTTGCTGAAGTCAATCTGTTCACTAATAATCATGGTCACCGTGAAAAGTGGGGTTTTTTGAGAATTTACTTTTTAACAAGAAAAATATGTTGCTTCCTTCCTCCTGCTTAATTGGTGAACAACTTTGGGGTCCTTGTTTTGCCCTCTAAGCCTTCATTTCTGTCATCTGTAAGAGTGGGTGGGCACGGTATTCACCCTTTTGTTCTGGGGGGCTTTGGAGGTGAGAAACTGTGCATTATTTATTTAAACACATAAAGTGTCACATAAAAAGCTACTTACACATTCTGAAGATTCCTCCAGCAGGTTTCTGAACGAAGAGTAGGTGAACAAAGCCAGACCACCCTCTCCTGACAAGAGGCAATTGTGTCAGTAGTTGCATCACATAATCTGTTATACACAGTTGATCAATAAATTAAACCTAAACCCCTGTCCCAGCCATTGCCTCCATTCACAAGACCAAATGGGATTCATAATTTCCTTTATTCCTGTTCAGCACCTGGCAATTGAAGTTCCTGGGATTTAAGGAAGCAAAGTGCATTCTGCTGCAATAATTCTCAGCAAATGTACCAGAGAAATCATTCTGGCTCTACACATGCTGAGGAAAACAATTATATCATTTCAGTGATTTATTAACCCAATGAGCAGAAGTAGCACAGCAAGGCGGAGTATCTATCATCATGGATCTGGGAATTATGTTTTAATTAACCAATTTCTCTAATATGTTGTCTAAGCTTTCTAAAGGGGAACTGAAAAAAACCCCAAACAGCTGCAAGGCTGAAAGACTCTCCAGACATTTGGTGTCCTTGTTGTGTTTTGGTCTGGCTTAGTGAACGCCTCTGGTGACAAATGCATATTGATGAAGCAAAGAATTGGCTAATTGACACATTTAATGAAAACTTAATATATTCTGCTAGTGGCAGGGGGAAATATTAAACTTGCTCACAGTCAATTGTTATAAAATATTAAACCCAAATAAGGAAGTAGAAGGAGAAGAGAACAAGGATTATCTTCAAGGGAATCAGCTCTCCGGAATTGGGTGGAATAGCAATTTGGAGCCTGTGAGTTATGAAAGTCTCCTCAGATCTGGTATGTCTGAGAACTTTCTACATATGATTGCCAGGATACATCAACTAAACTTTAATCCACACAAATGATAAAATAAATCTGCCTGTCCTGTCTGCGATACATAATTTATCCTATGCACCACGGTCTGCTGTTGATTTGTCTTTTCCTACCAATTAAGTCTCACCATTTCAATTCCAAACTCCTCCGAGAAGGTCCAAAACTGCACACTGTGCTTGTGTAGCTGTCTCTGCAATAGGTCCCAGGTGGGTCCTCCTCTTTGTTTCATCCTGTAGCAGAACGACTCCACAATATAAAGAACAGCCAGATGTCTTTGCTAGTTTCTAAATATTGAATGGTGTTCACAAGGAGATGTATTCCAGGGGATGTTCAGGTCGGATATGAGGAAAATTTTCTTCACTGAAAGAGTGGCTAAGCATTGGAACAGCCTGCTCTGGGAACTGGTGGAATCACTATCCCTGGAAGTGTTGTTCAAAAATGAGTGGGTGTGGCACTTCACAATATGGCTCAGTGGTCATCGTGGTGTTCAGCCTAAGGTTGGACTTGATGATCTTGGAGGTCTTTTCCAACTTTAATGATTCTGTGATTCCATGATTCTATGATATTACATCTATCCTGCTTTCTTAAGCCACATTGCCCCAAACAACACAGAAGGGATCTTTCAAATGCCTTTTAAATACCCATCCAAATATGGGCTGTCCAAAGCTTCAGGTATTTTGACCCAAAAAATGGGAAGCACTGGTATCTCTGAGACTTAGAGCTGAGTAAGTCATAGAGACTGAAACAGTGTCTGCCAAGGTTAAGAGGCATTTTCCACAAAGTTTTGAAATATTAGGAGACAACGTTAATTTAGAGCATTGAGCTCTGAGATTTTCTTCTTTTTCGTGGCATGTGTGATGCAAACTGAAAGGATAAGGGGGAATGGTTTTACACTGAGAGTAGGTTTAGATTAAATAGTAGAAAAAAATTCTTTACTGTGAGAGTGGTGAGGCCCTGGCACAGGTTGTCTGGAGAAGATGTGGATGCCCCATTCCTGGAAGTGTTCAAGGCCAGGCTGGATGGAACTTGGAGAAACCTGGTCTAGTGGAAGGTGTCCCCTGCCTATGACAGGGGTGTTGGAACTGGATGATGCTGAAGGTCCCTTCCAACCCAAACCATTCTGTGGTTCTGCGATCATTCTGGGCTTCGCCTGATGCCCTGGGCAGGCCCTGATCAGAGGTTTGTTTGCAGTACGTGTTCCAGACACGAGATGTCACTGCGTGATGCAGAGTACTGCAGAGCTGGTCCTGAGTGTGGTAAAAAAATTGGAAGGAGGTGGAGACCGAGCTGTGTGGACCCACCTTTTCTGCTCTCTTTGCTGACACTTCCTTTAGGAAATTGTTTTATTGAAGGAGAAACATGATTAGGCACATCAGTTAGCAACAGTGAGCCAAAGTATGACCAATAAACCGGTCTTAAAACAGTGCACTCAATTATTCCTCCAGATTTTATGACAGTAATGAGAGGTTTGTGCTTGGCAAAATGCTGGAATATAAATACTGTATTTTAACCGAAGTATTGCTTTATGAATTCATTACAAAGATGCAACCACAAATTATAGAAATTGATGAAGCTGGTATTCTTAGCTTAATAATTTTCCATTGGGAAATTGCATTTACCTCTAATCACAATCATCATGCTCAAATAACAATATCATTATTAAAAATTAGAAAACAGCACAATATCAGTTTAAAATATTAACCAGGAAGCAAATACAGATCACATAAAAATGAAGATTGATTAATAATTACAGCACAAGCAGCCAGGAGAAGAATAATTACAAATAATTTTTCAAGCAAGTTCTTCATGAGCAAGTAGAGCTATGAAGGTAGGGATAATTGTGAAGTCTTATTGTAGGCATCATCCTCTGTGACAACTGCCCTTACTACCCTGGAACTGGACTGACCTCAGCTTCCTCCCAGCTGTGTCCACACAGGGACCAGGGACAGGATGAGTTATGGAGCCTGAAAAGACATCTGCTGCAGAAAGGGCCCTTTCAGGCAACCACAAGGGAGGAAAAAGGGAGAGGTTTAATTTTCACTGCAATTCTGGCAGTGTTTTCTCAAGGCACTCGAGTATTTTGTGTGTTCCCACACATGGTCCTGACTCTGAGCTTCAGCCACATGGATTTGAGTTCCTAACTTTTCCTGACTGTCTTGCTGTATTGGTGGGGAGATGCTTTTTCCTTTTTTTCTGTCTTTTCTATTTCCAGTTCTGTGTTCAGTCTGTGGGAAGTTAAAACAGGTCCCTGGGGTTACCCACCTTGGAGAATACAGATAAATTCAAGGGGTTGCCAACTTTATATTCTGAAACACTGAAGTGAGAAAAGTGTGACTTTGCCACATACTCCACTAGATCTGAGTTTATTATAACCAGACACACTGGTTATCTTTACCTACCTAGTCAGTAACAACTAAACCACCTTCTGTAAGTGTGAATGGGCAACTTGTTCTTCCTAATAATGTAAAAAGTAAAAGGTAAAATTCACTGCATCTTCAAAACAATGTGAGTAGCATCTGTCAGGAAGAATCACCAGCCCTCTGAAGAGCCACAGTGCTCAGGAAGGGCCTGAGAAGGGTTTTCTTACAGTCTGGTGAAGGTCTTGGTATCTACAAAACAGAACAAGGATATTTTCTTGATTTTTCCCATTGAAGTGAAAATGGAGGGAGGTACAGTGTGCCAGTCAGGGAGCTCCGTGTGCAAAATGAGCTCTCTGACAGAGGTAAAGCTCCTGTGCTTACTCACAGAAGTCTGACCCCCTTGATGCACGAGTATGAAAAGTGACTTTCTTCTCCACACATTTAGAGGATGTAATTCTGCCCTAACTTGAGCCTGGCACAGAAAATTATTTCCTGCCTCAACAGAGGGCTTCAACATATCACAAGTGTGACAAAAAAATTCTTCTTTAATTCATATTTTCTCCCATCCACAATTGTTGGTAAACTGAGATACCACAGGATTTTTCCCTTCTCATCTCCCACTGTCCAGGCACCCTCACTGCTTTTCACCATCACATTTTTAACTGAAGTAAGTTAAAATATGGAGCTTCAGTGTGCTGAGTGCTAAGTCTGGAGTAGCATTTGATGCCAAAGAACCAGAAGGGTCATTCCAGTCTCTTCAGTGGCTGTGATAAACCCAGTGAAGAGTACAGGAGTTTGTGGTATTTCTTGCTTGGAGCCATGACAGACCTTGGAGATGGAAAGAGAAATTCCATTGCATCCCATCCCAGCTAGGCTGAGCATTTGCAGGGCAGGTATCCCACAGAAATCATAGAATCTTAGAATATTAGAGTGGTTTGCGTTGCCAAGGACCATCAAGATCATCCAGTTCCAAACCCCTGCCATGGACAGTGGCACCTTTTACTAGATCAGGCTGCTCCAAGCCCCATCCAACCTTTCCTTGAACACTTCCAGAGATGGGACATCCACAGCTTCTCAGGGTAATCTGTGCCAGGGCCTCACCACCCACACAGGGCAGAATTTCTTCCTAACATTTATTCCAAACCTGTCCTCTGACACTTTAAAGAATTTCGCTCTTGTCCTATCACTACAAACTCGCATCAAAAATCCCTTTCCAGCTCTCTTGGAGCCCCTTTAGGCACTGGCTGGGTCTCTAAGGTCTCCCCAGAGCCTTCTCTTCTCCAGACTGAACAACCTCATCTCTCTGAGTCTTCCATCACAGGAGAGGTGTTCCGTCCCTCTCATCATCTTCAAGGCCTCCTCTGGACTTGCTCCATCAATATGCTCTTACAGTGAGAATTTTTGATTTTTTTTATACTTTCCTTTTCCTCATTATTTTTTAAACTCCAGGTCATCCAGTTCAAGGACAATGTTCTGTCATAACAATGCCTTCCTAGAAATGACTGGGTTTGAAAATACTCATGAATTACTCAAAAGCAATGGCGAGCAAGGCCTCCATTGGGCAGTAGTTTTTGCAGAATAGCCACAAGCTCAATTGGTTGATTTTGAAGTAACTTTACAATCTTCATGCTCAAATGTATTGATTCCATTTTTCTCTTTCTTTGAAAGAAGAAAAAGAGAAGAAAAGTCTGTAAAAATGCATTCAGATGTAATATAGACTCAAATGTTTAACATTCATTGGGGTTTGCAGAAGTTTTAATACTTCTGAGAGCCAGATCCCTGCTCAGTCTCACTCTGTGTGCCTCTCTCACTGTGAGCACATCTGAGAAATTAGTACAAAGATGAGGCACCTTGATACCCTAAAACACTTTAAAAAATATTATTCCAGTGATTTCCCCAGGAGATGATATGTAATTCCAGAAGGATTCAGAGGCCGAAGTCCTTTGTGATGAACTTCAGCTGAAAACTTGGCATTCTAACTAATTCTAATTCAATAGTTTAAAAAATGTGTGTGACCAGGATAGAGAAGCCTCATAGCAAAGACACCCACCAGGAGCACTTGCAGGGGCCAGGAGGGTGACTCTGAGTGCATTGATGGATGAATGCTCACTTTGAGATGCAAGCAAAATCATTTTAGACCACATTGCATTATAAACCAGCTTCCACCGAGCTACTTTATAAATCACCTCAGAAACTGGGTGCCAGCCTAGGCTGTGGAAGCAATTCAAAATCAACCTGTCAGAGGGATCCCTCCCTCTCCCATCCAGAGAAGGATGTGAAACGAGCCAGGACTGATGAGTGCAAATCCCTGCATAAGTCACTGCTTGGCGAGAGGGAAATGGGGTGTCAGCAGGGAATGGTCGTGCTCAGAACCACTGGTGCATCCCCATCATCTCTGGAGGATGGGTGGGTCCCATCAGCACTATGGAAAAACGGTCGTTTTCCATTATAAAAAAAACTGCTGTGGTTGTGAAACGCAATCTGGCGTTGATTTTCTGGACAGATAAGACATTCTCTCTCCTTGTCACTCCCGACTGCAACTGGAGTGGTTTAACTCTGTAATTCATTGAAAAGCAGATGAAATCTTACTTCAGTCCAGAGTGCAATCAGGCTGCTCCACGCTCATCCCACATTTATTGCTGGTTTGCTTTGTCTGCTTTTCATCTCCAGACTGTTAATGCCCATTTCATGCCTGACCTCTTGGACTGGGAGAAAGCTGGTGCTGCCATATGGGGACAGACTGGTAAAATACACCCACAAATTTTAGCTACAACCTCCTTCATCCCTCACAGACTTTTCCTTCCATTGACTTACATTTGAATTATATAATCAAATAGTTATATAATGGACTAAGGTAAATCTCCTTGTTATAAATGTCTGCTTGGGGAATCAACTCCACCCATTTCCTACTTACAGAACAACTGAAATAAGCAGAAAGCTTGCCCAGAGGATGCTTCATATAAAATATATCAAGGACAAAGGGGTGGTGGGATTTTTTTTCCATTTTAATTCCATAGATGGGAAAAAAGCACCTAGAAGTGCTAAGAATAGGTCAGAAGATGCACAAAGCTGAGAACAGCACTCAGTTGGGTTTTCCAAACTACTCAACAGAAGAAAGAGGCAAGATTTCTCCACCTCTCATCTTCAAGCTGATACCAAAAAAAAAAAATGCACTGATTTAAAAAAAAAATGTTTTTCTAATGAAATAAGTGCACTATTCCCCATTTTTTTTCCTTAGGATAGGATTCATATACAACTTCTTTTTTCATCTGAAACTTCAGCCAACTTCTAAATTTACAAAGATAGATGAAAAATTAGACAGAATTGAATATCTGGTTTTCACAGTACATTTTTAAAAGGTTCTGAGAGTTCTTTCTTATTTCTGCTTTAATAATGAAGGAATTGGGGTGCCAATAGGTAAATACCACTCCTAATTATTCTAAAAATCACAGAAACAGGAATCATTCTAAATGGAAATGTTCTCCTTGCCCACTGAATCTGTCACCACGTCATTTCCTCCTGCTCATAACTGTATCAGTCTCTACCTTGCAAACAGGAAGATTTCTTGTCCATAATATTCCTTCAGTTTGGTCCAAAAGGAAATATTTTGCACATTTGAACTCCTTAATTAGAGTCCTATATTCATAACAAGAACATGTTTTTCAGAATGTTTATTAAAGAAGTATCTATATTTGCAAAAAATCTGGACATGTCTTCAGCTCTGCATGTCTTGATGTGAAAGATGATTTAACTATTAGTAAGAATTCTCTTTTGAGGAACATTTCAATGCAAGGCTTAAATATGTAAAGCATTACAACCTTGAGAACTGAATCTCCAGGGTCAGCAGTAAGGAACCATTTCAAAGGGATGCAAAAAGTTCAGCTTCTATCTCTGGGCTTGGCTTCGATGAATTTTGTGACCTCAGTTAAATCTCTCCACCACAAAATGCCTCTCTTGTTGCACCTGCTGAATAGGGTTAGCAGCACACACCACAACCTCCACAGAAAGCTTGTGAGGACAAACCCATTAATCTCTTTGAAGTGAGAGCGATGAGAGCAACTAAAAGACATTGTGAAATCACAAGCCTGTGAGTCAGCATATTCCCAAAGATTTGTTAGTCCTGCAGTGCTGACCTGCTCAGAGCCACTGCTTTCCTCCACATCCTTCCCTCCACTGTCCTGCTCTTGAGACCTTTCATCACCACCTGTCACGTTCCTCTGATTGAGGTTTGGCTGCCTGGCACCACAGCTGAGCTTAGTTCCTCCCCAGACTGCTGTTCACAGTAGGCAGCAGGCACAGATCAAAGCTTCTCAGCAATAAAAACAAAAATGAATCTGGTGACAGCCAAGGTTTGGGGTTGTTGCCCAGAAGGGAGATAAAAGGATGAAAACTGGTGGCAGGTCCTAAAGGGTCAAGAATGGGGTGCCCGCCACAGGAGTGGCATGAGGGCAACTTCCACTCTGACCTCTACATTCCCCTTGTAGTTTCTGTCTCCATTGGCAATCATGACATGCTGCTGTACGGCCCCAGAAGCTTGAAAAGGGGAAACCTCCCAGTTCAACCTCTCACGCCAAGACAAAATCCCTCCCTCAATGACTTGGGTTGGTTTTGTGTCTGTTGTGCATCCAGAGAGCAGCAGATATCTTGTATTCTGGTTTCTGGCCCTTGGCTGTGTATCTTTGCTCTCAGTTTTGTGCTGTTCCCTTTGTCAGACCTCCAAAAGAGAAGATCATGGAATCAGAGAATAGAATATCTGGAGCTGGAAGGGACACACAGGGATCATTGAGTCCAAGCCTGGCAGTACTGTTGGCTTCCAGATCTACCAGGAGGACAGAAATAGCAACCTGCTTTAAAAAAACAAAACTCATTACACACAGGGAAAGGTCTCATTTTGGTGCTCTGCTTTTCCAATACAAAGTAACTCTGCTCTCTCTTAGTGGAAAAAAATTTCCTGATCAGTGACAGCTCTAAGTCAAAACAGTGACAACTTTAAACCAGTGTCATTCACTTTTCAGGCCTGTAGCAGAGCAATATGTGTGTAGATATATATATATATATATATATGTATATATTGCTATATCATAGAATCAGAGAATGGTTTGGGCTGGAAGGGACTTTAAAGATCATCTCATTTCAACCCTTCTGCCATGGACAGGGACACCTTCCACTATCCCAAGTTGCTCAGCAGCCCATCCAGCCTGGCCTGAAACACTTCCAGGGATGGGGCAGCCACAGCTTCTCTGGGCAACCTGTGCCAGGGCCTCCTCACCCTCACAGGGAAGAATTTCTTCCTAATATCCAATCTACTCTCTATCTAATCTACTCTCTTTCAATTTGAAACCATTCTCTATTGTTCCTCTTTCCTCTGATTCACTTTGCATTTCCCTCCAGTGAAGGGTGGCATCTCCAGCTCTCTTCAGTCAGCAAAGTGGGTCATGGACCATCCTCTGTCTCTCTGTCTGAATTAAGATTAAAACAAATGTGCCTTTTGGATAACCTTATGGCAAGTCCCACTGGGCGATGACGAGTAGAGAACCTGTCTCACAAAGTGAGGAGAGTCGAACAGTGCCTGATCTTCAGGAGCCAGGCAGTAAATTGAAATAAATGGGATCTCAGCTCCCAAAGTCACAGTGGTATTTGTCAGACTCCAGGAAGCTCACTGGTACTGTCTGGTGACTGCCTATGAGTGACCATGCTTTGACATCTTGGTTTGGAGGGAAACGTGCTTGATTATGATTTCTTTGACAGTAATACTGAGATGTCTCAGCTGAGATTATGGCCTAGGAGTCTGACAGACAGACAGACACAATGTTGGAGCAATTTTAAGAAGTTATCTAAAGCTTAATATAGATTTGAGACCTTAATCCGCCTCCAAAGAAACATTTGAGACTTTGTCTAAGGGACCATAATGCCTAAAACATCTGGCATTCATTGCCCATATTGAGTTTCAGGTTGGGTTCCTGAGCTTTGGACACATGAATTGCTTGAGAGGTTACCACGTGTGCATTCTATGTGGCCCAGGCAGTGATGAATTTCAGGATGCAACGTTCCCTGTGGCTTTCTCCCATGCCAGGAAGCAGATGTGGCAGTGATCTGCTGCCTGTACCTGGCCTTGAGGCTCACACATGTCCTGCCACCCCTCTGCCCCAGTGCAGGGGAACCCCACAAAACAGTGCCAGCAGCTGAGAGAGGCAGTGGCTTCATCCCTGCTGTGTTTGAAGTGCTGCTGCTCTCCACCTCTCAGCCTCCTGAGTGAAGACTTCCCAAACTCTGGCTGGGAAGAGGGGTTGAACAGGACAGGGGAAGGGGGAATTTGCAGACAAGGGTTGATACCAATAAGTTCCACATTTCTCTCAGTCTTTTCTCTGCTATCAGTGGAAACCTGACTTGTCTACTGTGTAATGCTGCCTCATTTTTGCAGGAAAAACTGTCTGTCTTTCTCTTGACTTCCATATTGCTGAGTTCCCTTTTAAACCAATTGCACATCATCCACATATGTTGGGAAATATGGTCACAGTTGAAAGAAACTAATGACTTATGTTAATTCTGCTAAGTGAGAGGCAAGGACAGCTTGTTAATGAATGGCTAATTGAGATGTGGCTTAATAATTCCTCAGCTGAACTTGCTTGGATTGCCAGCCATTTCTGAATTTTCTTTAGGGAGACCAGACCTCAGAATGCATGTGACAAGTGTCCTGCAGCCATTAAAGCAGCTGAGTTCAAACCTTTGAAAAATGAAAACACAAAAACACAAGAAATAACAGCCCTAAAATTATAATTGGCTGAGAATAACCAGTACAGCACCTGAGTGCTTGAATTTCCACCTCCCACAAAATTCACAGGTTCTGTTCCTTGCTCCTGATGACAACACATGAAAGTCTGAGCAACAATGATTTTGGAAAAGAGTAGTTAAAGATCATGTCACTGACGTTGTGTGAGAGCAGAGAGGGTAGAGCTAAGGCCATCTGTGACAGCTTAGCTAAGAATGAAAGTACTATTCACATATTTGATGTATCTCTTAATTACTGGTATGGGGGGAAAAAAAATTTATTTTTGTTACTCTCCAGCACTAGAGAGTAAAACAAATGGTTGCAGTTTCTGACTGTTACAGACTCAGGGGTGCCCTTCCTTATAGCATTTAGAAAAGGATATATCTGACTAAATGTAGAAATCTACACCTGACTTACCTGCACTGACTCTTTGCAGACAAGGAACAAGGAGTCACATCCCAGAAAAAGAGCATAGTGTGAAATACTTTTTCATGGAATAAAAGAATGGTTTGGGTTGGAAGGGACTTTAAAGATCACCTCGTTCCAACCCCCTGCCATGGGCAAAGACACCTTCCATTAGACCAGGATGTGTGTGGACTCCACATCCCTGGAAGTGTTTAAGGCCAGGTTGGATGGGGCTTGGAGCAACCTGGACTAGTGGAAGGTGTCCTTGCCCATGGTAGGGATTGGAATGGGATGATCTTTAAGGTCCCTTCCAACACAAACCATTCTGTGATTCTATGAATCTATGAAAAAATGCACCCAGGAAGAAATACAAACTTCCCTCAGGGGGGCTTGGAGTGCATAGATATCCATGATTTACAATTCCTACTGCACTGTAATGCTTCTCTTTTAATTAGGACTTAAAGAATCATGTTTATGTCCTCAGTGACAATTAAACATGAATACAAACCTATGCTCAATGGATTCACTGCATGTCAGATTCATGACATGCAAACAGTCACATACCCCAACCCCGAGACGAGGAATGTCATTCCCATGTACTGCTGGCAGCTGATATTGGCACTGTGTGAGGCTCTGAGCAGATTCAGAGGTGGGACTAGAGGGGAAGCCACACAAGGAGCAGCTGAAGTCGCTTGGTGTGTTCAGCCTGGGGAAGAGCAGACGGAGGGGAGGCCTCACGGTGGTCTTCAGCATCCGCATGAGGGGAAGAGGAGGGGCAGGCACTGATCGCTTCTCTGTGGTGACCAGTGGCAGGATCCAAGGGCATGGCCTGAAGTTGTGTCAGGGGAGGTTTAGGTTGGATGTTAGGAAAAGGTTCTTCCCCCAGAGGGTGGTTGGGCGCTGGAACAGGTTCCCCGGGCACGTGGTCACAGCACCACACCTTACAGAGCTCAAGAAGCATTTGGGCAATGCTCTCAGGCACAGGGTGGGATTGTTGGGGTGTCCTGTGCAGGGCCTGGAAGCAAAACACACGTGGGTGGCAGTGTGTGGCATCCCCAGCTGTCCCTCACCCAGTGCCACAGAACGCACCTGGTCATGCGGTGAAGCACAACCTCCCCCTCCTGACTTATCTGGGCCTTCAGCAATTCCATTGTAGCACCAAGTAAAGCTCTTCAGACGTGGCAAAAGGATTGTAAAGGAGGGGACTACCCACCCTGATGAAAGAACATCATTTCTGCCTTTCAAGAACGTGTTGTTCTGGGACTCATAATGCAAAAATAGTGGAAGTAACAAATTTAGGGGACAGGTCAGTTCTCAAAGGCATAGATGGAGTGCCTCATCAATCATTCCATATTTCCATTTTTTTTTCACTTCATGGTATCACCAGTCACTTAAAAAGTATTCATAAATGTCACTAATGGATTATTGCTGCAGCCTGAAAAAAAAAAAAAAAACCCTACATTTATTTATGCAGGGAATGTCAATTAAATTGAGATAGATATTGAAATTAATAAGTACCCAGTAAAATGTAAAGCGCACAATTGATTTTAGATCCTCTGTTATATGCACAGCATGTAATTACTAGTAGTAAATCTAAAATGAAAATATAGAAGCTTATGAGATGCTTCAGTGCAGTTGTTCATTTAGATCCACATAAATTCAGGGGACACACATTAGAAGTGCCAGCACTAGCACAAAAGGACTAAGCTATAACTACAACCTTCATGGAAGGAAAACAAGAAAAATCCTTCTACAGTAGAAAAAAAGATTTACAAATACCTAAATCTCAAGTGAGAAGGTTGCAGTGGTATGTTGATGTTGATGGTGAGGGTTAAAAATGAATAAGTAGCACATCTAGCAGCATACAAAATAAAAATGCCAGGAGGGTCAAAGGTTACATTTTCTTTATTTGAAACAAATAAGGGAAATTGGTACATTGTAGTGCATCTAGAAAAAATAACAGCTAAAGTCACCAGACACTTTTTACTGCAAATTATAGTTTTGTAATGCAGTTTGTGCTTTGCGTGCAAGTCTAATAGGAGGCCTCAGTGATTCATGCAAAGCTACACTTTGCTGTGCTCTGGTTCCATTTTCGCTCTGTGCTTATCACCCTGGTGTCTGAATTCCTGACACGTTGAGATTTCACTCGCATTCTACACGATGTTTGTAGGCAAATTATTTAGCCTCATAATCTGTTTTTCTAAGCACAACTAATGGGCTTCTATCAGTGCTCTTTAATTTCAGTTACTCTTGACCAGTTCTCTTGTCCACTGCCAAAAGGGCCACAGTGTATTGGAATGGTCTGTGTTGTGTAAGATCAAGCCTGTCCATAATATTGTTATTATATCATTCATTAGAGATGAGTCTGTTAAGAAAACAGAAACCTTTGTAATCACATAAGTTAATAAAGGTCATCTTTAAAGAGCTTAGAGAGTTAAAAATTTATGCCAGAGTCAGGTGAGACTTTTCTGGCATCCCTGCCCACAGAAGGCAGGGAGACACATTTCACCTACTGAGGTCTCCAAACCACAGACTGGTGGAAAGATTCAGCAAAGCTGACCCAAAACAGCTGCCACACGTTGGAGGAGTGTGGCTTTGGATGCAGACCCAGAGTGTCCTGCCCAGCTCTAATGGATGGAATTCAGTGGCCTTATGTGTAGTGTCATTGCAGATGCTGTAAGGGATTAATTCCTCTTTCCACCTGCCATTCCAGAAAAGCACATCTCCCACATGTCCTGTGGCTTATCTGGCAGGCCCAGAAAGTGTCTTAAATGTGAAAGTGCATCTAATGCAGAGAGTTTAAATTAGGATGGATCCTCCAAGGGGCCTACAATTATAACAGAATCCTGGATTTAGGCTGTTAATTGCTGTCCTGTCTGTACATCCATATCCTCTACTTTCACAGCCTGAAGGTATCACTACATTCCTCTGGCAAGACTGAGGGAGAAAATTTGTCCAAGAGCTCTTGAGTCGCTTGTGTGTAAGTCTTCATCCAACAGTGGGTTTTAGCCCTTAGCTGAGGAGATAATTCCCATTCTGTTGGCTGTGTTTAGTGGGAGAGGGTACACAGAGCATATCTAATGGCATTTGGCTGCCACCCTGCACAGCTGAGGTTGTCTCACAGAAAGAGACTTTCTCTCATTGGTTTCAGGTTTAGAGCAAACACATTGATTTAGAGTGGATTATTCATCCGAGAACATAAAAGGAATTAAAACCTCCAAGAACCACAGAGGTTCCAGTGTTTGAATGGGAAGAAAAAAACCTTAGACTCTGTATCTAAACCTCATGGAAAGATAATTCAGAGACTTAAAAATATGAATAATAGGCTTGGTGTCTATGAATGCAGAATTCTGAATATGTTTAGTAAACTCCGGCCACAGACATTTTGTGATCAAAAGAAATATAAAGTAAGCAACAAGAATATTCTTTATGAAGATAAAATATTTCTCAGTGACTCCAAAATTATCTTTGTGGATGGCTGGTCTCTGAGTGGTGATAAGCAGATGTGTCAGAGGAGAGAGTTTCAGGTGTATATATAAAATTTTCTTTAATCCTTCTAAACAAACCATGGTTACTCAACCATTATCTTTGCAAAAGGGGTTAGAAACACAATCTCAGGAGGAAGTTTTCTGTTAAGAGTAGCTTTGAAGTGTGTGGGCAGAGCCACTGAGTTCAGGAGGCTGGAGTCTGTCTGTGCTTTGTGTGTTGAAATATTGCTCAGAATAGCCCCAAACTGAAGCACATTCACAAAAACAACACTATGAACAGTGATTATGATGGTGAAAAACAGGTCAGCTGGATTCCATGTAGGTATTCTTCTTGAGAAATAAACGTCCTTAATTACCCATGTTAATTGTAATTTCTTGACTGCTCCACAACACGGGCAGGAAGAGGCCACAGTGGAGCACCACCACCATCAGCATGAGCAACCTGCTAGGAGAGCAGGGAAAATAAGGAATTCTGTCTTCTTAATGTGTGTGCAGCTCATTTCTCCTGGCTGGATATGAGGCACCGCTGAGTTCTGCCTGACTTCCAGGGAAAGCCCCAGGTTGGGCATCTCTAATGGGCCCTTAGGAATCATGTAGGAATTTAATTACTCCTGAAATCTCTGTACCTGGCTCAAATTTGGGTGAAATCCACCAACATTTTCAAAAGGTATTCGGTGAGACAGGTTAGTGAACCTGGGTGAAAAAGGACAATGTCAAAATCTTGTGTGACACATCCACTGTTCAGCTGTCTCAGTAAAACTTCAGTCATATTTATTCTCACTGGATATGGGTCTTCCCAGGAATTCCAAAAATTTAGGAATACTAGGGCAGGTGGGGAAGCAAAGCTTCCTTACCACTCACAGAGAATTTAAGATTTGACTTCCACATAATTTTTAGCCAGCATTTCCCCTAGATTTTCTCTAGGATAAAATACAAATTCAATCCTGCAATCAATGTTTTCAGAAGGTGGGCAGCTGACTGAATCATTATGGGATGAAAGACACATTATCATCATCCTCTTAACTTTAGCAGAGCCTTCACCTTCCAAATCCCACCACTACACCCACTGAATTTCATCCTCTGGCCTTGTATAAAAACACACTTTTGTGCATATTCCTCTCTTCCCTGTACCTCTCCTTGTGTGTCCCTGTCTCAGCCTTCTCTTTTCTCTATTTTTTTCAGAGCACTAGGGTCAGACAATTCAGACCTGAAGAATTAGTGACCAACAGTCCCGCTTATCCTGTGGATTTATTGCAATCCTGTGGCACTGAAATTGCATTCTGCCAAGCAGACCTGTGCTGTAGGGGCTGGATAATAAAAGCATACAGGTGGATGCCACCAGCATCCCCACTGATTTGCAAATTGGTCCCCAAGAGACATCTTGGCAAATGTTCCCACAACATCTGAGAGCTTTGCCTTATGGAAGCCAAAATAAACTAAAAGGGAAATGTTAATTTCCATATACTGCATGTGTTTTAATTGGAGTCTGCCTGTTCTACAGCCAGAGGCATGATAACAGTTAATGTATTCTCCACCTGAGAGGCAAGGCACTTTCTTCTATGCATCTAAAAGACTGGAATTATGATCCTGAGAGGATTATAAATTATAGCAACTTCTTTCGCCTTGGGTAGTGGAGTTTTCCAGACCTCTTCGGTGTAACTTCATAAGGATTTGGTGTTTTAAACCAGAAAAAGTACAAAAGAGAAAATGACTGGGGTGGGCACTGGCCAAGAAGGTCTCTGTAAAGGACTGACAGTTTTTGCACAGTTTCTTTAAGAAGTAAATCTTATATTGCCATGCTCTGTGTGTATCTCTCTTGATCTTTCCCCTTTTTGGACAGAATCCATCCAATTTGACACACAGGGAGAGGTCTCAAAGACATCAAGTTGTCAGAAGTTTAATGGAAACCAGGATCTGCGAGATGGGCTCGTCACCTCTCAGACACGAGGAATCTGCTCAAGAAAGAGATGTTATAAATGTTCCTAAAGCTTCAGAGCTTGTAGCTTCATGTTAAACAGCTGAGAATGCAAACAGGAGCTCCCACCCCTGTTCTCTGAGCTCGTAATCAAATCAGGGCTTCCTTAATTCCACCACTCAGGGCGCGATTTGCTTTAAGGGCATCACAATTAGTCACAGGGGGCAGAATCTCTTTACCTGCAGAGCCACACACAAGAATGAAGTCATAAAGAGATCTAAAATAAGCTTGTTATTACAGTATCAGATGATGAGTGAGGCTTCTGCTCTACAAAATATTCTTAGCTTGACAGGTTTGTATTCCAAATAGTGGAAAGGTGGAGAAAGGAGTTTGAGGCATAAAGATGTACAGAAACCAGCAAGAGACCATGTTCTCAAGCCGTGACTTAATCAGGACCAGAAACAGTGTTATCTGTTAAAAAAAACCCCCACAAAACAAAACAAAAAACCCCAAAACAGTGCCCTAGAAACTCCCACTCTAGTTCTCCTGAAAATCAATTTTGTACTGCCAGTCAATGGCCAGTGAGTTACCAAGGCTAATAAACCTGTGCTGATACACTAAATGCATTGGAAGTCTGTGGCAGGAGTCACCTTATCCAACTTTAGATTACTTTAGGGTAAACTTCTTAGTAAGTACCCTGGGCTTCCTTGGAAGTAATTAAGATCAAGTTAATAAGGTTGAGGAGCTTTAGAGAGAAAAATGTACCCACCTATTTCAGAGTGAGGGGAAACATATCTGAAAATCCACTAAACCAATGCAACAAAATTAATTCAATGCCTGCATCCTACCTGCCAACAGATCAGCAAACAGCTCCAAGAGCAGATTTGCCTGGGATGCAAGTGTGGCATGTGAGCAAAGGCAGGGGCATCCAGGCTGGAGCCTCCTCCTCTGTGAATATAGACCACAGGAGCAGCTGCTACATGCACTCAACATCCAAAGATTACAGCAGGTCTCTCCTTGGCCTCAGCATGCCAAGAATCGTCTGTCTGTTCCAGAAGGACATGTGGACCTGCAGACACCTGCAAGATAAAGAAACAACTCGTTTTGTTTGCCCGTCAGCCCTTCCTGACAAGACCTGGCCATTTCAGAAGTGCTCTTTGTGTCATTTCTGAAGGTACAAATTCTGTTCTGTGTTACCACATCCCTGAGCTGCCTCCTTGGCTGTTTTAGAGCAGCCTGAAGAGTTTTCTAAGGTTTTCTCTCTTTCTCTTTGTCAATCAATATCAGAAAGGTATTTAGTCACATCAGCAAAGCGATCCATTATGTGAAGCATCCTTCTAGCAGGAAAAGCCATTACATTTATTTTTCTAATGCAGCTAAGTAGACATAAACATCTGTAATTACTATTTAAATGCAGACTGACTGATTTCTCTGTGTTCATACCATCTGCAGACTGCTCTGAAAATCACAGTCTTGAAATAACATTGACTTTATCCCATCATTTTCTATCAAAAAAAACCCCACAGTTCTAGGCATGAACTGTGCTTGCATCAATCCTACTCTTACATGAGACTGATGAAGGGCATGTATTTGTGAAGGTGAAGGAATTTTTTTCGTAGTCATCATCGTGTCTGGATAGGATGGGGGAAATGGCTTTAAACTGAGAACAGGTTTAGATTGGATATTAGGAAGGAATTCTTCCCTGTGAAGGTGGTCAGGCACTGGAACTTTTGCCCAGAGATTTTGTGGATGCCCCATCCCTGGAAGTGTCCAAGGCCAGGTTGGACAGGGTTTTGAGCAACCTGGGATCGTGGAAGGTGCCCATGGTAGCAGTTGGAACTGGGTGAGCTTTAAGGTCCCTCCAACCCAAATCATTCTGTGATTCTATCTGCATGTCAAGTATTGCCCACTCTTCAGGAGATTCAGGAGTTCAGATCCTAATTTATAAGTTTATTCATACTTGTGTGGCCAGAACTCTCATGAACAAAGTGTGCAAAAGTTGAGTGAGTTTGGAGAGAGGTCCAAAGCTTCGTGTATGCTTTTGGAAATCTGATTTGATGAGAATTGTTTATAGCAGGAAAAAGACAGGGGAAAACTGCTTCTGTACATTAGATTCTCCAGTATATTGGAACTGAAGATTTTCATGGTTCTTTCTCCTTTTCTTTCTTTTCTTTCTTTCTTTCTCTTTCTTTCCGTTCTTTCTTTTCTTCCTTTCTTCCTTCTTTCTCTTTCTTTCTCCAGAGATTTGAAAAGAGAATAATAAGGCAAGCTTTAGTCATTAGCAGCTTTCATGGGGAAACAAAAAAAATCTCACACCCAAAAGAATTAAATCTCTCTATTTTAGTCCTCCACATAAAATGTGTAAATATCAGTCAGCTCTACTACCTAAGGATGGAAAATGGAATGGGTCCCTTTCTGTGCTCTCTGCTCACCCACCTGCTGATCCAAAGTCCCTGCCATGGTGCTGGGATGGGGGGACAGCCCAGTGCAGCACAGCTCACCTTGCACACATTATGTTGCAGAAAAGGTGTCCCCACAGGAGGTGTGTCTCCTGGAGCACACAGATGCTCCACGGCTCTTTCCCTGACCCCACAAGCTTTGCATATCCCACCCCTTGCCTTCATTTTCACCTGTATTTTGTGTATCATCCTGTGCTTTGCACTGACTGCAGAGTAGGAAATACTTTGCCTTGAACTCTCCCCTCGGGTTCCCTCTTTCCTCAGAGTAGAGGATCCATGTATCTGTTTTCCCATTAACTGTTCTATTATTACACTGTTTTCCCATGGAAATGAAGCCTAGGTGGTCTCACTCCCATTGTGTATTTCTGTATGTGCACCACCAATAACTTCTGACCTCATTAAACAAACTGATAGGAAAGCCTGAAGCCTCATAGATAATTACATTTCGTGAAGGCAGAAGACAGATCTTACAGGCACTGCCACTGCAGGAAAATAAACAAACATAAATCTTGGCATAGATGGGAAAATCCACATGGGAGAGAGCCTTTTACAGGTGCCCCAAGCACAAGAAAATCTTCAGTCATAGCTTAAACCTTGCTTAAAGCCAAAGCTAATCTACCACAAGACACATATCCACAGGCAAAGAAATTTAATTTATTTGCAACGTCCTTAAGTAAACTTTGGGTTCATTCTGTGTAATATCTTAATTAGGTTTGTACGTGAGCTAAAAAGCAGTAACAACTGGGCCAACAGATAATGTACTATGTTTTTATAGATTATTTAATTCTGAATCTAGAGAGTATCTAAAATTTCTTGGTTTTGTTTGCTTGTTTGTGTGACTTCGAATTCACACAGTGATTCTTTATCCGAACAACCTCAAAGCTCTGGTCATTCACTTACCTTTAAAATTAACAAGGTTCATGTACTCAGGTCTTAGCCAGAGGTTTACAGATCTCTACCACTCACCCCTCCCAGCCTCTATAAAAACATCTGCTAAATCTCTCCTTGGCCATCTTTTCCTTCTAACTCTATTTTAGCCAGGACTCTATTTCCATTTTCAGTAGGATATCAGCAAAAGAAATTGCACTAAATTCTCATTGAAGCCTCCATATGAGATTATCTCTGTTTTAGGAATTTTGAAATTACTGGGAAGTGAGATTTCTCAGGAAAGCCACATTTTTCTGGTCATTTAACTCTTCTTGTTACTGACCCACCAAAGGCAGAACAAGGAGCTAGACAGACCTGTGGTGTTTTATTGGTCTTTGTTTTTAATTTCTGTACCATCTGAGGATGCTTCCGGCTTTCTGTGGTGCGTCCTACTGCAGTTCTTTGTGGAACAAAGTCTTAGAGCCAGACCTTATCCAAGGGTTTTTCCCACTCCTTGGTGCAGATAGGAAACCCCTAAGGTGAGTAGTGGGAAAGCAAGGCTTGCTTTGCTACTGCCTATAGCAAAGAGACAGTAATTGCTGGATAGCATTTTTTCCCCATTTTCCTACCCATGTTTTCGTCATCTCTTTTTCTTTTGTATTGCACTGCTGTTATCCATAAAAGATTGGCCACTTTCTTTGACACGGTGCAAATCATTGCATTTTTTTCCATTCGGTTCCTTTGATTTGGTTTTTCTTGCTCAATTTAGGGATCAGCTGTTCTTTCTCCTGTTGGGATTTGCTTTTCTCATCTATGAATTACTGCCTTTATTTATGTGGTGGTGTCAAAAGGTTCATAAACACAGAGCTCGTTAAGATTTGTGAGTGTGTGTATGTGTCCCTTTTCTTTAGGTTAGGACGATAATGATGATTATTAATGGTGCTCCCCTAGAGCAGGTCTCTAATCTGGCACAGACTCATTCAAAGGGAACAGCAGACTGCAGAGAACAAGATAAACTGTGCACACCCTAACTCACTGTGACCTTTCATTCTTCTGCAAAAACTACTAGTTTAAGAAAAATCTCCACAGTCATAAATCACCATCACTCACCACCATTTGGAAAGAACTCAACGATTTTGGTACATTTATCATGGTTTAAGGAATTTTGACATGTTGTTCTCCTCTGAATGTTAAAGTTCTTTTCTTTGTGGTTGTTTCCTTCCACCACACGCACACATTGCAGAAGGTTGCTCAGAAAAGTGACAATATCAATTGTCGGGGGGGAGAGGAGGCACATTGTCCATGCTCCTTGAAGATGAAAACATTGAAGGAATTTGACCTTGACTCAAGGAGCTTCCGTGGAAGATTAGGAAAATAACAGTTCTCCAAATAGATGCCAGATCATAATTACCACTAATGGCCACCTCATGCGTCATCCGAGGCACCTCACAACAAAAAACGTTATCTTTTGACAAAGCTGTTGGCAACCACATGTGGAAAAAAAAAAAGGTTTTAACCATTATTCTATAGCTGTTTTTTACAGATTGAGAGTTACTTAACTTGACTGCAAGTAAATAACCCACTGAAGACAGGCAAGTAGTCCAAGAGTGAGAAAAATGTTTATATACTATGAAACTATCTGTGGATAGTAAGATTTACAACTAGAAGAGATTTAAAAAATGAGATTTCTGCAGTACTGAACATTTTTTAGGGTTTTTTCCTGTCTCAGTGTGGGACTCAGAACACAAGCAATATTTGTTTAAAAACGGAAATCATGAAAAGTGCAATCCATAATTGTTCACTTAATTTTTTTTTCCTGATTAAAAAAAAAATCTTTACTCTCAGATATAAATGTTTTGCTTAGGTTTTTTTCCATTAAATTGAAATTAAATACTTCTAACCTATTTGATTGGACCTGAACCCATTCAGAACCTTCTCCTGTAGAACTGAATGGAAAATCATGGGTCCCAGTCACTAAAAGTATTTATGGAATATTAGGTTTCAGAAATTACTCCAGCATACATTTAAAAATTTCTCTGGGAGCAGAGAGAACATTATTGGCCTTTTCTTTTACAGAGGCATCCCGCAGAGAGTGTTTTGTATGTGGATCTCACAGCTCTGGCAATCAAGCTGATTTTAAACTAATTCAGCTGGAGCAAAGAGAGGAGTAACAGAGGGTGGGGATGTTGGGTGTTCTCAGTCAGGTTGTTTCAGTTTCAAATCCCACACCAAGACTAACTTTGGTGGCACCAGCACAGCATCCAGTGCCAGGCCATAGGCTGTCCTCAGTGGGGAAAAGGCAGGAGACCTCTGTGTGGAGCTTTTACAACCCAGGGACATGTGGTCATCACAGCCAAAGGTGTTTAAGGCAAGTCTGAGCTACACCTTTGACTCTAGTGGAAGCTGTCCTTGCCCATGGCAGCAGGGTGGAACTAGAAGATTTTTAAGGTCCCTTCCAACCCAAACCATTCTATGATTTTATGATTTTCATGTGAGACAGCTTCATTTATTTCAAAAATCTGAGAATTAAGTAAAATTTCCATTCCAGTAAGGTTTCTTAATATGGAGACAAGTGTTTAAAATGAATTATTAACACCTTTCCTACTATTGTTTGTTGTCTGCACTCTACTGTCACTATAGCACAGAAAAAGACAAGGCAAATTAATTCCGTTGGTAAAAGAAATCCTCTATTTTAACAGAGAATATCTGTTTTCAAGAGTTTAACTGTATTTTGTCAGCTCACAGAATTTTTCCTGTGTTGAAATAGTTTACTATGTTCTCCTAGACCTGCAACCTCTAGAAAACAAACTGATTATACAAAAAAAAAACCAATCAGAGAACATCCGTTTTTCAGCCTTGTCTGGAATTACTCTCTTCTTCTCACATCACAATCACTTTTGATGCAAAGGTCTGGATGAAGCTTGATAAATAAATGTTATCTGGCTGGAATATTCACAGTGGAGTCTGGCTAAGCACAGGATTTTCAGGGGCAAGCCTTAGGCTGAAATATAGTTGCACTATTGCCAGCAGTGATGAAGTGAGTTCTTTAAGGTCTAAAGTACATCTCTGAGAGAGACCAGAGGTGGAGAAGGTTTATCTCTCCCATTCAGTGCAGTTCCACACAGCTGGCAGTGACTGAGCTGGCTCAGGAGGATCAGGACTAGAGGTGGATGCTGAGGTCCATGCCCAAGTTAAATCTTTTCCCTGAGCCCTCTTTTTCTCTGCTCCTTTTCCATTCTGCCCTAGAAAAACTTCCAATGGAGTGAGATAACAAAATAAAGGCATTTTTTTGCATTATGGAAAGTACTTTTTCTCTAAAGATTACTTAGGACAGGCAGATAAAGCCCAAAATTACTTCAGCAGTGCAGCTAAAGCCTCAGAGTCACCATTTCTGTTTATAGGAAAAACCAAGGGGTGCAGCCAAACCATTCACAGTAACTGTCTCCAGGAAAGAGGATGAACAAGGTTTTCCATTAGGGATGAAGGCTCATGGGGTCAGAATTCACAAAAATGCTTTCTTGTGCATGAGTCTCGAAACCACCTTCAGTCAATTCCAGCTCTGCAGACTGAAACATTTCTGAGAGCAGACAGAAAAATTTACATGACTATGAATATATTGACTCATTAAGTCTTGGACTAAAGAGATGCATAAGTCTGGAAATTAGTAACAGTTTGAAAGAAAAAAATGATAATAAAACATCATCTGCCAAAAGAAATATCACCATTGTAACAACAAACACTGGATGAAATGGATAATGGAACTGAGAAATCATTAAGCAGTGTGAAAACAGATCTTCTGGATAAAAATGAACTCTTAGCACTACAGACAATAATTATCAGTCTTCTTTAATGCCCAAATGCCCTGACTTGACCTTCTTGCTGTTGTCAGGCTCAAAGAAAGTCGAAGACCAAAATACAAATTTGGATTGAGTTGCCTGAGTGAACAGAAAATATTCATATCCATGAAATAAGGTGAAATCAATGGCATGGTGAAAAACAAAGACAATGGGAGCTATCAAAATCCAAGCACTAATTTGGTTTTGAAAAGAAGAATAATTTTGGATTTGCATAATCTTGAACTAGAATGACTACAGCTTAGAGAAATTGATTAAATTTGCCTGCAAATTTTCCTGTTCCTATTGTTAGAAATGTGGTAAAAGGCCAAGCAAACTATTTCTTGAGTAATTTATTAGAAGGATTTAAGTTCTTGTTCGTGTGTGCAAACTGCATTTAACAGCTTTTTATTTTTTCAAATTTCTTCACAGCTCAAAATTATTTGATCCAAGCATGGACTAATAGTTTCTGGCAGACTTCTCAGAAACAAGTAATGGCCTTGAAGTTTGCAAATTTACTTCTTTTGTTGTGCGTTTGGTCAACACACATTATGTGACAGTGCTTATGATGCCCATGAAGGTTTCAGGTTTGTTTTGCAAATATTTCCTGTCTAAATTGACACTCATAAAATGTGTGATGTGCCAGGGTAGGCGCAGCACGTATTGATATCTCCATGTAATCTAATTACTGTGATTGATTTATTATGTCAAAAAGTAAACATGGAAACTTCTCTCTGCTTGGTGTTCTGTCCAGGATACAGAAGAACAGCAAACTGCCTTAGTGCCCACTCCAAACACAGGAAGAGTGAAAATAAAGTCACAAACATGGTAAGAAGTGATCTCAGTATGCTGTCTGACTGCTGGACATTTTCTGTAGGTCTTGGTGAAAAAGGAAATCTTAAGGAGTACATGAAGAACTGCGTGGGGGTTTTTTCGTTGCTTGCCGATAACACCTTCTCATGAGCAAAGAAATATCACAGAAACTGTTGAAAATTAGGCAAGGAGGGTAGGAAAGCTGCCATCAGGGAACAGCAGGTTATGGACTTGACATCTTAACAGCACAAAGGAGGTGCCAGGCACTGAAAGCAAGCACAATCAGTTTCTTCCTGGCTTCCTGATTTCTCCAAAATCTTTACTTTTTCCCATCCTTACCTCAATGCAAGGCAGTGCAAGCATCTCAACAGAGCGTGCAGGAGTTATGCAGGGGCCAAGAAACACTCAAGAATTCTGTTAATGAACTGAGTCCAGGGCACTCAGGGCACAGGAGGGTGAACAAGCCCCTGCCTTCACTTTATTCTTCTCCAGTTGCAAAACACCAGATGAGGTCCCCACCCAGGCCTGAATGTAACGTCTTTTCCAACATTAATGATTTTATTATTTTGTGCAATCTTCATATTTTGCAGCATTTTGCCTGAAAATCTGGTCTCCTACACATATTAAATCTGGTAGGCTCTTTGGGAATGGACACTGTAAGGTGGTAGTGAGCTTACATCTCACAGAAATGAACTTCTGGAGAAACACACCACCACTTGGAAGGACAAATGCAAATACTGGAGGAGGGAAAGGGGAGAAGACTTTGGAGCTGGCATACGAGTGAGAAGGGCTGGAAGGTGCAGCTATAAATGGCTCTCTAACTACAGAACAGTTTAGTTTTCCAAACACAGAGTATGTGACAGAGTAAATGTTCACTAAAGATTTGGCAGCCTGGTCTTTCTTCCAGGAAATATGACAGGGTCACGGGTTGCTTTGCTTTGTTTCAATAATTGGATTTTCTGGGCTCAGGCTGTTCCCTTCTGAGGCGTTAGATATAGATGCACAGGCAGAGGAAGCAGGATAACAATTTAAAAGTAGCCATCATTACTGTGCCCATGGAAATCTGGATCTGTGTCTCACAAGGAAAGTTCAAAGGCATTTCAAAACTTGCACAATTCCATGCCTAACAGGAACTAATCTCAGGAGCACAACCAAACTTTGTGTTTAGAGGGTTATTTCTATTTTAATTTGTCTCCTGAGGCAGCCTCATTTGAGCTGAATTTTAAGGACAAAGCGGAGGACTTTAAAAGCATCTTTAAGCCCACAACTGCAATACCTGTTACTACCTAAATCTCAAGTATTTAATGGTTCCTAAAAAATATATTGCCTTGTTAATGCCTACAGCAAAGCACACAGTTTATGGGGAGAGAGTAGTAATGCCCCTTTAGCCATCTGGCCAGCAAGAATACAATGGGGTGTTTGATAACAGCCATTTACATGTCTGCAGGAGATGGCTGCAATAAAAAGAACAAACAAGCACATTTACAGGGGGCTGCAGTTGGGTTCCGAGCCAGACTAGGAACCATAAGAAATTTAATGTAAATCTCTGTGGCCCAATCACAGACAACTCCACTGCTCCCAAAGTCAAACGGAGCTTGATGCCTTCAGTTATGCAAATGGATATTCCAACCCCAATGAAAGTGCCTGAAGAACCTTGAGGGTCTCTGCCACCATCGTTTTCACTTGTTAAGACGAATCTTGGGAGATTTTTAACTGGGTGGTGAGAGTCACCAGAACACATGGAAATAGCACTAAACCAGCACTTACAATGGAACTGGGAGCACTACATTTACTCCAGTGTTTGATGCAAAGACTTCAGTGAATTTTGAATTAAGGACATAATCACCAAGTCAACATAAAGCTATTGCAGGACATCGGTGGGTTGAGGCAACCTGCAGATCTAGAAAGGATCTGAGCCTTCAGCATGATACTAGATCTAAGGAAAAAAGTCTTCCCTGTGAGGGTGGTGAGGCCCTAGCACAGGTTTCCCAGAGAAGCTGTAGACTCCCCATCCCTGGAAGTGTTCAAGGCAAGGCTGGATGGAGCTTGGAGCAACCTGGTCTGGTGGAAGGTGTCCCTGCCCATGGCAGGGGGTTGGAATGAGGTCATACTTAAGGTCCCATCCAACCCAAACTATTCTGTGCTTGTATGACTATGAATACAGAGAAAGCCTTCAGCACAACGATGGGACTGGAGTTGAAATTGCAGGAGGATCAGCTCTAGACTTTCTATTGCTTTGTGTGTTATGAATGTCACAATTCCTACCCGAGTCACGTTTCATGAAACCACTTTATTTCAAGACATACTGAACTGCTGTCTCCTTCCCTGAGCATGAAAAGCACATAATATTATTTCATTCCTCTTCCTGTTTGTGCACCGGTCACACAAAAAGTTGTGAAACTGCAACCAGGCTTTTCAGGCTTTTAAACACGCAAATATAAACTGCTATTAAGGGTACATCACATTTCCTTTCTTAGTGCCTGGCTCGTAAAATGTAATAGCTCTACAGTCTTTCCAGCATTGAAAGCAATGTTGTTCCCTTAAGCCCTAAAGGGAAGGAGAAATTTATGTCACCTAATTTCAACTATCTAAAAATTAGGCATGTAATCTAAGATAGTCATCTATGTTTTAGCTGATGCAAGGAATGGAGCATCTTCAGAGCCCAATTCATGCGATCGTAAACGAGGATGAGGATCTGCTCCAGGGAAAAGGCCTAAATGGAGATGTCTTCATGTGCACTGGGTTACAAACCTCTGATTTCACTCTAGAGACATCTGTGGCACATTTAGTTCCCCAACCATGGGAACTTACTGGTGTTCCAGGCACTACAGGGCGTCCCACACAGCCTTCAGAAGGGTGTGATCTCCTCTGATTGTGTCACATTTGCCACTCGTGTGTCTCCATGGGGCACCTGAATGGCACCAGGTGTCCATGTTTGGGGAACTGAACAATACTGAACCAATTGCCTGGTTCAGTATAACACCTTTTCCAATTTCATTAGCTGAATTAACACAATGCCCATTGTTCATAATGAGAATTCAGATCTTTAGTCTGTTTGTCATCACACATGGAAATCTAAACTGAAGTTGTTTCATCTGGGGAATGAATCCTTCCCTAAGGTGCCTAATGCTCATGGATGGGTCTGCCTGTGGAAGTAAATTTCTCTTTTTGCTGAGCATAATGAGATCCCAGACAAAGAACTTAGACTAAACTCCTACTTTCATAAGAGATAAATTATAGTAGGTATAAATTTGAATATAAGTGTTTGTGGGTTTTATGTTCATGTTTGGAACTAGATGATCTTTAATGTCCCTTCCAATCCAAACCATTCTGTGATTCTATGAAGATTTTGGCTTCTTCAGACAAGAGAACAAAATACTAATGAGGACAGTGACCTAATAAATGATTCTGCTTTTCCAAAAGCAATCTTTTCTTTCTTACAGCTGTTCAGTTCTCTGTCAACAACTTCCAGCTGTAATCTCACAGCATTTCATTCATGGACTTTGATGAAATGCTCCTGAAATTTTTTTCACATAAAGGCAGAAGCTTCACCATGAGCAGAATCTACCACAGGATAGATGAGCAGGAGTCCAACATTTACATCTTCAGATGCCAACATTGTAAATCGTAGAAGCAACATAAATGGTGGAATTGGATATGCAGCTGAGTGTAACACTATGGCACCAGCATAAATCAGAACATAAACATTACGAAACAAAATATTGCTGCTTTGCTGCTTGGAAAAAATTGTGGGTTTCGCTCAGCTTATGCTTTAAACTGTGAGTGCAGCAGAAATGACAAGTGTAGAAAACGAAATAAAAAGGTGAATTGAAGCTCTAACTTATTTTCTTTTTTTAAAATATAATTTTCCAGGAACAGAACCTGGCTGCCTGTAAAGCAACCGGACCACCTGATCCCAGAACGAATTGCATTTAGTTTAAGTTATGGTTGGGTGGGAAAAATGTTGGTGACGAAAAGTGCTTGTCTTGGAATTGATGTTGGTTTAACCTAAAGAAATTACTAATGTTAAGGTCAGCACAATCTTTCACTCTTTAAGGTCAGCACCATCTTTCACAAGTGAATAGATTAATGCACTCCTGAGTTCCAATTTGGCATACTGAGCTCACTAATTTGATTTCTCTCTTGCTAACAAACAGAAACATGATATTTGGCCACTGACTTCTCATGTAGCTGTGCCACAGATTCATGCAGCATCATTCCAGTATCTGCTGACCACTTGCAATCTAAACCCATAATTGAAGTTTGGTTTTTTCAATCTCAGGCTGCTGGTTAACAGCATAGTATTTTGCAGCTCAGTAAACAGTAAATTTTATCACCTTTTCCAAATAGAAGTGCCTCTACAAATATTTGTTTGTATCCTCCACAATAAGGTGCAGCTTAGAAACAACCAGCTACCAACACTTATGTTAGTTTTGAGCTCCTGGGGGATAAGTTTCCTATATTGGGAAACTATGTTTTTGTCTCTGCTGCACAGAATTGTTCAGTTTTGGCATATCCAGAGACATAAAATCCAGTGTCTCCTTCAGGACTCTATTTGGGAAAGACATCACCTCCTGAAAGTTTATGTTTTCAGACAGTCTTTCAGCCTATTCTAGTTCTCACACACATCATTATATCTCAGGTTATCTCCTGCATCACTGTAATATGTCTGTATTTCATAAAAGACAAACTTTGATTTCTGTAGTGATTGATACCACTATTTATTGTCCATTTGTGAGATGACTTTTCTCCTTGAGTTTTAGTGCTGTAATCAGAATGAAGGAATGCTTCGGGTTGAAAATATTATTTGCCATTAGGATGGCCCAAAAGAATAGGTTTAGCAGTAGGGTAATTTACAGAAGTGGTAATAAATGGAAAATGACAAAAAATAAAACATTTCAATTTTTGTCTGGAAACACAACTTAGTCAACTTTCCCAGGACTTCAGACAGCATTAAATGGGGTAAGAAAAAAAAAATGCCAATAGACTCAGATGTTCACGTTAACAACATTTTTTGTTGTTCACACTGAAAAAAAAAAAAATTGTCCAAACATATTCCACCTGCTCTGCCCTTCACATTCTTCCAAGGGCCACAATAAGAAATCTCAACACTCGAAGGACCTCAACCCACTCCTGGTGCACCAGGATGGACACAGTCTCCTGTTGACAGCAACAGCTTTTTTATAGAGTATTTTTATAATCTCTAGAATATATACTATATCCTTAGATACTCCAGACCTTTCAACCTTTCAAGAAAGAACTCTTTCAACCACTTGAGTGGCTCAATTGGACACCAGGTTTGCCAGGCAGAAGCCTTTTTCAAGGCAGTTTGGTAGATTAGAGCAGTACCACTGTGCAGAGGTGCCTGAATAGAGCAATTTGAGATCCAAATTAATGGGTCTTAATTAATGGCAGCTTAAAGCTGAGGAAAATTGATCATTTGAACATCATTTGTTCTTCCTTGGGTTATTATCTTACATCATGTCTCCATTAAGTGCTTAACTGATTAATTATTTCATCAATGCACTCAGTTCCAGCCATTACCAACAAATGTGGTCAGTTCATGGAACAGATCTTTAAGTGGAATAGTTGGACATTTCCTAGCCTGTAAATCCCTTCAAACATGGGTCTCCCATGAGTGTTTCAAAAGAATGAGACCATCTAGCTCATTAGTCTAATAATTAGCATCTTATAAGTGACACTCTGCAGCTCCCCATTATCCTAAAAGTACAGCTGATATAGAAGAGTTTGTATTTCCCAGGCATTCATGGCAGTTCTTTGACCTATATCAAATAGGGTGAGTGCAACTGGATGGTTCTGGGCATGCACAAATTCATTGCAGATAACAGGCATGCTCTTTTATCTCAAATGAAAGGAATTCTGTGTACAGATCACAGCATCTGGATTTGCTCCCCAGCAACACTGTGAATGTGGGCTGTTCAAAGCAGGCTGCACCACAGGAGCTGCTCCCCAACACATAGAAAATATTCATCTTTGGAGAAATCAACACTGTACCACGAAAATGACATGAAATGACAAATGGAACGTTCAGCCCAGTAACAGAGAGAGCCAGGGAGAAAGTCCACAGGAGGGAAAGAGGCACCTAATTTCAGTTGTGCAAAGGAAAGTACCTGTATGGTTGTGATTCAGCCACCTAAATGCAGAAATTTGGTGTCATCATGTCCCACCTGGAGCACAGTGTCCAGCTCTGGGGCTTCCAACACAAGAAGGATTTGTGTCTGCTGGAATAAGTCCAGAGGAGGCCATGAAGAGCTCAGAGGACTGGAGCACCTCTACTATGGAGAGAGGCTGAGAGAGCTGGCGCTGTTCAGCCTGGGGAAGAGAAGGCTCTGCGGAGACCTTAGAGCCCCTTCCAGTGCCTAAAGGGGCTGCAACAGAACTGGAGAGGGACTTTTCGTAAAGGCAATTTGTGGTAGGACAAGGGGGAAAGGCCTTAAGCTGACAGAGGGAAGATTTAGACTGGATGTTAGGAAAAGAAATATTTGCTGTAAGCATGGTGAGGCACTGGCACGGGTTACCCAGAGAGGTTGTGGACCCTCCACGCCTGGAAGTGTTCAAGACCAGGCTGGATAGAGCTGAGGGCAACCTGGTCTAGTGCAAGGTGTTCCTGCCCACAGCAGGGGGTTGGAATAAGACGATCTTCAGGGTGGCTTTCAACCCAAATCATTCTGTGATTCTGTGGCTCTATCTGAGTTGTAATAAAGTAGTTAAAACACTGATACTGTGCTGGCACCCCTTGGCATCACTGGCAGGCGTCTCACAGGACACACAAGAAACAGGAGCCCTCCTGGAGCATCCAGAGGCCAGAGAGGAGATAGTGAAGGCAGCCCAGCTGGCTCCAGATGCCCACAGGAGTAGCTGAGTCCTACACTGGCCATCTGAACTCTCTTTATAGGTAGTGGAGGTCTGAGGCTGCCCCATTTGCCCATGACCCAGGGATGCCACATCCATTTGGGGCTGGCACAGTTAAAACACTGCACAAACAAAAGTCATACTTTTCTGGAGAATACTTTGCAACAGCCCAAACAACACCAAATACTTGTGTTTAAACAATTGAATCCTGCTCCCGGCTCTGATTTTACATTGTACAGATGATATAAAGTGTTTTCCAATTCCTCAGAATAAATCCCTGTTAAAAACACAACAAACATTTCTAAAGCAAATGCTGAGAAGCACCAGGCTCAGAAGTCGGCAGTGGATCCAGATAAAGAAAATATTTGAAATATGGCAGAAAAAAAAGAGCATTTGCCAATTGGCAAATTGATACTCAAGCAAACAGCACTTTGATCCATTCCCATGTATGCCAGCTGCACCAAGACACAGGAAGGGGCAGGGGCTCCTTTCCAAAAGAATTCCACAGTAAGTCACAGACAGCTATGACCTCAAAGAACCTGCTAAGCACCTGAGGCAGCAAGTTCTGCATCTGAAGCATTTTGTAATGAGGTCTTTACAGAGATACAATTTTAAATGCTCAAGCTGAAAACAGCAAAGACATTTTCCCAAAAAAAACCTCTGGTCTGGACCACTGCCAAGAGCTGCTCTAAAACTGACTCTAACTGTTTCATTTACTCTCATGATAAATAGGATGGTTTAATGGAAGCACTGTACACAAAACTGTACTGCTCAGGTAATTACCTTGATTGAAACAAGTGTTTTTACACTGAAAACAAAATTCCCCTGGAGTTAAACCAAACCTCAACAAGAACGAGACCTCTGTGGAGATACAGTCATATAAAGAACTTTGTGTGCTAATTATTTTCCAGTGGTTCTCTTAATGAGTCACTTGCTAGAGTCCACTGGTCACAAAGATGATTACTTTAATGATGATTCATAGAATTTGGGTACACATCACAAACACCAAGTGCCGCACCCGTTGCTATGGCAGGAAAATGTGTGTGGTTTGTTCCATAAATAGCAGAGTAAATAATTGCACGGCAGCTTGTTCCTCCTCCAGAGGGTCTCCCAGTGTTGGAACTGGTCTGCAGGGAGCTCGCCGTGTTCAGCATTTCCACCCCCTGCTTTTTCCTGAGTCTGTGGATAAAACACTAAAAACACCTGTTTTCCCATGCAAAGCTCATTTTTTAGCTTTCTTTGCCTGCCCTGGAGACCTGGAGCTTGATTCTTGTCTCTGTTACTTTGGTACAAATCAGGAGTAAATCTGGATTTTTTTCAGGATAACAATATTAATAAACTCCAGCTACAGAAAACAGCAGACAGAAAATCAAACCCTCTCTCTCCACATAGGGAAATGAGGAACAAGTTGGTATTTATGACAGATAAAAAATTTTCACTTTTAACTTCATTGGGTTGGGTTTAGCCTTGTCCCTCTTGAAAAACATGTGAGTATTCTAGAAAAATATGAGTGTGATTTTGGCCTGGGCATTTTCCAAAGTCTAAATTTTTGGAATTATTTTTAAACTGAAAGTACTGAACTAAGACCATTATCCCTACAACACTAGGAAGGAAACAGCACACAATGAAAAAGAATTTTAAAAAATATATAAGAAGTTACTCCTCCTGAGCACACTGAGAATAGCAGTGAGCAAAGGAATAGAAAAATCACATATAGAGGTGAAAAGCTATTTAAAGGGGGAGGATGTAAAAGGAAAAAGCAACAATGTGGGTTAGTCTGGTGGAGGTGGGCTTTCTAATCACCAGGGATTGATAAACCTACCAAGGAAGGTAGCTCTGCTTAACAGTTCACTTCACTGAGGCTCTTAAGCATCTGCTTTATCTGAAGAGTCTTTATTCTAAATAAGTGATACTTCTCCATACGGCAGCTATTTGCTCACAGATTGTGTTGCTCATTGCCCCAAAAGAAGCAGAACAGCAAGGCTGAAAGCTAAATCAGACTTGATGCAGCTATAATTTGTATTAAGGAACTGCAGAGGGGAAAACCTTTACAGAGGGGAAGATACAGGTGATGCCAACCCTCTCCAAGTGATGGGTGGGAGCCCAGAAATAAAGGATCACTGAATGGGACAAGGAAAAGTAAAAATCCCTCCCTGGGAAAGAAAAGTTTTGGTCTCTCAAACCCTCAAGCTGGTTGCCCTGAGATGTACAAGATTTTAACAGGTTGTGAAATCTCTGTACAGCTCATGTTCACAGGCCATTAATCATCCTACAATAAGCAGAATGGAGCTGAGATTGTCTCCTGCCTGCCCAGTGCCCAGCTCCTCAGGAAGGACAGTTCTGCTGTGGGAAGCTCAGGGTCTGAAAGGCTGTGCTGGATTGGGACGGGTTAATTTCTTTCACAGTAGATAGTCTGGGGCTGTGTTTTGGATTTGCAATGAAAACAGTGCTGATAACACAGAGGTGTGTTAATTATTGCTGAGCAGAGCTTATCCAGAGTCAAGGCCTTTTCTGCTCCTCATTCCACCCCACCAGTGAGCGGGCTGGGGGTGCACAAGGAGCTGGGAGGGGACACAGCCAGGACAGCTGACCCCTACTGATGGAAGGGATTTTCTGACCATATTGCACCATGCTGGACTATAAAGCTGGGGGAGAAGCAGGAAGGGGGGCACTTTTGGAGTGATGGCGTTTGTCTTCCAAACAAGTCACTGCCACGTGTGATGGAGCCCAGCTTTCCTGGGGATGACTCAACACCTGCCTGCCCATGGGAAGAGTGAATTAATTGTTTGTTTTGCTTTGCTTGCATGTGCAGCTTTTGCTTAACCTACTAAACTGTCTTTGTCTCACCCTGTGAGTTTTCTAACGTTTATTCATCCAATTCCATTCCCCATCCCTCTGGCGGGGAGTGAGAGAGGGGCTGTGTGGGGCTGAGTTGCTGTCTGGGGTTAAACTACAACAATCATTTCTGGCACCCAACAAGGGGCTTGGGAGGTTCAAGATAGCAACAGACTTGATTGGCATATGCTGGATCGAGCTGTTATTGCTGTTTAGCCGTTAATTGACAGCTCCTGTGCTTGTCAAGGGACTCGTTTGCCTGACTGTCTGTTCGAGCCCAGTGCTTGTTAGTGGCTGCTCTTTTCTTCCACTGCTCGCTGTGGTGCTGCTCTGCTCCTCGTCTGGGTGTGCTGGGAGTGCTCTGATAGCAGCAGCAGGGATGTGCCTGCCCTGGCAGGTGGCCAGGGAATCGCTGCTGTCTCTGTGCTGCTTCACTGGACGCTCTGAAACTCCAGAGTGAACTTGAGTCGGAGGGACAGTGTCCTGTGGATGAGTCCACATGGGATCAGGACACCCCGAAATGTCTGTGGCCATGAATTAGACCAGGCAGAGCAGGGGCCTGTGGGGTTTGTGCCTCAGTTTCCCTAACCTTCAGCAATGTTTCGAAGACAGAGCTATTATAGACCAAACTGAATTCCTGTACACCTGTAAACGTGAAAAATTGATTGACAAATGTGTCCTGGCAATGTTTAACTTACAGGTACAGGTGTAATTCCTGTCCCATCCTGGTGCCCTTTGTGTGCTCTTCAGGGACATGTCTATGTGTTATTCCAGGATGTGCTTTTACCTCTGGGACAGTCAGTTCGCCTGCTAAATCTTGAAGTGGCTGTGGCCATGTCTGTGCTGCAGGTGTCCATCTGAGGGGATTCTGGCTCCAGCCTAAGTCCATGCTCCATCACACAGACCTTGAAGTATCAGTGGCTGTGCACAAGGTCACGCTGGAGGCAGAGCAGAAAGAAATGACAAATAAGAAAAAATATGCGTTGGTATCCCCATGTTATGAGATGATGGTGTCAAAAAGAAAATACAATTGGATTCTGCACTGTTTTCCCAGACACTGATGATTAAAAGGCTGGACCTCACAGGTTTTGGAGTTATTTCTGGAGTACACATGGAAATTCAGAACTCCTCTCCCAGGGTTTGCCCTGAGCTTGGCAGTGAGCTCTGCATGGGTAGGACATAAGCATTTTTCAGACCTGCCACTGGTTTTGCATCCTAACAAATGTTGAGAACAAGATGTGTGAAACTGACAGTTCCAGAATTTGAGGAAAGGACCACACTGTAGCAATGACGATGAAAGTAAAGAACCATCTGCTGCTATGGCTTGAGCTGCAAAAATGTTTTCACATCTCTAAAGGGGAGGACGGGGAGGCAGAACCCTGCTAGGAACCCAAAACACCACATTGAGAACCTAAACAAAGAAGGAGAGAGGCAGAAAAGGCTGCAGATGTGGCAGTGCCTCACTTGGCATCAGCTGAGACATCAGTATAACGAAGCAAAAAGTGTCAGAAACTGATGCCTGCAATCCTAGAAAGGAAACAACAGCAGCTTTTCAGCCTGATCCAAACATGGGCTCCCCACCAGCTCAGCCAACAAGAGCCATTCAGGCTGTGCACAGCACATGGTTGAGACCCACAGTCCCCTGCTGGGCAGAAGGAGCCAAAATGAAGCTCCAGCTGGTAATTGAAGTAGACAGGGATGCTCAAAACACTGCTCTCTGCATCTCAGAGTTTCTCAGCAGCCTGGCAGAGCCCAAAAGACCCGAGGAAAAGCCGGGAGTAACAACCACAAAAAGCTGAAGACAGCTAGTACAAAATAGCTGTTGAGTTCAGCATCTCCATAGGTTTTTAGTAAGCAGCAGCTGCTCATAAATGTGAAAGGTGGTTCTTTCTCAACACAGGGCCAGAATGAGACCTTCTGTGAAGAAGAGGTAGCTGGCCAAGGAAGAATTTACCTTTGTAGCAAACACACAGGCAGCCATGAAATTTTGTATTTGCCTGGGTCTGTTGCTGGTCAGAGTGGTACAAGGTATGTGAACTCTGGAAATAAAAACAAGATAATAATAACCAGTCTCTGACATCTCATGAAAATACTCCAACCATTGACCTGAGTTAGAAAAGAATTATTCCAACTGTGTGGGCACCGAGCCTTACTTATGTATGTTCTGAGACAAACGACCACAGACAGGAGAGCTGGAAGAATCCCCGGTTTCTTCATCCTAAAGAACTTAGATTCCTAGAATCATTAGGGTTGGGAAAGACCTCTGAGATCATCAAGTCCAACCATCAACCCAGCAGCACCACCACATACCCCACTGAACTGTGTCCTCAAGTGCCACCTCCACAGGTTTTTTGAACACTTCCAGGGTTGGTAACTCCACTGTTTCCCTGGGCAGTCTGTTCCAATGCTTGACAATCCTTTCTGTGAAGAAATTTTTCCTAATATCCAATCTAAATCTCCTTTGGTGCAACTTGAGGCCTTTTCCTCTTGTCGTGTCCTTTTCTTAGATGTGTAGTAGAAGTTTTCCACGTGCCCATTTGCAGAAATGAAGCAGATGGGACACACTATTGGCAAAATCTGGGACAGCTTGATAGTTTAAAGTCCCCAAAGTCAAGCAGAAATTCTATCGTGTTTTCAGGACCTAAAACTTTAAGTTGGGTGCTAAGAGTAGGTGAAATTAGTTGTCTTCTTGAGGTGTCTTTATTTTCACCAAACCTACAGGGACACCAGACAGCTGACTTAGAACAGGCTCTTAGCTTTTAGGCAGATAAATTTGGATGGCAGAATCACCTAACACACTCCCCAGCCATTTTATACATCTAGTCCTGCTGACAGCTGGGTCTGCTCTAAAGCACCACAGAAAAATGATACCTCACATCCTTGAAGAAAATAATTTCCCAGATAGCAATGGAAAGGAACACCATCTGTAACTCTGAATCTCAATTTTGTTCTCATTAGATCTTCATTATATTAGCCATCATTGTTGTGCAGAGACCTGAATCTATCCCCTCTCTATTCACCTGCAAGCTATTTCCTTTAATTGCTGTGCACACAGAAAATCAAATGTATTCTAACATCGCTGATTCATTGGCTCAGCTGTTAAATGCAATTTGTGCATCTCTCTATACAGTTTATTTATGTATTTCCCATCCCTGCACCATCTGAAATCTTCCCAATCTTTACTGATGTTAACCTCACAAATGTTTCCCCAGCTCCATAGGGCAGATGAGGAAGAACAGCCAAAACTTATTCCCTGTAGCATTCTCTTCAAATGTTTAACTTCCACTGAAAACACAAGTTTATAGGCCAAAATCCTAGGGATATAAAAACCAGCATGGACTAGCATCTGTCATTCCAAGAGAGGAACTTCTGGCATGGAAGTGTTTCATGAGGGAGCTCTGAAGACAAATAAATAAATTGGGAATTTAGTCTGAATTGGACTTTGCCTAACTTAGCTACTTACGTGACTGCCCTTTTCTGACTAGATCAGACTGTTTGGTGGCTTCATTAGAGGAGTGGAAAGAATGTAATGAACCTCTAATTGTGCTGCTGGGACAGAAAAAATATATAAAAACTGCAAATCAGATATTGCTGATAGTCACTGCTGAATACATGTTGATTTCCTGGCACATATTGGAACCTTTTGCTAGGACCAGGCAGTGAATTGTGCACATCTTTGCCAGAGACTTTATGTTACACAGTATGACAATAACGTCTTGTCCTTATGTAGGATTATTTGCCAGATGAATTTGAAGAGCCCTGGGTGGCCCTGGGAATATTACATTATTTTTTTCTTCCTTCAGAGATAAAATGATGTCACCTCACATAGGAGATGTCTTCCATGTTTGTCATCTTCACTGTTCTCCTCAACACATCCTATTTTTAGGTTGTCTCAGCCATAAAGTACAGTAACGTAGCACTGCATTTCCACGTCAAATTAGAGAGGTTTGGTAACACAGATTCCCAGAATTCAGCATCCACTCATCAGTTTTTCCCATCCTCCCCTCAAAACCACAGAATCATAGAATATCCTGAGCTGGAAGGAACACACAAGGATCATCAAAGTCCAGCTCCTATCACAGGTTTGGCTAAATAACATTAGACTTAAAATGAATGGCAAACATACTGGATTTCTGGGGCTTGGTTCTGCTTGTTTGCCATGTCATGTCTGAAATTTTTATATATTTAGGGTTTGAGCTGTTTGTGAGCATCTCTCTAAACCAGAAGCTGCATGGAGTGTTGTGTGAGCAGAGGAACCAGCAGAGCATTGTATGTGCAGGTCTTCTTTCAAGTTGTGAGGGTTGGGCTCTTCTAACAGACTCCACTTTAGGAGGGACAGCCATGGAACCTCTCTGCTCAGTCTAACAGCAGGATAATGTCCCTACTCTTCCACCTATTTTAATAAAATAACAGGAGATTAATGTCTTTGAGAGCCCTGTCACTCCACCAAGCGTGACAAACCTGTCTAGCAGACACAGAAGTTACCCGGGTGAACAGACAGCACAGGGCACACACAGGAGGCACAGGGCACACATCATCCCAAAATCTTTTATTTCTAGGCTTTGCCATATTAACTTAATCTCTCACAACTGCAGAACTTATTGATTCTGGGAGTTAAGAATCAAGTGACATCAAGTTTTATTGTTGGTTTTGATTCCACACTCATCCTGCACTTCTGGGGTTAAAATGTGGAGTGAATCTCTGGGAAGTTCAGAAGTAGTTGTATAACTATATAAATTTTTGAAGATATATCTCCTTGAAGACATGCTAATAGTTTCAAACAGCACAGCCTTTTGCTTTGATGTGAAAAGCTTTTAGGCTGACGAGGAGAGGAAGCTGCAGGTACCTGTAAACATATTAACACGTGGCTTAAATGCAGCTTTTTCAAGGTGGGAAAGGTGCAGTGTGGAGTAAATTTCCCAAAGTTCCTCCCATCAGAGGTACAAATGGTGCAGATGCACCAGATGGTGGAGTAACTGTAGAAAACAAAATTATTGAGTTTACATCCCAGTTGGAGGGAAACAGACACGATTAGCAGAAAGCAGGATGATTTTCAAGAAGCAGATGTAGTTTAGCTTGAAAGAGTGATCAGGCTTGGCTGTAGATGGTGCTGAGCTCTCTGTTCTCATTTTAGCACTGAAATATTCCTAGTCAAAACCAACTGGGATATGTAGGTGACAGGGAGTTCTTCTGCTGACCTGTACATAACAAAATCAAGTAAATCTGATATAAGCAAAGGGAAAACAAATAGGAGGAAATAAAAACTTACTCAGACAATGAACCACTTGCCAGAGTGGAACAGACTGTCACAAGGCGCCACTAAAGTAAGAACTGGCCAGATGCAAACCCCAGTGAAATTAATTTTTTATGGATAAGGGAAATAGACAAAGTTTTGAGATGAAAACGAAAAATCCTAACAAGAACTTTAGCCTAAATAAAAGCCTCCAGGCTTCAAGTCTCAAACTAGACTCAGAAAAAACTCTCTGCCTGGCCAAAAAAATGTATCCAACATGGATTGCACAATTTCTTTGCAGTCAGGTTGACTGGGGACAGAAAATGCTGTTGCTGGATCCTGAGTCTGATCCAGATTGAAAACTACAAAATCATCCCCATCAGAGAAATCTATGATCTGTTAACTGACTCCAAATCCCAAATCAGACAAGGATTGTCGAACAAAGGCATAAACCACCCTGTGGCCAACATACTGATTTTTCATCTAGAGTCTCACATTTTTTCTTTTCTCTGAAATTTCTTAACATTAATTAAAGCCTTTTCTCTTAATATTTTTCTGCCACAAAGCATGATCAGTTCTGATTTCCCTTGACATGGTGCTGTCAGCAAAAGGCAAGAAGAGAAGGATTTCCTTATAGGAAATGTCAGCAGAATTATATCTCTCTCTGAAGAATAAGAAGAATATAGAGGCAAGTCTTGGCAGGGGAGAGGGAACAGCCACCTCTGCCACCCCTGATGTCCGTGCAACCTGCAAGTGCCACTCTCTCTTATCTCTGTTGGTGACAGATACAGTCAAACACATTCTCCAGTGATGTGCAGAGTCTTGTGGGTTGAATCCTACCAGGAATTGTTCCATTACTTCAGCTGGTGAATTGTCCTTTTCTATATAACTAAAAGAATAGAAATTAATGAGCTACATTCCAGCCTGCAAAACTCCCCAAAAAATTAACTCCTTATTAAATCAAACAAAGAATCATAGGACCACTGAATGTTTGGGGTTGAAATAGACCTTACAGATCATCTAGTCCCAACTCCCTTGCCGTGGGCAGGGACACCTTCCACTATCCCAGGTTGCTCCAAGCCCCGTCCAGCCTGGCCTTGGACACTTGGCTGGGGCAGCCACAGCTTCTCTGGGCACCCTGTGCCAGAGCCTCACCACCCTCACAGGGAAAAATGTCTTCATTATATCTCTAAGTCATTTATGAGACTGTTTACATGCTCTGTCTACACTGTAAATACCTGTACATAGCATTGTTCTTGTGTCTCTTCAGACTTTCACTTAAAAACTCAGATTAAAAAATCCCCTCCTTCCATCACTTGTTAAGCAACGATATCTTTTCACCAATATCTCATTCACATTTATCTTGATTTGTGGGTGAATAAGCATTTAGTGAAACACTTTCACGAGGAGGTAACACTTTCACCACTGCCTCCTCTCTCATTTCTGACTACTTTTGCTCAACAGGAGCTCTCACCAAGTTTTTACAGCTACTTGTGCCTCCAGATTTGGTCTCGGCTGTTTCTAAAATTTACCATTTATTTTCAATCTGCTTTCCTTGTTCAGTAAGTAAACCAGTGCTGTTACCTCCCTCACTATTTGCCTTTCTAGATTTTATTCCTGGTGCTTTTTTTTCACTGAAGTTCCTGCCTCCCTGCTGATCTTTCTTTACAACACTGCCTCTGCTGGCTGTTCACACTGCTGAAGTTGTCCCTGTGCAAGGGCCAGATCCTGTCCCTTGTCAAGCTGAATTTCTGAGATTTCTCACCAAGTCTACACACTTAAAATCTGAAAACAGCCTTGCCCACAAACAGTGATGGAACTTAAATTTTGTTCAACGTGAAAGCAGATCATCCTTCTTCCAGCAAAGCTGAAGAAAAATATCAGTGGCTGCTTCTGCTTTGGTGATGAGCTGGTTTCCAGGCAGAAGCCACAACCAGGAATTGCTTTTTCAAGCAAGAATTTTGTATGTCCGGGGTTCTTCTAAGGAATGCCTCCACTGAACACCAGAAAATTCACTCATATGGCTAAAAGTGTTTTCTCACTTGTTCATAGAATCAGAACGGTTTTGGTTGGAAGGGTTCTTAGAGACATCTCATTCCAGTCTTCCCTGCTATGGGCAGGGACACCTTCCACTGGATCAGGCAGCTCAGGGAGTCCCAAGTTGGCTTTGAACTCTTCCAGGGCTGGGACAACTTGTCTGGGATAGAGGCCAGCTGGATTACTACACAGCACCTCCAAGGGCAATGACATCTACAATTAGGCAACAGAATTACAACCAGGTAATTGAGAACATGAAATCATCCTTGCTAACAGCACATCCTCTTGCTGTGGTCAGTTGTCTGATCACAGAATACAACTAGATATAATTTCAACATAATATTTTTGGGCAGTGGGATGAGCACAGCTTGCTGTGGTCCTGCAGCCTTTTAATGTCACCTCTACTACTTTCTGGGACACAGCTCTGGCATTAGATGTTGAGCACAGAGGTAGAAGAGAAAAAAAAATCCCCCTGCCCTGTAAAGGCTTAAATTGTCACTAGAGGCATGACATTTTTACAAGAAATCCAGTAATAAAGCCAAACCATGTGTTGGTTCTATGTTTATCAGCTTTTATCCCCTCTTTCTTTTTAAATAGCTTCAGGCTGATTTATCAGCACCTCTGTCAGCCTTTTGTTCCAAATTGCCCTTTCCTCCTCCACTGAATATAGAGGAAAACTCACCTCCTAAGGCTAAAGCTAACCTTTGCCAAATAAAACTGGTTATAAAATGAAAAAGCCATGATACAGATAAGTTAATATATTTTTAAGTCATCTCTGGCCACTTCAATTAGCTCCTCTCAGTGTAGCACATGCTGCCTGTTTGCGAGCTCCATCACTGGTAGCATTCTTGCTGCTGTGTGGAGATAACAGATACAGGTTGTTTCTTGATTCTTTGCATTGTTCTTTCTGATAACTACAATATAGCAAATTCAGAAACACTAAAAGCGAGTCTCTGCATCTGCAAAAGTCTTGGGTTCAAACTGTTTTACACTGATCAGATATTCACGAGTGGTGCCAGAGTGGTTTATGCTCCTCCAAATCATTTGAACTCAATTTACAGAGCGTGGATGTGTGAGAGAGAAAAGATTAGTCCAATCTTGCACCATTAGTAGCATGAAAGATCTGAGAGCTCTGCATGTTGGCAGATAATTTGTCTTAGTTTTGAAATACCTGCATGTAAGGCCTCCTCCAAGGAGGTGCAAGGAGGTGAGCAAAAGGTTAGGGAGGAACACAGCAGTCAGAGGGGAATGGGGGATGCCCCTTGTTGGACACCTCTCCTTCTCCAGTGATACAGAATATGCCTCCTCTGGAACTGTGTTTAACACAAACTGACTTGTTCATGATATCTGATGCAAAGGGGAAATTTCAGTAGAAACCACCAATTCTTCACAGGCTTTAAACTCGAAACCAGAAGCATTGAAATGCAAAGAAAGTTTAGGAGACTTTTCCTTGGCGTGGGAATTTAATTTTCAACCTGTCATGATCTCAGAAGTCATACCAGGGCATTATTAACAGCCAGCATCAAATACATTTCCTAGTACTGATTAACAGTCTGATTTCCACACTAGGTAAGATAAAAATTCATGAGATCAATCCTCATGTACTAGAACTGCTAAATGGCTTAACGAGAAATACTCAGCATTGGAAAGAAAATTTCCTCCTGGGAACGACATGGAATAAGGTCAGTGAGGCAACCAGCCACCATCACAAACGTGGCAGCAGCCAGGACAGGTCACTCATTTGATGGGCTATGACAGCCATCCTCAGAACTATGCAAAAAACAGCTTGGATCCACCTTTTTCTGCTGGAAATTCCAGCCCTGGCAACATCCTACCCTTGATGTACACGAAATACACTGCTTTTCAAACTCTGCTTCTTCAAGTGCTATTTATAGCATGCAATTTAAGGAGACAGAGAGTGAAGGGAGAAGGGAAAGGTAGGAAAGCTATTTGCAAATGAGTCATTCCCCCGGAATGCTTTGACAGGCTGTCAGCAGAGATCTGATAAAGACATCCAGTTAAAATACTCCACTGTGGTTCCAGTTGGAGGAAGATTGACGTTCTGGTGGTGTGCACAAGGCAAACCCCACCCAGGAGATGTTTAATCTCTGTGGGAAGCTTTCAGATAACCCCAATGATTTGAAAGTCATTCTGCCTTTCAGCAAATAATGAACACACACAAGAAGTAAGTAAAAAAAAAAAAAAAAAAAAAAGAAGAAGAAGCAGTAAAACCTACTTGGAATAATAATCTCCCCCACTAGCATGTCATGTCATGCATGGTTAGTAATGAAGTGTTTCTTCCAGCACTGTTCTTCAGTCTCCCAGGGTCCAATGCCATTTTCCATGGCATAAGCTGTCCAATCATCAAATCTTCCCATTAGAAGAAGTCCAGCACTTCCCATGGAAACCTCCTGATACAGAGCCTACATTAGCCTCTGCTTTGCCCCTAATGGGTTATTCATGATGGTCCCTTGATTTGTTTCTTCCCTGACTTGACCATTTAGATATATTTGCAGTGCTATTGCATTCTTCCTTAGCTGGCATTTAAACCACAGACCACTCCAGGATACCACACCAACTTTTCTAGCTCTGTCTCCTTGTAAATACCAGTAACAAAACACCCTGACAAAAATCTTTTTGTCAGCTGCCCAGGACTGTGGGGTTTGTGCCTCAGTTTCCCTAACCTTCAGCAATGTTTCGAAGACAGAGCTATTATAGACCAAACTGAATTCCTGTACACCTGTAAACGTGAAAAATTGATTGACAAATGTGTCCTGGCAATGTTTAACTTACAGGTACAGGTGTAATTCCTGTCCCATCCTGGTGCCCTTTGTGTGCTCTTCAGGGACATGTCTATGTGTTATTCCAGGATGTGCTTTGACCTCTGGAACAGTCAGTTCACCTGCTAAGTCCTCTGAAAATCACAGAGTAATAGAATGGTTTGTCACCTTAAAAATCCTCCAGTTCCAACCCCCTGCCATGGGCAGGGACACCTTCTACTAGACCAGGTTGCTCCAAGCCCCACCCAACCTTGAACACTTCCAGGGATGGGGTTTCTCTGGACAAGCTGTTCCAGGGCCTCACCACCCTCACAGCAAAGAATTTCATCCTAATACCTAATCTAAACCTGATCCCTAACAGTTTAAACCCTTTTCCCCATGTCCCATCTCTCCATGCCCTTGGTAAAAGTCCCTCTCCAGCCTTCCAGACTTTAGGCACTGGAAGGTGCTACGTGTTCTCCCTGAAGCCTTCTCTCCTCCAAGATGAAGAAGAAATTTAAGCATTGAAGCACAACTTTTGGTAAAGCTCAGAGTAGCCAATTCTATTCCTAAAACTCGACGTGTTCTAAACAAACATATGGAAAACAGATTTAACCAGGTCCCTTTTTTTTTTTTTTTGCTTTTGCTTTTTTAGTGAAAACATACTAAAAGCAACAAGGACAAGCTTTCTGAAAGGAAGCAGGTGTTGAACCTGAGGTCTAGAGGTTTCTGTGCACAATCACTCTGTATAATCCCATTAGGAAAAGAGACAGGAGTGCACCTTTCTGCCAGAACTGCAGAACTCAAATTCAGAAAAAAAACCTTTGCACAAAGCCTGCAATCCTCAGCATCTCTGCAAAGGTTATCTGAAGTTTTCCTATTTCAATTTCTGGTGCTTTAAACCAACTGTTTTAAGGGAATGCCAGACTGCCAGGGATGATAAAGATCTATCACAGTATGAAACGACCTGCAGTTGCCATGCCAATGGCATTGATGTATTACAAGCCCAGGGCACATCTCACAGCCACACGTGGCTGTCTCAGGCACCCCACAGCATCTCAAGCAGCCCTGGACGCCCCTATTCACACCCTACGTTGCTGAAGGTGAAGTTTGTTGTCAACACCACAAACATAGGGCTGGGATTTGTCTTCCTCAAGGATACTCGATTATGCACAACAGCATTAAAGCAACTCACAGGAGGCACAGAGATTTTCCAAATCAACTGAGGAACAGTGATTTATTGTGCCAAAACTGCAACAAACTTCAGACTATCCCTCATATTGTTAACGAGTGTATAATACACACTTATGCAGGACACATAAAAGAAATTCATCAGGCCTCCCTTGACTCTGCGGAACGGTTCAGCAACCTTGGGTTGAATTTACAATCTGTCATTGCCTTGCAAAATGCCACACACAAGAGGAGGACAGAGCCTGGGGAATTGAAGTGCCTAGAGAGGAGAAAAACAAACAAACCAACAAACCAGCCAAATTTGCTCACAGTTCAGCCTTTGTTGTCATTGAATAATTAATTTTAATCCTCCACACTTGAGTTGGCCTAACTTAAAGGAAAATGGTCGTAACGTGAAATTACTCTCAGGCTTCTCGAAATGGTTTGATGGATACAGAAATGCCAAGTGAAAAAATAGATTGTATGCTTTAGTCTGCTCTCCTTGATAGGCCCAACAAAATGAATTAAAAGTAGTGCCAGACTGCAGTTACACTTAAGAGCACACTGTTTGGGATTTAAATTATAATTGGATGCATTACCCTCCTTATAAATTTCCTGCATTGTTCTTTTCCATTGATCTCATTCCTCTATTTTTTTCTACAAACCCTGCTAAAAAAAAAATTAAAATCACACGATAAAATGGAAGATGTTAAATCCTGTAGACAGTTTCTATCTCATGGCCAACATTTCCTGAGCTCTATTGAAGCTGCGTTTAGAAAGAAGTGAACAAAGGTTTGTGGTACCTTCTATGGGCCAGATGACAGGTCCCTACTCACTTTCTGGAGAAGATTCTGGAAATCTATGATATTAACTAAAACTCCCCTTGGACAGAGTAACTCTCTGGGATTTGTAGGAGCTCATGTTGCTCTGCAACCCCTTCCACCACATGCTCTGGTGTTTATGAAATCACTGTGCAGAGGCTGAGGTGGGATGAACTGTGTTCTGGCCAAATCTTGCCCCAATGTGTCCCTGCATCCCACAGGCGCTCCATGGGTTCATTCCCTGCCTCCTCCAGGTGTATTGTCCTTTCATAACACCAAAGCACTGCTTACATTTGTAGCAGTACAGGACACCAAAGAGACCAATTCAGCAGATATTTGAAGTGAGGAGCCTGTTCTTATACCCTTATATGCAATTTACAGATGTCCTTACCTGTGCTGTCCATCATAAGTGGTTGTTATCCTGCAAAAATTCATGTAAACCCTAAAATTCCTCTATCTAGATGTCAAGGTTGCACTTTTTTAGTGCTCTCTAATTCAACTTTTGTGATTTGTATTCATATATTTGAGGTCTCCAGCAGAATCATCTGCTTTATTTTCAAGGGTTCAGCTTAAATCCACGACAGTCCCTTCTATATTTCCCCCTTTTTTTTAATATTAGTCATATAAAGACAGCTTTTATCCAAGAAAATCCATCTCAGGAGCCCAGATGATCTAAGAGTGTTCCTGTTTGGCTGTTTGGCTTTGGACCCAGGAGTGTTCATAGATAGAAAGAGATAGAAATATGTACATATTTCTAGATATGCAGATTTCTCTTTCCATGTATAAATGCAGAGAGTACAAACACGTGTGAATATTATACATAGATTCACTTTACATACATATATTTATATATAAATATACAGGGTGTAAATGTACATGTGTGAATATGTATAAATTCAGTGTATATATACATTTAAGCATATGTAGGTAATGACTAAAATATTCTTTATCAAGCAATAAAGAAATGAATAATTGAATGTTAAAGGGAATGGAAAATAATAACAGATTTGTAGGATTGGGATCCCTGAATTCAGAATGCTGCTTAATAAACCCTAACATGTCTGGGATGGAGGAAGTTAATTAGATCTCTCAGGCACCAAAATGAGGGGAATGGAAACACTGGGATGTACAGATAGAGTACTTAAAAATATATTTTAGGGTGAACTTAGTTCCTTTTTCTTTCAATTATTCAAAAGATTTCTTTTTGTCTGTCCTACTTTTTTCCTTTCTTTTCAAACCTTTTTTTGTTTGTTTTAGATGAAGAGGAGTTACATAAATTGAATAAAGGAGGATGGGAAAGCAGCAAGACACGTTGTAACCCTCACTAAAATCTAAAAAATTAGAGAAAATATTAAGATTGGATCAGATTAAAATTTATAGACCAAATCATTATGTGGAAGTAAGTAAACTGTAATATTCCTTTGTAATCCTGGGCCAGGAAAGAGGAAAGTTTACTGTAATATATTGCTGAAATACCTGGGGCAATACCAGGAGCTTGTGAGATTTGTGAGGTGAAATATTATGCATCATAAGAGGTTGTTATCACCTTTTTTTGTCAGCATGTACCAACATGTCTACAATGTATTAGAGAACACAGGCCTGGGAAAGTTCTACAGCTGTGACAAACTGTAGAAAAAATTATGTTTATTCTGATATGCATCTAGGCTGAATGTGAATGCACAGGAGCAAAACACCAGAAGAAGGGATGCCAAATGGCTCGTGCTGCTGGTACCCACGGCAGCAGGTCATCGAGATCCCAGTGCACAACTTCCTGCAATTTCTCCTGGCAAGCAGCTCTGGAGCAGAGACAGTGAGTAAATCCTGATGACTCACAGAGGTGGGTCAGGATAAAGAGATTAATCACTGTCAGCTCCTCACTGGCATTATGAGACACATCCCAAAACTCCAGCACACTTCTAAGAAGAAGCCGTGAAATGCAGGAAGGGTCTCCAAAGTTGGTTTCCTTGTCCTCCACTTACTGCAACCCTGGACAGATTCCCTGGAAACTGGTGCCTTAATGCTTGAATGATGGGCAGGCTGTTTAAAACAAAAGCCTCTCAGTGCATGTGAGTGTCAGAGACTCAAATTAGTTGTGTTTTACATAAATTAATCCTTCTTCATGTAAAGTATCCCACTAAACCACACTGCTGCTGGAGTGTTGTCGTATCGTTTCCTACAGGACTCTCTCAACAAATTTTGCTTCCAACAACGTGGGCTGGTGGGAGGAGAGAAAAAAAATGAAAATTGGGCAAAGACTGAAAGCAGTTAAAAACAAAGAAACAAAAGCAAGCCATATTTTTGGTATAGGGCACTATATTGACTAAAACAGAGAATGAACTCTCTGAACAGTTTTCCTGATCTGACCCCTCTTTGGAGCATGGTGATGCCAAATAGATGTGTTTATCTGAGAGCTCAGTTTTCTGCACTGCATAATGTCTCCTGGCCCTTGTCTACTGTCTTCCTATTCACAATCAAAATATAAATATTGAAATCACACATTAGATAATCTGATTTTGTTTCTCTCTTTTTTGGGCAATTTCCTGTTCCATAGATGTTTCAGTGAAAATAATCACATTCTTAGAAACTTAAAATGGTTTGGACTGAAACAAATCTTACAGACCATCCAGTTCCAACTCCCTGCCGTGGGCAGGCACACCTTCCACTATCCCAGGTTGCTCCAAGCCCCATCCAACCTGGCCTTAGACACTTCCAGGGATGGGGCATCCACAGCTTCTTCGGGCAACCTGTGCCAGTGCCTCACCACCCTCAAAGGCAAGGATTTCTTCCTAATATAAACATACATCCAGATTGAAGCCATTACCCCTTGTCCTGTCACTACACTTCCTGAGGAAAAAACCCTTCCCCATCTTTTCTGTAAGTCCCCATTAAGTACTGGAAGGTTTTCTAAGGTCTCCTTGGAGCCTTCACTTCTCTAAGCTAAACAAAACCAACTCTCTCGGCCTGTCCTCACTTGGGAGGTGCTCCAGCCCCCTGATCGCCTTCATTGCCTTCTCTGGATCCACTTCAGCTCTTCATGTTGGTGAGAGGCAGAGGGAGAAGAGCTGTGTACACATCCACTGTCCATATGATCTTACTCGAGGATTAATACACAGATATCCCATTGATCAAGAGAATTATATCACAATTAGGTAACAGTGTTAAAGTTCCTCCAGGCACCACCATGCTAGAAATATGTAGAAAAACATATTAATGTAATTTGGATTTAGGGACAATAACACTGAACTTTGCCTCCTGGTAAAGAGTTCACTTTCTGAGGAGAGCCAGAGGCACCAGCCTAGCTTTCCTATTTCTTGGTCTCTCTTCCATCCCAGTCCATCACTGCTCATCTCCTCGCCTATCACAGTATGTTGAGAAACAAATTTCAAAAGCAGAGGAGATAAAAGTTGTTCTGCTCCAATCTGATCACAAAAACAGAATTGGCAGGGTTAGAGTGTCATACAGCCACAAAACCTGTCATCCCCACTGGATGGAAGTGTCAAGTATGACCCTGAATCTTCGTCTCTCAGTTTGTTTTCATTCTGCTTTCCTTTCCACATAACGAACCAAGCTGGCAGGTAGCAGAGATAATTCTAGCTGACAGAAGCACAGCAATATGCTTTAAAACTTCCACCCAGCTTTCTCTGTAGATCTAATAATCACTTTCTCCAGTCCAGAGAAGCTGGTGTGTAAAACACAAATACTTGGAGTTCTTACATCTCCCCAAGTGAAAACCAGGCTTAAACTGAAATAACAAAAACTCAGAAAACATGAAGATTTATCAACAAAGGTTTGCCTTTGCACTCCTTTTCTATCTCATTTTTGGCTTCCAAGAAAACATTAGGAACAAGCAACTGATAAATAGAGTTTGACCAAAGCAGCTTTACCTATTTAAATGTGAACATGATGGCAGTAAACCACTCACTGGAACAGTCCCAAAAGAGAAATGTCATGAGCCTTGTACTAATTTAAAATTACAAATGACTTGGAGCTGGTGGCTTACCCAATTTAATAGTGCAGGCTAAAACTGAGCACAGATTGCTGGAGCTATCTACAGTCATGCAGCGGATCGTTGATCAGAAATACATTTCACAGACATTTGTTATTTGCTTAATATAATCTCTTATTGACCACCTGGCATTGCCACTGTGTTTTCTTCTGATTTACACAACATAAGCACTTTGGAATGATACGTACACACAGACACTGAGAAAACCTCAGCACATCTGTTTTCTTTCGTTATGAGTAAATAAATGATGACCATTAATAAATTCTTCCATAAATGCATTGCAAACCCATTTCTAACTTCTCTATAGGTTATGACACTCGTAGTGTCATCTCTATGAAATCCAAGGAATATAGTCTGAAACCAAGGTCTTGTCAAAAGGCTCCTGTTGTTAGCCACATGCTGATGAGCTCCTCTCCTGAGGAGCTGGCTTATGCTGGGTTATTCTGTTTCTGAATCTGTTTTTCAGAAGTAGGTGGCTGGATTTATGAGCAAGGTCATTGTGGAAATTAGGAAACCTAATGTCCTTTATCAACTCAGCCCAACCCAGGTGTTATGTCCTTTTATGAATGTCCCAGTTTCTTGAGCTGTATTGGAGGAGTAACAACAATCCCCTGTTTCACAGGGCGTCACTCAAACTCTGTACATTTGCTAGTACAGTGACAAGTGCACACTATCAGGTGAATGTCCTTGTTCAGGTCTACACATCCTTGACAAAAGCATCTGCACAGGCATGGCAAAAAAAGGTCTGTGTGAGGCATTCAGTGCCACAGAGCCTGACAGCTGGGCAGGCCTATCCCTGTGCACTACAGACACATGAACTGAAGACAGGTTGCCCTGAGAGATCTCAACACCAACAGCAAACCCTGCACAGCTCTCAACCAGACCTGCTTTCACACCCCGATCAGTGGTCGTGTAAGACCATCCCAAAAGCCACCACTGTTTCTGTTGTTTATTGACAATATGACTCTTGGCAGATGATTAGGAGAGAGAGGCAGGATTAAGGGAAAGACTGAAAGAGATTCTATCTCTTCCATGACCCATTAACTACTGCTGTTGCAGAGCAATTTCCTGAATGCAACTGTGAAATGGCCACATCGCTGTTCCCCGTTCCTCATTCAAATAGATGGATTCATCTCTGGATTCAGAGCAATGAGGAGCTCTGGCTGAGACAGAACTGTGTAAGCAACACCTTCCAGCAGAGCCAAACACATCCATCTGCCCAGAAGTAAAGGGGTTGATGCCTAGTGAAAGTGAGCCCTGGACACATGGCATCAGCACATCTGCATAGGCTTTCAGGAGAATAACACCCTGCAATCCATAGCTATGCTGGGGGTGATTTCATTTCCACTTCTGACCAGGTGCATTGTTGAAGACTCTGTAAAGAGAAAGAGATGGGTCTGAGTAACGTACAGGACATCAAGTACTTTTATCTTATCATAAGACTGGAATCAAAAGTGTTTTGATTATAGAAAATCAGAAAATTCATAAAGGGGAAATATTAGATTCAGTAGGGCTCTTCAGTTTCGAGAAGAAATGCGGATAAAACTCCAGTGGCTGGAAGCTAAATCCACACCATTTCCTATTAGAAGTTAGTCATCACTTTTTGTAAGGCTGAAGATGATTAGACTGTAGCTAATTCCCCGCAGGAAATGATGGATACCTCATTTGTCACATCAAACTTTGGTGCCATTTTAGTTTATCCGCAGATATGTGGAGTCAATATAGGGATACCAGCCTGAATTCCAGTGGTAAAACAGACCCTTCATTTGTGGATTCTGCTCAGCCTGATATATTGTAATAATGAAATTCAATGGAAATGCTTCCCAGTTTCAGGAGTGAGTGCTAACAGCCCAAAGAACAGTTTTAAGAGGTTTACATACCACTTGTGTGTGGGCAGAGGGCATTGATTTCGATAATGAAACGTCAGCTCCTTACAGGAGAAAGAAAAATTATTTTCTGACAACTCTTTTGTCTTGTACTGACTGTTCAAAGCCCAGAATACTGCACACTGCTCCAGTGCTACGCAACAATACCTCTGCCCTAGAATAAAGGCATACAATGACTACCCTGTCAAACACCAGGCAAGAAAGTCATCCACAAGGCAAGCTCCTATGCAATTGTTTTTGTCTCGTGATTTATCAATTTATGTGCCTCATGCTCCCTTTGTGGTTCATTCTTAGTCATCCAGTTCCCTCAGACTCTCTAACTTGACCTTCTTCAGATTTCTCAGCCCTGCATAATAGTGCAGGAACATCATTTTGCCATGGCTCATAGGACAGAGCTGAAGAATGAGAAAACTGCAGGTGATGCATAAATCTGTCAGATGGCAGCAGTGAATGTTTATAAATCTTTATGAATTTAGAATACACATTTCTTGTTCCATTAGAGAGTGATAATTTAAAGATTTCCGGATTACAACAAGACCAGTGATGTGTATCTGGACCCTGCTGACACACATCTCCTATTACATGGTGGTTGACTGTATAAAAAATTAACTTCCCAGTGACAACACTTTCTGCAACAGCTGCTGAAGGAAAATCAGTGATGGGTAAAGGACTCTCCTATGATTTCCATCAAAGAATTTAGACATAGGAAGCACACAGATTTCTTCAATGACAGGGTGTATATTTTTGTTCTTGTTATGCAAGCATAGAGAATATTGTTAGCACTCCACTAAATCTGATAAGAATATGCATCTCTTTTCCACTAAGGACATCTGAACTTTTTCAACAAAGCTTTTCCAGATATCTTTAACAGGGACAGGGTGCATTTTAGGTTCATTTGGGCCAAAATATTCCCAGTTAATTTCTCCTGGGAAATAATGGCAGAAGTTCATGTCAAACAATTCAGAGATTTATAGCTGAAAATCTCAAAAGACCAAAATGATGTATTGGTTTTCTGGGTCCACTTATAATAACCTGGAATGACTTATATGTTGTATTATTGGAATAGCAATGTGTGTGTGTATATATATTGCTGATATGAATGAGCAGTAGATGCACTGTATACCTCTCCACCAATAGGACTAAAATATTTACGTATCCATCATCACAAAATGAGAAATTGGTCCATAGTGGTTTGGCTCTTCCAAGTAAAGAGAACCAATAAATACTTCCAGTAAAATTTGCTGAATGAGCTCTGAAACTTTTGGGGTTTTTTAATAAAAACTTATACTGGAGTTTAAGACACCAGATGGACTGCAAAATGCAATAAATGAAGGAAAGATGATTGTTAGCAAAGACTGTAATAAATAGCATAAAGGAAGCTGCTATGCAAAGTAAGGTAGAAATGACAACCACAACTTGTTTAACTGTATTCCAGCTCAGCTCAGCTCAGCTATCAAGTTGCATTAAAATGCATCTGCTTAATGTTAGGCTTTTTTTTATCACTGTAATGAAAGATATGTCTAAAACTGAAGCTGAAGGATGATCACCATACCTGGGATTTACTTTGCAGTTTCTGACTGTCCTGCTATACTCATCTTGACAGGAATATAAATAAGTAGGCATCCTGACAGACTCTATTTCTGGAATAGAGCTGAGAAGTGATCCTAAAACAAAAGTCAAAGTTAAGTTGTTTGTTTCTTTCCCCAAGTCATGTTTATTTTCATTTGTTCCAGATAAATATTTCTCAGTCGATATAAATCTGACAGTAACACTGCCAAAGTATCAATTTCCATAGCTGCTGCTGTAAGAACACTGGAAAGAGTCACAATTACCCATAGCTGAGGAGGGAGATCGGGCAAAAAAATGGTCAGGTAAAGGATGGATGAGGTCTATCTGGGTGAGTCATCACCTAAATGGACTAAGTCAGTAACAACAAAAAGAAGGATGCTTTTGTACTGTCATCCTGCTAGTGCAGGCATCCCAGTGCCTGATTACAGTCTATAATACAGTGCACATTTCTCAGAGATAAGAAAACTCAGGTTCATCACAAATATGAAAAATTAGACAAAGTGAGTGACTTTCAAAGTTTTTTTAGGGTTTAATTCTTACTGATTTCAGGCTCAGACACCTCACATCCAAATTTAGGCATCTAACTGAGGCAGTTCATAGAATCATGGAATGGTTTGGATTAAAGGGATCTTAAAGCCCCCCATTCCAACCCCCCACCATGGGCAGGGACACCTGCCACCAGATCATGTTGCTCCAAGCCCCGTCCAGCCTGGCCTTGGACACTTCCAGGGATGGGAAGCTTCTCTGGGCAACCTGTGCCAGGGCCTCACCACCCTCACAGTAAAGAATTTCTTTCTAACATCTAATCTAAATTGCTTCACTTTTAGTAGAGTAGCTGCTGTAGGTAGCCCCCTCAGAGGGTAAAGAGTGGTAGACACTAAGCTGATTGATTTTCATTTCTCTCCAGTGATCAGAGAGAGCTGGAGGTGACTAAGTTAATTACAGGCTCCCATTTAACATCTCATAGCTAGTGTTATGTCTTAAGGCTGTGAGCCTTGGTCCTTCATGAGGAGCTGGAGCAAAACATCCAGCTGAAGTTAGCACCAGCAGCCACCAGCACCACCAGCAGGAACAGAGCCCACAGCCTGCAGGGATACTCCAGCCCTTGGATCATCCCCTATTTGCTGTATAACCAGGAGACAAAGCCACAGGAGCCAGTCTCCACAGCCCATCAGATGCTTCTCATCCAGTGAGTTTACATTTCACCAAGAACTTTTCACACTGACAGGTTGCATGCAGGACTTTGCTGCCATGAAAAACTCTGCTCAAAGGCTGAAGAGGACTTAAACCTAAAGCTTGTTTTCCTTATTTCCGAATTTTCATCTGTAAAATTTCATATGAATTCATCTCTGAGGCTGACAGTAATTTAGCAGCACTGTGAATAATATTTCCCAGCATCCTTTACAAACTTTGAGCTTCCCCAGATGCTGTTGGCTCCTCTCTGCAGACTGTCAGGTGCTGTGCCTTCCCCAGTCCCTCACCACTCACTGCTGTTTTCCCCTCAGGTTTGATTGCTTGCTTTTGCCTATATCAAGACAGAACATATTGTTACATCCATTAAAATAAAAAAAAAAGGAAGAACTGTCAGGCACTACCTGGATTATTGTTTTGCTAGTTATGTAGCTTTATGCAGCCATCTGCTCAAAGGTTAAGACAGGAGAGGTATCTCTGCTAGCTGCTATTAGCAGATTTATCATCAACTGCAAGGTCCTTATGGAGGCCTCAGTGGGAGACCATTCCAATAAATACCTGACGGAGCATCAGAATATCTCTTTGAAATAAGTGTAACTGTGTGCATCAGCTTTGCACAGATCCCTCTTCAGACAAGGCACAAAAGAGCTTTATTGATCTGTGGGTCCTGCTCTGCAGGACACTAAGAGTTGGCTTTTGCAGCTCTTCCATACACAGGCTTTAGGGGCAGAGGAATCATTGTCCCTTCAAGTCTGACTGAAGAACAACCAAAGTGCTGCTATCAAAACTGTACAGTTTGTGCAAATATCATCAGAGGTAGATAGATTCTGTTTAATATCTCTGTCAATTATATCAATGAGGCAACTGAGGGCATTCTCCGTCAGTTTGAAGCTGACACCAAGTTAGGTGTGAAAGAAACATCCTCAGACAATTTCCCACTAAGCAGGTTTATTAAAAAAAGAACAAATGGAGCAATCAAGGTTCCTAACAGCAGGTTAGCTATTTCCCAGGGAAGAGGACCCACCTGCACCGAGTGCCTGACCAGGGCCGATTAGTCAGAGAACCCGATCTCTAGGAGAGCCGCCTTTTATACCCCTCCCAGGAGCACCACCCCCTCCGGAGCATCCTCTCCTTGGACATAACTTGATTGGTGTTTGTCAGCTCGCAGTCTAGGGAATTGGTTCATTCAAATGGGTGATGTCCGAGCGTCGAGTGGTTGGTCAGGTTCTTACCCAGTCTGGGTCCTTGGCTCCTCCCTTCAGGTTCTTCTTGGATGACACCTTTCTAGAAATTTTCACCTTCCCACTGTCCATTAACTCAAGGTCTACCCCAATACATAGAACAAACCCAAACTAATCAGCCCCACCTTACCCAAATCAAATGCACAAAGACCTTCAACGGTAACACAAACAACCAGACCCATTTAACAGACTTAAACAACAACTTAGAACTAATTAACCTTTAACTATTTAACGAACAATTAATGAAAGGAAACCCATGTAACTGAGGATTACAAAAGTCAACCTCCCACAGCCATTTATAACAAGTCGGAGTGTCAAAGAGCTGGAGGGTGGGAAGGCTCTGCAGGGGCATGTGGACAGGCTGGATCGATGGTACGAGGCCAGCGGAATGAGGTTCAAGAAGACCAAGGGCTGGGTCCTGCCCTTGGGTGACAACAAGCCCCCAGAGTGCTCCAGGCTGGGGGCAGAGTGGCTGGAAAGCTGCCCAGCGGGAAAGGCCCTGGGGGTGCTGGCCGACAGCAGCTGAACGTGAGCCAGTGTGTGCCCAGGTGGTCAAAGAAGGCCAGCGGCATCCTGGCATTCTGTGTGAGCAATAGTGTGGCCAGCAGGAGCCGGGTGGTGATTGTCCCTCTGTGCTGGGCACTGGGGAGGCCCCACCTCGAGTGCTGTGTCCAGATGTGTGCCCCTGTTGAGATGTGATGAGTGAGAGATGCCTCTGTGTGAATTAAGGAGCCATGGAGACTACATGACAGGCACCAACAGGGATTTTATTTAACAATAAATGTGAGGTAGAGAGATGGAAAGGAAAAGTGGAGGGCGAGAAGCAAAGAGAGGGGTAANGAGGCCCCACGTGCTGTGTCCAGATGTGTGCCCCTGTTGAGATGTGACGAGTGAAAGATTGGCCTCTGTGCCAATTAAGGTGCCATTGAGACCATATGACAAAGTCAACCACAGCGATTTTATTTAACAATAAATATG
>WBMZ01014453.1:0-107500 GCA_013400975.1 Atrichornis clamosus
CCCCGCGCAGCCCCGCGCAGCCCGTCCGGCTCTGCCCGCGCCCCCTCCTCCGGCCGGCCCCTCTCCCCCTTCCCCACGGGAGCGGGGGGCTGCGACCACGGCAGCTGCTGGCTTATTTTTAGAGCATTTCCATTCCTCCGGTTAATTTTAGATCGATCCATTATTTAGCCCCAGTTCGCCTTTAGGGAAACCCAAGCTGGGGGCGGCCGGCGCTCCGCGGCCGCGGGACTTTTCCCCGTGCGGGGTGCGCGGCCGCGCAAGGAAAGCAACTTTGGGGATCCCCCCTCCCTCCCTCCCTCCCTTTGGGCTGCCGGAGGGAAGGGGTGCGCGCCCCGCGGAACCTGCGGCCCCTCCCCCGGCTGGCCCGCGGCTCCCCGCGCTGTTTGCGCGCTGCCTTTCCCGCTGAGCTTGGGTTTCACCGGGCGCAGATTTTCCATGTTCTGCAGCCTCTTCCCCTTTGGGAGACACCCCCAAACACACACACGCCCCCCCCCTCCCCGCCCCTCCGAGCCGGACGGAGGCGCCGGGGCTGCCCCGGGGTCCCGGCCCCGCTGCCCGCTCTGCCCCGGGGGACCGCGGGCAGGCGCGGGGAGCACAACCCACCCCCCTCCGCCCCCCGGAGGGATGCGGTTGTATGTGCGGGTATATATGCGGGTATATATGTGTCCGCACATGCTCCCCCCGGGCAGCCGTCGGGGCCGGCGGGCGGCTCAGCCCCGCACCGCGTCCATCCTCCCACCGCCCCTGCGGTTTCACCCCGGGCTTCTCCCTGCTCCGGATCTAAACACCCGCCGAACGCCGTGTTTATGTAAAACCACGAATCGCCTCGAATTCGGGGTTCGTTTTCCTGTAGGTGCGTCTCGGCGCTGATCGTTGCCTCCTCGCTCCCTGAGCCTCCCCTGGGAGCAGGGAGGGTGCAGGTGGAGGGACACCCAGCGGCGCTGGCTCTGCTCGGCTCACAGCGAGACATCCCCGTGTTGGACACAGGCAGGAAAACATCCCGGGGAGCTGGCAAAAGCAGGCAGCAGTGCCCAGGTGTCCCCACAACGTACCCTCTCGGGACTCACAAAATAAAATCAAAATGGTCAGAAGTGTGTAGCCTGGCACAGCTTAGAGATTTGGGTGCTTTACAAAGCAGGGAGAGAGCAAAATTAATCAAATAAGTTAAAATACAGAATTATTGGGCAAATTAGACTGTGTGAGCAGAGGAGCTCTGCTGCCTCTTGGGCAAGACGGCTGCAAAGTTAGCTGAGACCCGATTTGAAAGAAAAAACCAAACAACCCAAAACATTTGGCAATCGTTTAATCAAAATTCACTTATTCTTCATATTTTCATCTTGCAAATCCCCACTCTAAGCAAATGGATATCTATCCCCAGTTTTGCCTGCAAGCACCTGCACCTGCTCCACAGTCCCAAGAAGCCCTGGAATCCAGTAGTGCTGATTCCTGGAAGGGCTCTTCTCATATTCCCAGCCATCTCCAAAAAATGGCTAAAACTCATCCACTGAACACCCCGTCACATCCCTGCCCCTGGAGGAGCCTGTAGTGTGAGGTGTAATAAATACACAGGGGAAAAATATCAGAGGCAAAAAAAAAAAATTCCTTTAAATCTGATTTCTTTGAATTCGTGGAGGGAAGGGATGGGTGGGAAGGGGTGACCCTGACCCAGCTCCCGGGGTGCTGTGGCGGGGAGGCGCATGGCAGCCCCCAGCCCAGTTCCGTGCACAGCAGCAATATCAGAGTGAGACATGGACACCCTCCAGCTCATCCTCAGGGAATGGCTGGTCAGGGAAGGGACCTGCTTAGGCCATTCTTGCTCCTTCAAAACCTGGGGATTCCTCCTTTGTAGAGGGATGTAGAGGGGAGTCTGGATAGGTTCAGGAGGAAAGATGAATTTTATGTGAAAATCCCCTTATTTGTCTGAATAAATCAATATGACATAGTATTTTTCCCTTTGTCTCTGCGTGCAAGTGGTGCCAATTTGGTACCAAACATGGGGACATGACTCAGAAAGGAGGAATGCAACACAAGAAGAAGGGACACAACTCAAAATTTGAGGATCCACAGAGAGGCAGCAGTGGCAGCTCATTTCAAACCACTGTCCCTGTGTGTTTTCACACCGACTTTGCAGGTAGGCAGAAGGTGTGAGGAAGGCACAGCAGGGCTGTTTTCTCAGTTATTCCCCTTGCCAGTGAGATGCAAATGAAGAAGTTAAGAGGATTTCCAGGGATGTGAGGAAATCCCTTTGCTGAAAGCAGCCGTGGCTGGGAGCCCTCCATGGGCTGGCCCAGTCCTCTTCCAGAGTGAAGCAAACACGCACTTAACCCACGGACACTCCCGAGAGGTTTCCCACATCATGAGGCCCGCGAGCTGATCCAGGATTTAATTTTATTCATCAACCCAACCAGGACACTGGTGGGAGCTAACTCCCCCTCCACGTGCTCTCACGCTTCCCAGGGCTTCGTTTGTTTGTTTTTACCAGGATGGTTCTGTGAGCCATTCCTCCGGCTCGTGTAGAACACCCTCGATTCCCTTTATTAAGCACGGGAAGACAAGCGGTGAGTTATCACTGTTGTTAATAAAATTACTCTGCTAATATTTTCCCCCAACACGTGGAATATTATTGATGGATCAGGGATGAAGCCCGTCCCAAGGCACAGGGCCCATGCATCACCCCAGCTCCACGTGCACCCTCCAAATGGGGCCTTGGTGGAGCGTAAGTGGTGCGCAGGCCTTTTATGGGCCTTCTGCAGAACTGTGAATTTTACCCAAAATGCAGGTTAAAACCCATGTTAGGTATTAATGTAATCAGGTCCATAATCTCTCTATCAAAAACTCCCCAAGCACCTCTTCACCTGCTAAACCAGGTAGCTCCTTTCCTGGAGAGTGCTGTAACACATTCTAGGGGACTCCTTGCTTATTTTTGGTAAAGAAAATATGCATTGCCAAGCCCCTCTGAGTCCTGGCCTGGGGCAGAGTACGGGGAGTCACTAAAGGGCCATCCTGACCTGCCACATGTCTATGCCAGTCCCACATTTTCCTCCTCCACCTTCAAACACAGAACTGAGTTATCACAATTTTTCTATGTAAGGCGTGTGACTTCCACAAACTTCTTGGAAACAGAAGTGCCAGCTTCAGAAAGAAAAAATCCTGCTTTCCCCCTCCCTCCTCAATCTATTTTTTTTTGGACCAAAATATATATATTTTTAATTTTTTGGGCAACACGGACCATTTCCAGCTGCAGCTGCTGTTCCCCACAAAGCTTCATGGGTTCATTCATTAGGATATTTCTGCAAATTCCATTTAGATCCTTCACCTTATTAGAGGTATTTTATTAAACATTTTATTAAAGTCTTTTTAATGCCTTCCAGGGCATGTTGTAAAATCCTACTGATTTCAGAATCTTCTTTGAGGGATCACAGGCAGTTCAGAGCCTGGATGAGCATTCCCAGTGTTTCCATGTTGAGAGCACACGTTGGCAATTTAGCTCAGGTCTAGGACAGGATGGCTAAAACCAGGGAGGGTTTTAATTTTGACAAAAATCATTAAAGGTGTTTCCTCTTGAAAGTGAAGATGTGGAGAATAAGTATTTATCCCTTAAAACACATTAATACTATTTTTTTGTTGTATTTCCTGCTTTTGCCCGGGTAAGAATGATTTCCAAGAGGAATTCCAGCTAAGGAGATGATGAAACAATATGTTGAGCTGGTCAGGCAGTTTTTGCAATCTGCAAATAAAGCTTATTTAGGGACTCTTCTTAAAATATTCCATGATAGAGGAGTTCAACCAGCATTTAAAATGGATTCTAAGCAACTGGGCAGAGAGAAAATATGTCTATGGGACCATGAAACATTTATCTGTCCAGAAGGAGAGGGGGGAAAGGAAAGCCTGGAATGATCTATCATAAGGGAGGAAATCTGCACCTCAGCATTTGCCAAAATGTCTTAATTGCTTTGTAAACTCATCTAAATAAATAAAACGTGGAGGGCTGTCTCAGCTCTCTGCTAAGGAGCAGCGAGTATTGCCTGGGGATAAAAGCCTTTATACTGCCCAGGGTTTGTTCCCATTTTGGAACTGCCCACTCCTGGTACAGGAGTTCAGGATGTTGTCACCGGGCTTGGAGAGGGTCACGGAGGTGGGGAGAGATCCCTACGCCAGCCTTTGGCCATGGACAGGAGCCACTCGGGCATCTTCCAGCTCTGCTGGAAACTCACACCCATCGTGGCTCCTCTTCACTCAGTTCTTCCACTACTCCTTGCATTTTTACTGGTGGAGATGGCTCTGTGGTCCTTGCAGATCATTCACTTTGAGGGCTCGCACAGCACGAGTGGGAGAGGGCTCCTTCTGGTTCCTTGGGTTTATTTAAAACTTTCCAACTTGTGGCTTTCCTCCTCGAAATCCAAACGAGGTCATTGCTCGGGGCACAAGGACATTCTCATGGTCCTTGTGATTCTCTGCTCTGCTCAGGTGAGACCCCACCTGCAGAGCTGCCCCCGGGTCCCCGCATCAGGAGGACGTGGAGCTGCTGGAGCAAATCCAGAGGAGGCCACGGAGCTGCTCCGAGGGCTGGAGCCTCTCTGCTCTGGAGCCAGGCTGGGAGAGCTGGGGGTGTTACCCTGGAGAAGAGAAGGCTCCAGGGAGAGCTCAGAGCCCCTTCCAGGGCCTAAAGGTGCATAGCATTTAAACCATGTAAATTAATGAGACTTAAATACGTGCTGCATGTTAACAGCATTCTAACTCTGAACTAGAGCTTCATTTTCCACATAGGTCTTGTTCAAATTTGCAAGGTAAATTTTCATCTTCATATACTTGAAATATCTTCCTTCCTTTCTTCCTGCTGATAGATTTTGCCATTTTATTTTCCTTTCTTAGTGAACCCCGACCTGGAGCAATGGTCATTGCTGCGTGGAAGGCAGCTCCTGGTGACTCCAGAGGCTCCCTGGAAGCAGGGCTGGCGGCTGTTCACTCACGCTGCTCACGGAGAGAGGATGACCAGAGGAGGCTCACAGCTCAGACTTTGTCACACTATCCTGCTGCTTTGGCTTTTATTAACTAATTAATTTGGCTTCTAATAACGAATGGCCCAGCCCTGCACTCCTTATGCATGCAAAAAGGGCATTTTCTCCTAAAGCTGTGCCAGATCCTGAACAACTTTACTCATGCCTTTGCTTCCGTTGCAGTCATTATTTGCATGAGTTTTACCTCGAGTTGGTAAGGATTTTTCAGGCTGTCGTTCTGGGAAGGACATATGTCCAGCATAGCTATAGCTAACATGTCCTGCATGATTTACATGGTTCTTATGTGTGTGAAATGTAATATACTTATATGTTTTGGAGTCATGTATTTAGATATGATCTCATGTAAGTCTGGCAGATAAATATGTTCATATCATATAGCACTGACATACTTATTTTCACTTAGGACTGCTTTTATTCAAGGACTTCTTTCTGTGCTTGGGAGGGTCACGCAGCCTTGTTGTTGGCTCAGCTGGATCATTACTAAGTCCAAATTTTCCCTTCAAATTTCAGTCATCTGAAATAAAAACACATAAGCAATGTTTAACTTAAATATTAATGCTAGATATGGATCCAGTGGTGGAAAGATTGATGCCTGTCTGTGGGATTTGATAATTCCTTGGAACAGGAACAATGTTTTATTCTCTATCTGCCCATGACACTTCAGCGAGCGATCTCTGGGGTTTTGTTCCTGCAAGGAACGACGTGGAACAGGCTGAGCTGTAGCTCTTGCCCAGGTGAACGGCACTTCTCTTCACAAACAACTTTGTGCAACCTCCTGGCAGAATTACCTGGACAGAAATCTCTCCTTAAATTTATGTTTTTCTCACTTTTCTCATCCGATTTCACGAAGCTGAGGAAGAAGGAGCAGGGGGAGGAGTGTCCTGATCCTGAGGAAGGTACGGATCTGAAAATGGGGAACTTAAAAAAATTCAAGAGGAGAAATTAATTAAATAAATGCTAATATAGAAGTAAAAAACCACACTGCCTGACAGGAGAGCAGCGTTTTAATGGCATAAGTCGTGAATAATCTTGCTGAAAGGTCTTTGTGCTCGCTGCCCTTTGGTACCTGACTGTGCTTCTATGCTGCAATGTTTGTTCCCGGTTTCTTCTGCTAAAGTTTATAGATCCAACTTTTTAAAAAGGAGGAGTGTTTCCGTAATTATCCACTCACCAATCTGCTGCAGTAAATTGCGCCCCAGCCCCGTGCCTTGGTGTTTTAGCACGAATCAGATGAGAGCTTCATATTTAGTTTAATAAACCGTAATTTCTGACAAAGGTAACTGTCACCTTCTGTTTCATTCTGTGCGTTTATTTTTCAAGCACCAGAGCTGACCTCCGAACTCAATCTGCACTTGCCTATTGATGCATAAATATCTGTAATATCACAGTAAATTAAATTCAGTTTTAAAGGGTTTCTATTTAACAATCTGTCAGAACTTTCACAGCGTTTGATTTCTAGTTTCCTCTGTCCACTGACAGGTTTATCTCGGTATGGCTTGATTAATGAAACCTTTTATTTGCAGTAAGCACACCTATTATTACCATAATCTCTTAATGCTTGCTTAGGCAACATTGTATTCTGACAGCAGGGCTCCAAAAACTTCCAGCCCCTTCACTCCTTGGCAGAGGAGGCAGCAGGATTTGGGGGCTGGAGAAGGGATAGCACTGTCCTGTTCTGCACTCTTGGGGTGTTTGAAAACCAAGGAGTTTCCCAGTTTAGCAGGTTTGGAAAAGTTATTTTCATGGAAGTTGGTGTTAACATGCCTTATTATTAAGTATTTTCACCTAAGATTAACAAAAGTACATTTAATGTGTGATTAGTGTTTCCCAGGGAGGAAATGGATGTTCTCAAGATGAGTTTTTAAGGATGATTTGTTGAATTTAGGGAAAAACACTTTATCATGGCCTGGAGAAGTTTGTATAGATTTGGATATCAGAGTTGTTGACTTTAATGCCTGGTTTTCTTATGGCCCTGGAAAAATCACTTCATCTCTCTGTGCTGTAATCTCATCTCACTGATGGTCGTGTGTGATGGAATAAATAGTTACACCGCGTGAGGAGCAGAGTAAACCTGCTCCAGACCAGAGACAGTCTGGGCAAAACATTCCAAATTTTCTTTACTTACTGCAGAGGGGGAAGCTGAATTCCTGATTCCCCCACACTTCCAGCATGCAGAGTTGCTGCTGTGACTGCGGATGGCTCTGCAGCAGTGGCTTGGATGAACGGTGAGGGGCCTTGATGCCCTTAGCAGGACAGAAGCAAGGAAATAACCAGGAAGGTTCATCCCTGGGCTAGGAGAAGGTGTGATTTCATCCCTGAGACAGCTTTATGTTTAGACATGTTAAGGAGAACTGCAACTTTTCCTGAGCTCCCTGAGGATTTTGCTCCTTCCCCGCTGGTACAGGCGAGGGTGAACTTGAAGCCCCATGGAGAGCAAAGGGAGCTCTGATTCCACCTTCAGCAGGGCCACGGTTCACTGGGAGTTTGATTCCATTCTTATTCTTATTTACAGATGGGGTTTGGGCTTTTTCCAAACTGCCCCTCACTGGGAATTCTTATAACCTGATTGTCAGACTCTGTCAGGTTCTGAAAATAACGACCCCACCTCCCAGCTTGAGCACCTAAAATGAGATTGAATAATCTAGGTGGGCTCTGACATTTGGTTGTCTCCAACTTTACAGGGACACCTTTTGCTTTTTGTTCTCCAGGATCTCCAAGGGACTGTCTTGTTGAAATCCACATCCCTCTGGAGTCAGGGACAAAACTCCCATCAGGGCCAGTAAAGATTTAATTGCTTGCGCACCAGTGTAAGGATCACACATGGAAAATGTCACATGTGATGTGTCACCACAGTCACCAATCCCTCTTGTGCATAAATATAAAGAACTTCCAAGCCAGCATCATGTTCCTATTAAAAAGGAGAATAATTTTGAAGATGATCTGTGCACTTGTTTCTTCGGGATGAAAACCTTTCAAGAGGTTTATTGCATTAAGATGTTAATCAGCATCAGGAAACACATTCTCAGTTCTGCATTAAGACCCAGGGAGGCACTGCCATTCCTCAATAAACAACTCACAAGTGAGGATTATATTTATCTATCAGCAGAGAGCACACACAAAAGCACACTCTGCACGTATAAACTTGATCTCAGAATATTTTCACGGTGTAAAAAGTTGGAGAAACTCATTAGAAGCAAATTGTGTATTTTCAACCAATAAATGCAATATGGTTCGATGGCTCTGCACTCTGTGTGTGTTTCTGCAGCTCCAGGAGCAACACTTTCAATACACAAACGCTTGTCATAAAAATGTTTATTTGCTTGAAAGTACAGACTCTGCTCATGCAATTCTCCTTGTGGAATTATTATAATTCTCCAACACGTTTCAGACTTTTTTGGGTTGTTTCACACTCTGCTTTTTAACCTTCAACAACAAATATTGTTGTATCATGAAGACAGCAAACCCAAACAATTACATATGTAGTCCAAAGGCATACACAAGAAAATCAATATTTGACATCTTTGCAACTCCCTCCTTGGAGCAGCGCTCAATAGCTCTTATTCATTATACACTTATATCTCTTTCAGATTCGCCTTTGTCACCAGAAACCCATTTTTTTTTCTCCTTTGACTTCCACATAACTTCTTTGCCCTGTACTTTTACAGATGCCTTCTGGCTATAAATACTAATGAAATCTCTTTGCTTAATTCAATTTTGCTGGTACACTTACAGTTATGACCTAACTTTCCCACGAGAGAGACTGATTGAACATTCCAATACCTTATGGATGGGAGCAAACACTCCACAGAACTGGACTGACAATTTCCATAATTATAGAATTCACAGCCTAATGACCTTAAAAAACAATAAAAAGATCTCTTGTTAATTCCATTTCTGTTACTGACATTCAAGATATTTCATTTTTCACAGGACAACAAATTTACTTTTTATTTTCAAAAGAGCAGTCTATCCTTTTACCCTAGATTAAATTTTCTGAATATTGAAGGATTTCATTGAATATTTAGCATTTCTTTGTCTTTTAAAAGTTAGAATATTTATGATCCTTAGAATGCTTCTGACTGATTTATAGCAATCAATTATAAGAGTGCGTTTTGAAATAGCCCTTTTAAAAATGAAGAATAGAATAATTAAAAAGATCAGAAGTCCTCCCTTGCATATAATTATTTCATTATTTCATTACAGTGCAGAAATTGTTTTTGCTGACTGTGAACAATTTTAATTGAGCAAAAGCTGTATTAATAAACGATAGCAAGCAGTTCTTCCTAAGAAATAAGATCACTAATTGCCTAAATTTTTATTCAGCACAGTGAGCCTTAAAAGCCACACTGTAATATAAACCTAATCACTGGCTACAGCGGATCCTTTTGCCACGGCGGAGACATTCCCAAAGCATAACCTTGCTGTGCAGTTAATTTATTCCTTCAACAGGTTTATTGCTGCATGAAACATTTGTTTGGGTGCTGATTTGTCGCGGGCGCGGAGCTGAGGGCTTTGTGCCAGCCTGCCTGTCCCTGCTCAAGCAGGGCTGCCCTGCCACCTGTGGCCACCTTGTCCCCATGTTTTGGTGGGCACAACACCAGGGATGGCCACAATCCTCACCAACATTGCTTTGGTTCCTCGCTTCCCAACTCCTGGCTCCTCTCTCCATCTGTGCCATGGTGAGGAAGAGGAACACCACCAGAGAGAAATGAAAAGCGGGAGCCTGACTCTGGTGTCTTGAGCCACCATGGGAGCGAGGTTTCCCCTCGCTGTAAGGATCTGGGGAGCTTTAGCTGTTGCTGAAGGGTCTAAACTGTACATACCCCACCCTGGGCAGCTATCCCTGCTTTTCCAAGGGGAAGGCAGTGGTGTTTGCTGCAGACTGGGATTTGGGTGGGCTTGCTTTGGCCAGGGGACCTGTTCTCATGCTGCTGTTGATCTCTGTGTTGGATGGACACCCCCAGGTTGGTTTCTACCCAACAAACCCCAGTCAGCTCCACGCACCGTGAGGAAGCTCCAGAGGAACAGATGGAGTGCTGGGCACTTAAATTGGGATGTAGATATATTTCACTGTCGCTGGTGCCACCTCTCTGCACGGGCTCTGGACTCTCTCTGCCACCTGCTGAAAACCACCCCTGTGCTGGCTGGACTGAAACTCCTTTGGACCCACGTGATGTGACAAATTATTGACAGCTTTGCAAACACACGCTGGCTCCTTGGCCACCACGGTCCTTCCTGGCACTTCCCACAAGGAAAGACAGCTCTTGCAGAAGGGTGAACTTGGGCTGTCCCCAGTAGTGTGGGCACTGACAGGGGCTCTGCAGGAGGCTGTAGGGGCACGGCTATAGGGGCAAGGCCACCCACTAGCTTTTCCTTGTTCCCAAGCCCTCCTCAGCTCCTGGAATGTAATATTGGCACAGGCAATTCCTTCCTGTGTTCACTTCCCAAGTAGGGCTCAACATCGCAGCTGATAGAGACCAAGAAATACTGGTGAGGTTGGCTCAGAGTCCTTTAACTTCACCTGAGACAGTTTTCTGGAAGGAAGCAAAGTCTTTTAATAAATAATAACACCTTAGCCAGCAAGGTGCTGGCAGATGACTTGTGATAGCTTCTGCCTAAGGTCTGTGAGCTCCACAAGAGGAGGGTGCAAGTCCATGTCAGAGGCAGCACGGTGCCTGGAAGTGCAGATGTGGCCTTATCAGGAAATAATTGCTGCAGGGGAAGTCTGGAGTTTGTCTGATGTCCAAGTTTCTCCTGTCACAGCACAGTTTCTTCCGGGGTGCCGGGAGAAGTTGCAAATGGGGCTGCTGGTGGTTTGTGAATAAAGCTCTTTGTTAGTGCTCAGCTCTGACCCCCCCTCCTCTCAAAGACTGGCTGAAGCCCATGCAAAGAAGGAAAGTGGAAATGAAAGACAAAATTCTGGTCCAATGCAGCAGCCTTAATATAGTGTCTGAATGGGAGAGAAAAGATTTATAACTACCTCAAAGTGAGGCTGGAATTTTCCTCCTGAACTCACTGCGTTCCAGTCCCACTGTGAAGCCTCAAATGCAGGTTTGGTGCCAAATTAACACTGTAGTGTTAAAGTAAGAACAGTGGAAGTACCAGGACCAATAACACCTGGCAGGACTCAAACACAGCCACATTAAGGATTGCCTGGCAGCGGATGTGATGTATCCCTCTGCTGTTCCGTAGTGGCAGCCCTCAGGTACATAGTTATAATTCCTGGGAGAGGCAGGCTCTGGAGATGACAGACTGAATAGTTACAATCTATCACGAAAAATTTTCAAGGATGAGTTAATGATTTTGTGTGATTTCCAGACCAGTTAGCTGAAGCCTGGAAGCTGGAGTTTCCTTGGGCTGCAGCTCACCAGGAACAAGTAAATGTTTTCTCCTTGTGCCTCAGTTTCCTCTTCTATAAAACAAGTAAAGATCCTGCCTTTTCTGCGAAATTATTTAAATCTATTTCAGAAAAGTCCTGTACAGGAAATATTCCAGAGCAGGAAAGGGGGGTTGTAATCGACCCAACTATTCTTGCAGTAAAATCAGGGCTAAAATTAGTCCTGAGTTAACGCTTTTGCTTGTCCTGAACAGTTACATCCCGTGTTTTCCTGAAGGAGGTGAGCAGGGTAAGACAGGGAATGCATCTTTCTTTGTCAGTGACTTTGATATCTCATATCTTTGCCCACGTGGATACACGAGTGTTTACATTTGAAGCTTCCCACAACAGACCCTCACAGCTCAGCCCTGCTCCCTGCAGTGCAGGCTGCAGCTGAAATTTGGGTTTGGTACCCAAATGAGACATGCACAGTAATCCAAGTTATTGATGCTGTAAAACTTTGTGTCCAATGGCCTGGTTTGTGCACAGGACATGGTCCCACACACCATCCCAGGGAGCACAGACTAATGTAGGGACAAATTTACTGCCCTCCTCTGCAGGTGGAGGTGGGAAATAATTGGAGACTCCTTTTGTATGTGCTTGTTCCTAGCTGGAGTCTGCTGTTGTGTGCATGGGTTTTGTGCATGTGAAAAAGTCTGGCACCTTCCCAGGTGAGCTTTGCCCTGCTGTGGGGAAAGCCATTGCAAACAACTCCATAAACTCCTGTACTGGCTCAATTTCTTTCCCTGTCTCCACCGAGTTGGCTTCATAGAATTCCAGAATCCCAGAATGGTTTGGATTGGAAAGGACATTAAAGTCCATCTTGTTCCACTCCTTGCCATGTGCAGGGAGGCCTTTCACTAGACCAGGCTGATCCAAGACTTGTCCAACCCGGCCTTGAAATATTTCAGGGATGGAGAATTCTCCTTTGCAGAGGTCTGAAGCTTAGTTTCCCAGCCTGTAAGAAACTTCTAACAGCCTGTCCTTCTAGATGTTGGCTGAAAAGCTAAAAAACTGAGAAAGTTTTTTGGGATGACTTCACAGTCCGTCCCTCCTCACTGGAGATGCTGGCCCCCGGTACCCTGCTCCCGGGGCTGCCTGCAAGGCTGGTCCTCGCAGTGCTCCGGGATTCTGGCAAGGAGAGGAGGCTCCAGCTGTGTCCAGACACATTTTTGCAGCACAAACCCTTGGCTCATAGCTCTGTCCTTTGGAAACTTCGGCTCTTTGACTCTAGGGAGCCTTCTTCGTGCTTCCTCAGTGCCCAGAGTAATCCGTAAGAGGTCCGTTCCCTCACAGTCCCAGGACAGCTGTGCTGGCAGTGTGGGATACAAAGGATTTGTGCTGCCATCTGTGTCCTTTGTGCCTGCTCACGGCTTTTCCCCACCGTGCCCGGCAAGATGGAGAAGGTTATTTGTCTTAAGAACATTTTCTTCTCTCTCTTTGTTTTGCGCCAGTGTCAACAAGCAATTTGCACCATTATTCATTCTTGTTTGGGCCCTAATTGTCCCTCCCCGTCCGTAGCTGGCTGCTTGCCTCGCTATTCCCAGGCTCTCCCCAGGGTATTTCCCAGAGCTCCATGGAGGCAGGGCCAGCCATCGGCTGCCAAGTGGAGGCTGCTGCTGCTGCTCGAGTCCTCCACTCAAACCGGGACTGCTCCGAGGGCATCTCACGGTGCTCCATGCGAGTGGGAATAGGGAGAGCTCCAAACAAACACTTTGGGGTGTTTGGGATGTTGCTGCCTCCAGGACGGCTGCTACTGCCCGATTCCCAGCCCTCCTGTGGAGCTCTGCTCAGAAAAGGGCAGTTCTGACAAGACATGTGGGATTGGGGATTGGGCTGAGCTGAGAAGTGGAGATCATCCCCTGTGCTGCTCCAGCCAGGCTGCCACGACTACCCAAAAAAACTCAATTAAGGCTAAACTCATATAGTTATACATAGCACTGCGTAATCATTAATAGAACACCCAACCCAAACCCTCCCCTCTTTCATCAGGGTGAAGTGAGACTTAATTAATTAGCACTTTAAGGTGCTTGCATAGTCCATTGGTGGGAAATCATAACTTATTCATTTTCCCCTCCAGGTGGTGAGAAAAGAGTTGGCATTTCACTTACATGGATGCAATGGAGGCATCTCCAACGCATCCAAAATTTTGCAAGGGAGAGAAGACTTATCAGAGAGCTCTCATTTCCTGGAACTGGTTTTGACAGCAGAAATTATTTAAAGGGAGAAAAGCATACTTTTGGACAAAGGTCTCTATTGAGCAAAACCCAGAGCAGGTTAGGAGGGTTTGATGATAACCCAGAAGTTTCTACAAGGACAAGAGAACTTTTGTCATGGTCTTTTCAACCTGTATCAATCAGGCAAGACAACACGGAGGTGTAAGAAGACGCTTGGCAAATTCAGAGTGAAAAACACAGCATGTTTTTTAAATGTGGGGAGTAATTCATGAAGAGGAGACATTTTTCTTGCCATTTAAAAATTAAGATTGTTCATTTCTCTGAATGTGATGCTGGAGTTGAAACAAGGATGAAGGCAGGTGCCTGAGGGACTGAGGGATCCTTGCACTCCTCTCTGGCTTTATATTCCTGGTCCTGCCCTCACCTCCATCCCTGCAGCAGAGCCATTGGGAAGGAAGGGATCATATCCCTAATCATTGCTAAATAAGCAGAGTTACCTGGCCTGGGTGCCCTTGGGAGGATTTTGGGCATCTGCATGGCACAGAATGTGGCAGGGCTGTCACATGGATGCACCATGCCTTGCCCTGTCACCTTCCTCTCTTTGATGGCCAAGAAATTGTAGGAGGGTTTAAACCTCAGGAATTCCCAGAGGGATTTGGTGATTCATCCTGAGCTCCCTGTGCAGTTGTTCTGTGCTGCAAAGTCATTTCTGCACCCCTTGCCTTGCCAGCACTACACACACAGACACAGCTGCACCTCCGATGGCAAAAGCCAGGATGTATCGCTTAGAGAGGCTCCAAATATCCACTTTCCTTTTATAATAATATTTCCACAGGCCAAGCAATTGATGGCTGGACTAGGGGAAAACATACATCTTTGCTTCCAAGTAATAGGCTGCAGATTTGCAAGACTAAATCCTTTTAAAAGCCCAGAATCACATCCATTCAGTCCGTAAAAGAAAAAGAAGTCTAATTTGATAACATTATACATAAAGCGTTTTCTTGACTTAGATATATTTTAGGCATGCCAGTTATATAATACAGAACAAGCAGGGGAAAAGGACTTGATCACATTCAGATGACACTAAATTATCTTATGACACAGGCTGTATCTTTTTTACAACAGAAAATGGAAACAACTGTGTCCTTGACCTTCAAAAAGGAATTGACTTCCCTAGCTTAACTATTCAAACAAACAACTGTGTACTCTCCTCAATTCCTGTGATAATTTTGATTTACTGTAAATGACTGAATTTAATGAACTAAATTATGCTATTTAAATGCATTTTGTGAATGGTATTGTAGTTTGTTACTAAGCATTATGTCTATGCTAAAGTGTGCTGTAAATGATATGATATGGAACATATGTGCTGTATTCATAATTTAACTGTTGCTATGGAGTGCCTTTTTCAATAGGCTCCTTTGAAAAACGAGTTCTTTATTTACCTGGTGAAATGAAGGTGATTTCTCAGCAAACCTCTAGGTCTCACTGACCTTGACAGAATTACAGTGCTAATATTTTCACATGGATGAACTGTTCTTCAATAATTTTTCCAAAATAGATGGCACAAATAGGTTTTCCGTTAATGCTGCGACATATTGCATGTTTTCTAATCTCACTTTTCTTTTGGTTTGAACAAATGTTTATTACAGCTCTTGCAAAACGACTCCCATCCTCATTAGTGATAACAGGTTTCTGGGTTCAGAGCTGGATCTCAGGGTCCTGGATGTGATTTCCAGGAATACCTTGAGCCTGATGTTGCAGAGACAACCAGAGCCCACTGCCATGTCGGGCCATGCCATGCAATGTGTGCTATGCTCCTGTTGCTGAAACCCTGTGTATATTTGGATTTCTCTGTTTGTGATACGTAAGGCCACAAATTTGAGTCTGTTCTGCTGATATGGGGGGTTTTTTTGCACATAAAGCCAGGTTCATCCGAGCTAAATCCTGAAACTCTACAAATTCCCTTTAGCCAGATATGTTCTTCCCTTTAATGCCTCTGTGCCAGTCAGTGGTGTTATATGTAAAATGAAATATAAAAACAATTCTAGTGTTTTCAGAAAATGATGGGAAGTTGAGTAAAGCCTCTAGAATTTCAATGGCTACTTTTAAATTTGGAGCCTCATTTCAGATTTTTCTTATTTTCTTCTTCTTTGCAAAGAGAAAATTCTGGCAACAACAGGGAAGGATTTTTACAATATTTTGGAACATATCAATCTTCATTCAATGTGCATTTAATGGGTCAAATAAGGACACTCTTGATGAAACACTGAGCCATATATAATACCACCTTTTAACTAATTTGAACATTCACAATAAATTATGGCTGCATTTCATAACTGTTCATCAACCATCAGCTCCCAAGGAGAACAGCTGAATTTTGTGAACACGGACTCTTTTGGAAAACCTGGCTGGTTTTAACCGTGTTATATGTGTTATCACTGCAAATAAATGCAGCTAATATTGTAAGGGGTGTTTTTAATAGCCATATTTCCAACAGTGCATATCACTGGTGGCATTTTTATATGTACAAAGACTCCTCCTGGAGGTCAGTTCTGTTGTCAGATGCTCTACTCCACACTCAGGTGGGTTTTTGCAGACCAGCCTGGCTTCCTGCCTGTGCCAGAAAATGTAGTTAAAAACCAAACTGCTAAAAACATAAACACATGTAGCATGGTTAAAAAATTCTTGCTGAAAAGCGCATTCCAAAATGCTTCCTAATGTAATAGAAGTGCATCTATTTCTTTGGATGTGTCTGTAAGGAGAAAAACTTGACGATGACTTCATATTTTCATTTTCTCTTGATAAAATAAAGGAAGGAAGCGAGGAAGGGAGGGAGAGAGGGAGGAAGGAAGGAAGGAGGACCTGCTTGCACAAACAGTAAGGCTTCCTCTAAAAGGGGATAACACTTCCCAAGGTCTCACTAAAGGGGGTACTCCCAGCATCTGCTGCTGGGAGCTTGAGCGTGTAGCCAACGTGTCCAAGAGGACAAAAGTTGAACTTCAGCTCAGGTCATCATCACCTTCCTGAAAGGCTTCAGCAGGAGCAGTGCTGGGAGCAGAACGGGACCCCTGCCCACCTTCCCAGCCGGCAGAGCTCCATGAGAGTTGTTCCTTCTCCAGCACTTGGTTGGCTCTTTCCATTTTGGGTTAATCAGCTGCGATCCAAAGCGATGTGCAGACAGTGGATAACGCCTCCTGAGCCAGGGACTGGCACGGCAGGCGCAGTCTGCCCCGGGTACCTGCTCTGCATTGTGCTCCATAATTGTGTGAGAGAAGGAGCTATTTTTCAGCAAGTGGCTATCGGATACTTCCCGCGCTGCATATCAACAACCAGATCTTGACCCAGAAATGTCAGTCCCCGCTCAGAGCAGACAAGGAAGCATAATTAGAGATGCTCTGGCAACGTATTTTAGCACTGACGGTGACAATGTTTAAATTTTTAATCAGGCATGTAACATAAAAAGCACATAACATGAAATGTGAAAAGAAAATTGGCAAATACCAACGTGCTGTTTGACACTTTATTTCACTGAAGGAAGTGAACATCAATAAACATTATTTATCATAAATGACAGAGAGGAAGGCGTGTTTCTAATAAAAACCTTCGCATTGCAAGGGGTGAATCTCATAAAAGCACCCTGATAGTACTGTAAAAGCCATGCTGGGCTGGACCACAAAAGGAAACATGGAAATATTTATTGGGAAGCTGTGATGTGCACCCAAATATGCTCCCTCATGACAGCTGGCTCTGGGGGGCAAAGAGGTCCCCCCAGGGTGCAAGAAGTCTCTTTCTCCATCTGCCATGCCCAGATGTGGCACAGCTGTGAGGCCTGTGGTGGGTGACACAAATGTACCTGCATGTGTGACACAGCAAATGTCCTCCCAGGTTTGAGGTTCGACCCTTCAAGAGTTGCATCCCACAGCAAGTTTTGCTCAGTGCTGGCCAACCCTGAGTCAGATTTTTCTATCTGAAAAGTAGAGACAAACAAAAGAGAAGGGGTGGGGTGCAGCTGAGTCTGATGTATTGACCCAAGGTGCAAATGTGGAGCTCTCTTGTGACCCCCTCACAGCAGTCTCTTCCTGCTTTAGCAAAGCCTTTCAACTTCAGTGTCTTTGTAAACATTATCGGTATTTTCTCCTGCCTAAAACCCATCCCTCCCACCCTGCCTACTGGATGTGGGCTCTGCTGAGCAAGGCCCTTTGGTGTTCTGAGCCTGGAGAAGCACTGAGCTGGCCTTACAGGGCAGATGAATGCGCCCAAAAATTACTTGAGGGAAGTGCCAATCCAAGTATGCCAAAGTTAGAAAAAGTCTGATTTAGGGCTATTCTGGTCACTTTAATTTGTCTCTGTCATATGCCTGAATAGAGAGTCAGTCTCCAATTGCATGATTCCAGCTGCTGCAACTAAAAAGTACAAACTTAGAGAAAACAACCCCTTTGTGCAGTGCACGCTGAGGCAAAGAGTGTGTGGTTGCCCCTGAAGCCCATGTGAACATATGTGCACACTCTGATAATTTCTGAGTGTCCACAGCTCCTCTCTACCTTCTCTAGCTGCAATTGTCCCTTCCCTCCCACTTGAAAATCCCCATCTTTTTCCGATGTTAGTCCCCAATATCTGCCTCTCTGATCCTGGTTCCTGCCTTTGCCTCCTTACTGCCAGGTCTGGCTCTTGTCTCCTCTGCAGCGGGGTTATGTTTCCATGGTCTGTGCTGTTGGGGTGTTGTGAGGAAGAGCTGGGAGCCTGGGAAGTCCTGCTTAAGTGCCAGAGCTGTGGGTTGCTCTTCTCTTGCTTGCTCCGAGGGGATCATGGTTGCCTGGTTGAGGGGAGCTGTGAGGAGAAGCAACGTGCTATGTGCAGAAGACAGAGTCATCAGAGGATGTAGTTGACAAATCCTAAAACCTCTAATGAGTGTTTTATAACTTCAACAAATCCAGACAGAGTCAAGAGTTCATACCCAAAAGCAACGGAAGCCTCCCAGCCAAGTTTTAAGTGCAAGCCATACTGAAGTGAGATCTTCTCAAAGAGATTGTTGTGAGATTCTTTTTCATGTGGACAAAAAAAAATATTTTGCCTTATCCTTGTCTTAAGGAAGATGTGAATCCTCTCTTTTTTTTTTTCTTCTTTTTTTAATCCTTCTGAAATGTTGGAAGAAAATCCAGCTTGAGGCAAACAGTCATCCTGGGACATTTTGCCTCAAATGGGCAAAGGCTGGCAAAGATAAGAGCAACTGGAAGCAGATTGATACAGTGGGGAATGTCAGACAAACTGAATTGTAGGCACTGCTCTGCCCCACTTTTCATGGAATTCATAATAACGCTTTTCATGGGATCCTGCCTGGGTTCACTCCTGGGTGATCACAAGCCTGCATGTTGCTAATAATAGCATCATTGGCTAAGATATCTCCACGTTTACTGAGCTTCATATTCCAATTTTGTGTCTCTGTTTTGTCCTGCTTTTTCTCTGTTGTTTTCCATTCCCGTCATGCTGTTACACTAATATTTTCCATCCTGGTTCCAAGGGCTGCCATCATTAGCTGCTGCACCACGTGAACATTTGTGTCTCTTCATCAGATTTGTGAGGAGGCTGCTATGGCATGGCCAGCTCTCATGGCAGTGTTTCCAGAGAGCAGATGGTGACAGCTCAGCGCTGTCACCCGAGGCAGCTGGGGTGAGTTCCCTCTCTTGGATACATGGACTGTGACCATGGCATGGCTGGAACTGATCAGAAAGTCTGGGGAATTTGGGCAAAGAAAGAGGAAATTTTTTTTTTCTAAAGATAGATAGTTCTGTATTTATTTCAAATTGAGGCAACTGATAAAACGCTGTTGTCAGCCCTCACCACCCAGCAGGAGTAGCTGTTTCTATTATCTAGAGGCATCACTGCACTACCCCAAATTAAGTTCCATCACACAGTGCTTGGTAGTTATGACAAAGAGTAAATTTGAGTCATGGAAGGAAACAAGAGAGTTTGCTACTGGACTGTTAGTTCTCTTTCAGACTTCATGGACTTGGTCAAGCACAAGACAGTTTTTGTGGACAAAATCACAGCCCAACCCTAGGAATTAATGTTTATTCCAGCTCTCTATCAATTTTGGGGGCACTGGACTTCAGGTCCTTGCATTTGGATTTCATGGGGATTTAGCTACTGAAGGATTTGGGTCTTAACCTCTGCTCTAGTTTCCCAGCTGAAAGACAGTAGTAATATTTCTCTGCCATACGGCAGACTCACAGTGAGTAATTATTTCATATTTGTAGAGTACTTTGGGAAGAATGTGCTCCATATTGCTGATATTATTAACTTTCGGAGCCCAAGATGGAACAGTGAAGTTCCTCTGTGCTGTGCAGACCTGATAATCTTGAAATCTAAGGAATATTTAGACGTTTTGACAGGAGAAACTCTCAGCAACAAAAAGAAATCCTTCCACACTGCAAGAATTTGGGGAAATAATGCAGAATCATCAGTACATGGTCCATCTTCTTGTTGCAAACTGAGTGTGTTTCCAGCCCACATCAAAGGTCTGTTTACTTCTCCAGTCAGATGATTTTGTGGGAGTGTTGCAGAGGGTTGAAGCATGTTGGGGTGACTGAATCAACTTGTAGAAAGGATTTACTCAGGCAGCAGATGTGCAAGTAGGAGTCAGGGTTAGCTTGGATGGGGCACAGTAGCTGGTGAGTGGATGAGAGATGCAGAACAAGAAATAAATGTACTGTAGGACAGAAATCCAACAATGTCCTGTGCTGCATCAACTGAAGTGTGGTCAGCAGGTCAAGGGAGGTGATTGTCCCCCTCTCTCTGCTCTGGTGAGATCCCACCTGGAGAATTGAGTCCAGCTCTGGGGTCCTCAACATAGGATGGATGGAGACCTGCTGGAACAAGTCTACAGGAAGCCACAGAGATACTCAAAGGGCTGGATCCCCTCTGCTCAGGAGACAGGCTGGGAGAGTGGGAGTGTTCACCTGGAGAAGAGAAGGCTCTGGGGAGACATAAAGGGGATCCAAGAGAGCTGGAGAGGGATGTCGGACAAGGGCCTGGAGTGAGAGGACACAGGGAATGGCTTCCCACTGCGAGAGGGCAGGGTTAGATGGGATATTGGGCAGAAATTGTACCCTGTGAGGATGGTAAGGCACTGGCAGAGGTTGCTCAGAGAAGCTGTGGCTGCCCCATCCCTGGAAGTGCCCAAGGCCAGGTTGGACGGGGCTTGGAGCAACCTGACCTGGTGGAAGGTATGCCCTGGATTACGGGGGCTTCATTCTGCTCCCCATCCCTGTCTTCCAACTCAAGGGGCTGGGTGTGTAGAGAACAACTGGTCTTGCCATGAACAACTGAGGCAAAGAAGCCATTAAGGACCGCAGCCTTTTCCTCAGCCTTTGTCACTGTGTCTTTTTCCTATTCCTGCTGGGAAACTGTCGGTTACTGAGGCGCTGAATTCAAAATTTTGAATTTTGTTGTTTGCAATGGAAATTGTGATCTGGCTCACTTTGAGGCATTCAATATGAAGGTTGGGGTTTTTTTCATTTTCTTGTTTTTATATAATTTTCGATGATTTCCTCTTGCCTTGTGCTATTTTAAGATGTTTAACTTAGTAGCTCCAGAAGAACCATTCACAAATAGTGTTGATCTGTGTTTTGAAAGTTTAACATACACTATCCAATGCACATTTACATACACCACTGAAATCCGGCATTTGGGAAATTAAAACAACAAAACTTGATTGCATATCATGATTTCGTATTTTGCAGATGTTAATATTTAATCATATGCAGAGCCATTTAGCTTAAGTGCATTAATGTAACTCATTTAAAAGAGGCCAGTAATTGTCCTATTAACTCCCAGCCTGGATGTTATCCATGCTGCCCTGCTGGTAAGGCCAGAGGGAGAGTCTCCTATTGGCACCCACAGAGATTGCTCTGATCTGTTGAAAATCCTGTTAAAATCTAATTACTTAGGAGAATAGGCCAGGGAATATCTAATGAGCTTCAGGAAACCCACTGAAAGAAATTCTCTTTTAATACAGACTGAAACATCTTCTGTGTTTCAATTACAGTGGTACCACATGAACATAATTACACTTGTATAGAACAGGACTCGTCTTTGTTATTTTAATTACATATCACTAGATTTTTCTTAGTCATGGAGAAAAATAATTTGATTCTCCATAAAGGTTAAATGTTGATGAAAAGCTGAATGTTAAAATAAATGTAATCTTTGTTTATGATAATTTCTTCTTTGTTTTGTGAGGAAATGTTAGTCAAAGCAGGTCACTGAGGGAAGGTGACTGGCCAAACACACACTGGGGAAGCCCTGGGAAGGTGGAGACGTTGTACCAATGAGAAAGATTTCAGAGAAGGTCACTCACTTTGCCAGCATGAAATTTGGCCTTACTTTTGTTATGGTAATTGAAGCTGTTGACATTAAGCTCACAAAAAAATCTCATAGCAGCAGCAGCAAAACAGACTCCTTATACCAACAGGGGGGACTATTTGCAATTTCTTCCGCTTGCAGCCTCTTAATTTTTTTAATTTGAAAATTCCGGTGCTAATGTGACCAAAATTATCACTGATGGCTTTTTTGTAGTGACACAAACGGTTCTGTTTCTGCCCAAGATACTGGAACAGGCTCCCTAGGGAATGCTCATGGCCCCAAGGCTGCCAGAGCTCCAGGAGCGTTTGGACAACACTCTCAGGAACAGGGTGGGATTGTTGGGGTGTCTGTGCAGGGCCAGGAACTGGAGTCGGTGATCCCTGTGGGTCCCTTCTAGCTCAGGATATTCTGTGGTTCTATGGCTCCAATCCATGGACCTCCATGGCCTCTCTCTGCCAGGAAAAGCAGAGCATGGGACTGTTTGTGGGTTTGGCCCCTATGTTGTGGCCGCCAACAACCCCAGGGCCAGAGCAGCTGATCCGGACAGCCCGGAGCATTGCTGCCACCACTGTAACTGGGCTCTCTGTGGAGAACCCACTGAATTTAATGGGATAAAACCTTGAGGAGACGGTGTGGGCACAGAGGAGGCAGGATGCCGTGTCTGCCTGCCTGCAGGAACAGGCTGGGCGGACAGTCCCAAGGAATGTTTCCCAAGTTATTTCTGTCTCAGGACATGGTCAGACTGGTGCCAGAGCAGGGATGGCAGAGAAGCCAGTGAAGGAGTTGGTGCTGGATAAGCCCTTCGCCACCCCTGGCCCCAGGTCCCTCACACGCTGTGAGGCAGCGGGAAGGCGGGAAAGTGGAGAGGCGGGAAAGTGGAGCGGCGGGAAAGTGGAGAGGCGGGAAGGCGGAGAGGCGGGAAAGTGGAGAGTCAGGGAAGCAGAGAGGCAGGAAAACAGGGAGGTGGGAAAACACTTCCTTCGAAGCAATGTTAGTCTGCCATCAGTCTGTTCTGAGCAATCCCGTGTGAGAACCTGACTCCCACACAGCCTGGCTGCCCTGAGGGGAGGAGGAAGGCTGAGGGGAGCTGAGGAGAGACAGGCGCCATGTTGGGTGCCTGAGGGTCCATGAGGAGACAGCGGACCATGGCTCTTCCAGGTGAGTTTGCCCACCCTGTGTCGGGTAGTGCTGAATTAAAGAATCACAGAATCTACTGAGTGCAAAGGGACCCTCAAGGATCATTGAGTCCAACTCCTGGCCCTGCACAGACAACCCAACAATCCCACCCTGTGCCCAAGAGTGTAGTCAAAATGCTCCTGAAGCTCTGGCAGCCTTGGGGCTGTGACATTCCCTGTTCAGTTCCCGACCACCCTCTGGGAGAACTTTTACCTGATATCCAGTCTAAACCTCCTTGGCACAACTTTAGGCCATTCCCTTGGGTTCTGTCAGTGGTCACACAGAGGAGTAGAGATCAGTGTTTGCCTCCTCTCCCCCTCATGAGAAGCTGTAGCTGCCCGTGAGTCTCCCCTCAGTCTCCTCCAGCTGAACAGACCAAGTGTCCTCAGCCGCTCCTCGCACGGCTTCCCCTCAAGCCCCGTTGCCATCTTTGTTGCCCTCCTTTGGACACTCTCTAACAGTTTAATGACTTTCTCGTGGAGCCTGGTTGGATGTACAGGTTTGTGCAGTGACTGGCAGAGGTGTCCTGAGGGACCTGACTGCCCTGAGCTGGGAGATGCTCTGAGATTCCAATATGGGGCACTGACTGTGTGGTCACATAGAGCAAGGGGTATAAGGGGGATTCTTCTCCTCAGAAGTGACACAGAGCTACAGACAGAAGTAAAACAGACAAACATCTGCTGTCCACCACTTCAAACTCCCACTCAGGGCTTTAACTTGTGAGGAAACTATTGCAGTCAGTTTGGTGGAGAGTCAGGGCTGTGGAACAGCCTTAAAAAGCATGGAAGAGGCTGCTATGAGCAGGAGTAGCCTTTGGGGCTACTCTGACTTCACAGAAAGTTGGATTAAAGTTTGCGCGATGAGGGATCCAGGTAACAAAACCTTAATTCTGTTTTCCTTGTTTCAGGTTGTGCACAACCACAGATTTGTGCTGATGTTTTTGCTTCAGAGCTCACCGCAGATCTTCCTCTCTCTGAATGGCAGACCAAGGAAAGCTGACTCAAGTAGTGTACACAGTCCCTATCAGATTCCTATCTGATATGGAGTTTTATTTTTTAATTAACTTATTTTATTTTATCACTGAATGCATTTTACAAGCGTGTCTTGCTTATGAAAATAATTTAATACTGCAACACAGTTACAGAAATGAAAAACATTATCACACTTCATTCTAGATTACTCCAATAGTATTTCTAATGTAGCCATATTTTTTAAGGTGTTTGGGGCTGAACATGAAGGGTCAGAGGATAAGTTGTGGAGCCACAGGTTTGTAAATTTGACCTCTTTTGAAAAGATTTTCTTTGAAATCTAAGTGATAAATTTTTGTCCAACACTTTGTAAACATATTTACTGTGTTCACTCCAGCTATCAAACACAGCTGAGTGGTATTGCATCCATTATATTTGGTGTTAATGGAAGTGAGGTATTCAGTGCTTCATTTGACTGCATCCAGGAGAAAAATGTGCTTCCTCAAGCTGAACTCCCACTCATCTGCCTGGAATTTGAAGGCCAAGTGCCTTATAAGTCCCATATAAAATCTATCTGCAATATTTCTCACTGCATCCATTTAAATACTTTTTATACTATTAAGATGCACATTTGGCAGGGAGAAGGAAACGAACTCAGGGAAAAATACTAAGATTTGGCTGAACTGTAAACTCTCTATCAGGAATTGATCCAAACTTTGATTTTGCCCTTTTAAAACCAAAAAACTGGATCTAGAGTCGCAGCAAATGATTCTCAAATTTTGAGGCTCAGTTTGGTGTGAAATTGCAGAGTCCTCAAAAAATCAAATCCAGGCCTTCGGGTAGGAAAACCCTTGGAGGTAATCCTGGCACAGCTTGAGTTGGAGTGAGAGCTAAAGAACCAGAGTAACCTCCCAGGCACTGCAGTGGCATTCACTGAGTGATTATAGTTTAAACTTCTGCAGTCTCTTTCCTGAGTCTCATCCCTAAAAGGTGTCACATAAAAAAGGGTTATTCTACCTACAGAATGAGCAAAGGAGTTTAGAAACTGCAGAGACTTGGGGGAAGATGAAACTCCTTGACAGGAGGGAAAAAAGAAGGTCAAAAGTGGAAAGGAGGGAGGAAAATGGCTACTGTGAAAGACAGTTAAAACCACTGGAAATGTTCCCACCCCCACCCAGCATCCTGGCTCCAGTTCTGTATCAAGTCATTTCTTTGGAAAAGGGGCCAGTCAGAGTACATTCCTGCTCAAGCCCGAGTGAGTGCGTTATAAAAATGGAGAGCAGCATGTAAATCATTCATGGGGACGGGGAAATAAATAACCCTTTATGCCCATATAAATACTTATCAGATGTTCATAAGGGGAATTTACATGGAGTTTTATTCAGTACTGTCAGCCATTCCTCTGTCTTCCATCATTCCTGCCGTGAAGACAATTCAAAACATGGTGGTGGAGAGAGCAACCTCTCCATCAGCTGATCTGCAGCACATCATGTAGAAAGCTCTGAACTTGCCCTCAGTACTGCTGTTATTTTTATTATGGCTCTTAGCCGAGTGAGATCATTCTTCCTGGTTTGCCTCCCAAGAAATAATGGGAAGCAGTATGTTTAGTCAGTGGATTGATTCAGTGTTCTATTAGTCTAATCCTGACTCTGCCAATCATCTACTAGGTGACTGCAGGCGAATCACGTCACCTCTTTGTGCCTCTGTTTCCTCTCTGACCTTCTGCCTGTCTTGTTTGTTTGGACTGCAAGTTATTGAGGGCAGGGGCTGCCTCTTGCTGTTTGTGTGTACGTACCGTGTCTGGTGCACTGGGACCTCTGCGAGGCTCCATCTCCAAGTGCTGCTGCATGTAAATAATAACATTTTGGCTCCTCCTCTGGAGGTCACTGAAAGAGAAGGAGTTGGAAGATGGTTGTATAAACTGGTGGCAAATGAGAAGGACGTGAGGAAGAGCCTCTCCCACGAGCTGTTTTGCTGGGTGCTGAACAGGCACAGAGGTGTTCCCTGGCCCACAGATCACGATGTGAGGCCACTTTGGCCATCACGAGCTGCCCTGAGGGCTCAGCACCAGGATTCATGACTTATGGACACTTCCTCAACAGCAGGGACTGGGCTGTATGCAGTCACGAGGCAGATCCATGCCATGTAGCAAATGGAAAGTGATTTTCTTGGTCCAAAAGTAGCCCATATTAGCCCAAATTATGTGATGTTTTATTGCATCTGCTGTGAACAAGGAATACAGCGGCAGAGATGATGCAGGCCAGGTGGAAAACTGTGGCAACCCAGCCTTGGGTTGTACAACTGAGCCCTCAGGTTACGGCTGTAATTCCTAGAAGGATTAGGTTGAAAATTCTTTTGGTGTTTGGGAACTCCATGTAAATGCAAGATTCACACACCAGGGCTATACCAGAGATGTTTGTCATCAGTGGCAATACTGCCTCATCCCAAGGATCCTTTTAACCATCTTTTCAGTTGTGAAGCTCCTCTTTTAGGTTCAAGAATGACACCAGCATTAGGTAAGTTTTGGTTGTAGTTGGTATTCCCTCAGTAGACTGTTCCTTGTGGATACTGTTGGAAACATGTTTATTTTTTATATATATATGCCTTTATTTTTGATAGGCCTGATGCTTTTTCTGAGACATTTTAGATACCAGATTCTGGAAATCTCTTAAAGGGTCCCTGTTCTGTTCTGGTGAAGATCAGGAATGGAGGTGGGCTGTGAATCCCACAGCAGAGCCCAGGACAGTGTTTGCTACTCTGCTCATTCCTGGCTGATTCCTTTCTAGTTCCTGGAAAAGGCAGTATGAAATATGAAAAGAAGGGGATGTTCCTGCATTGTTCTCCACAGCTTTTAATAGGAAATTCAGCATGTAGCTGTGTTTATGTAATTCAGCATCATCTTTCAGAGACTACTATTAATTTTTAAGTATAACCTAATAGTTTAGGTCAATTTTGTTTTTTGAATCATCCACTTCAGTTACCAGTTACTGGTGATTCTGAAAACAAAATTTGACCATCAGATGAAAAAATATAACAAGTTATGTCCCTTTGTTAAAAATGAAATAAGAAAATTGAAATGATAGATGTTGTTTGATATGTTCCTGATGGGATGATTTATTAAAATTGGAGCTAGGGGTGTTCAGAGGTAAAGGAATCTTCTGAAATCAGAGGGTGTAAGTATATTATAGAGCAATAATTTGGGCAATGTTGTAAACCTGCTGAATGGGAATTTATGGAAGCAGATCCTACTGGTTTTAATGGTAGTAACAAGCATAAATCCCTGTGCAAGAACATTAGACTAAACTCTCCTGCTTTAATTATTGGTGACATCACTTTTTTATTTGTCCTGTGTATGACTTGGTAAGGAGGCCTCAGTACAACTGCTGACCCACTCTTCAGACAGACCGGTGAGTACAGGTTTGTGAGAGCAGATAATGCCTCTCCTCTTTTGAGAGCCACCTCTAAATTGCATGTGTCCATTTTATTATCCATCCTCCCTGAGTCTTGTTCAGAGCCTGTGTTTGTGATATTTAAAAAATGCTGCAAAATGAGACTGTGGCTGTGGTGAGCTGACCTGTCCATAGAGATGTGCTGCATTGCCACAGCACCTGGAGTCCTCCATGAGTAGCACCAGCTCACACAGGTGTTGTTCACACTGGACTGACTAAAAAGGAACAACCCAGACTGCAAACCTAGGCTAGTTCTGTATTTCTAGAAAAGCATATAGGGAAACATCCTCAGCTGGCATAAATCAAAAATATTCCATTGAAAAACTTCAGTCAGCTCATTAATTCACTTGAATTTTATGGTGCTACCCTTATTTCTGCCAGATGACAGTCTGCCCCATCACTTTTTCCATTGCCAAAAAGTGACAATAATTAAAAGCTAACACATCTCTACTACACGTATCTATACATACGTACTATGGGTGCTGTGAAGGAAACATACAGTCAAACACTTGGAAAGAATTGGTTTGGAAGTTAAAGCCGACAGAAGCCTGAAATCTAAACTCTGATTAAATTTTAAAAGGCTTGATAAATAACTTTTAAATTGATTGCGTGTATATATGCATATGTGTGTCTTTTATTTCTTGATATGTTTGCTTATAATATCTTTGCCTAATTATTGCCTTTTTCTGAAATCTCTGTATTTCAATTTCTGCACAAAAGTAAATTAGACTGAAACATAAACATAAAATACTGTAGTTAAATGTAAAAAATTAAGTACCTTGAATCAAAAATAGTAAGATCATTGCTCTGAAATTAGAAGAGATTCATCAAAGTAAAAGTAACTGTGACTAAGGACTATGAAAATATAAAGGGATTGACATATGTGGTAATAGGGCAATTAAATCCTTAGCTTTTTCACTGTGATGATTTTATAGCATCTTCTTACTCTTGCCAGTTTGGAAGCTGCCAGCAAATATTTTCTTAATTGCAAAAGGAGACAATATGTGTCCCACTGTTTCATTCATAACATTTGATTAAGTTAAAGAGCCTGCACTTCTATTTGAGAGAACAAAGAGTTGGAGATGGAAATAGCAAAGACACATTGTGCATTTGAAAAAAGATCCCAGGAACAAATGATTAACCAGAAATTTTACAGGAAAAAAAAGTCTACTTGTCTTGACAGAATAGCCTGATCCTGTAATAAACCCTCCCAAAGTCAACAGTTCATAAAGTCTTTTGTTCTAGTAAAAGGGTCTTTAATTTTTAACACAAACTCACACTTTGGTATGCATGAGCTTAAGTAAAATTAGAAGACATGTATATAATAGGATTTAATGGATTATCATCTGCATTTTCCAAAGATGTCAGCTTCTCTCGGCTCTGATGGAGTAGCACTTAATGTAAATTTAATTTGAAGTGATGTATGGAGGGCTTGAGGTGGTACTCTGTGATTCCCTAACTGCCTGGAGAGGCTCTGTGGGTAGCATCTGGATTTGGCTGCTCCACATGCCCAGCAGCATCTACTAACTAGGATTAATGAGGTGGCCTGTTCACCAGTGATCCAAAGGAGGTATGCTACATTTACTCCCAACAATATGAATAGGAGGGCCAGTTTCCTTTGGGGGCACACTGTTTGATGAAACTTAATGATGGTCTCGATATTAGGTGTAATAAATATACTGTATAGAAAGCACTTTTGCTTTGTCAGATTTAAATGTTATTTAATCATAAAATGGTGTTTGGCTTAGCAGGGCTGAGTTAAAGCTCATAATGGCCTCGGATGACATCCTTAAAGCTAATATTTTGCCTAAGTTGGGAAATAAAGTACCAACTTACAAGATCTAGTATTTACCTCTGAGACTATTATTTTTTTTCAGTTTTGGGAAGAGAGGGACAAAATCTCTGCTTGCTTGCAAAGTTAGGACATGGTCTTAAAAAATATCTTTATGCTTACCTCAATGTGTTTATGTAGAAATCAACAGCTATTAACTTTTAGGCAAAACTTCTCTGTGTGGTCTCAGCCTCATTTATGCGTCAGAATTGTATTTTGCCTTTGTGTCTAACTGAGCATTGAATGAATTCTCAGCTAATTTCAAATTCCCTTTGTCATCATGGTTTTCAGCCAAAAGTCTATAATAAATGGTCAGAAGATGAGCTGAGACTGAATGAATAGTGAGTGGTATTCATCAGCCAAACATAGAGTCCAGATCCAATTATATGTATTCATTAAGTGATAATGATATCATGGTCTTTAACTAGGAAGAAAAGAGTGTAATTGAATAATAACAGTTGTACAATCCCAGCGGAACACACTTTCCATCCCAGCACAGCGACCCTCGGGGATGATGCAGAATTGATGGAATTCTATTACTCTTTGATAGATTTATTATGAAGGGCTGAGTGGACTTGCTACTCCACTTTGTCACTCACACTAATCAGTATCGTAAGGCCCCGAGCGTGCAGGCTTTTGTATCCCTTTGACAAAGACAAGGTTAGGGGAGGATGACAGACACCCAGACCTTTACAAACCCATACCGCAAGATGAAATGGGCCAGCTGAGCTCTGAGCTGGGACAGAATTTTAATTTGTTTATCAATGGCTCACATGTGCAACACCATAAGGATATTTGTCAGAGGAGTAACACTGAAGCTAAACTCTTTTGTTTGGCAAGTGGAGCTTGGAAAAATATTTATTGAACTGTAAAAAACAGGGTAAATGAAAGGAAGGTGAAAAGTCTAAATGGAGTGGAAAATAACTTGCATTACTGTGCATAAAGTATGAGAAGGATGGGTATCTTTGTCTATTTTTGTTTGTTTCTGTTGAAGGAAATTTGCTCACAAACTACAATCGGATCTCTTGTTGATTTAGATTCTGGGGGGGAACTCAGACAAAACAGAAGTGGGCAAAATGAATTTCAAGTGTTGCTTTTTATTGCTGTTTATTTATAAGAAGCTTCCAGTTCAGGCAGATGGATTGCTCTCCTGCTTTTTCACTATTAAAAAAACCAGCAAAGTAAATAAAATACCCTGGCCTTAAAAGCTGGAACTTGTAAATATAGTCTTGGATTTATAAAAACAATCTTGTATGTGTTCAAGCGTGGCTGTTTCTCCTATCCATCGTTCCCATTCAAATGCAGGCAATAGGCTCTGTCAGCATGGTCAGTAGCTATCAGAGCCCACTGGATTCAGGGAAACAGACAATTTGTTGTGCTTCTGATCCGAACAGGAGCTGCAACCAACATTGGCATAAACAAGGCAGTGCACAGGAGCCTGCTGCCAGGGTTTGTTTTTTGTCTGTGTTGTTGAATGATAGATATTTCCATCCTTTTCTTCTCTCTGAATTGCTTTGCCTTTTCTTTTTTTTTAGCGTGGCATTCTGCATTCTAAGAGGCACTTGGCAATTCAGTGTCTGGGTTCAGCATCCTTGTCCATAAAAAACAAATAAGTTGAGCAGTGCTGTGTCCTGTGTGGAACTGCCATGCCAGCGCCTCTGTCCCTGCTTGGGATTTGTGTTGGAGACAGCACAGTCAGCTGTGACCACAGCAACTGCCTGAGCTGGCGTGCACTGTGGGCAACAAGGAGCAGGGATACCAGTGACCAGAGCAGAAAACATATGAGAGAACCTTAGTTTCCCACATTTTGTGCTGTGGATTCTCTCTATGGCTCTTCTCCCACAGAAGCTCTTTTTTTTCCCCTCCAACCAGAGGCTCAATTGCAGGGATGTGGCTGTGGAGCTTGGTGAGCCTGCTGGGTACATCGAAACAGCAAACGCAAGGTGCATCTGGAGCACGGGAGGACCTGCCCATGCTAATTGTTATCTTGCCAACAAAATCGGTGAAGGGAAGATAACCCAGGTTTTACCATATGTAGCAATCACAGCACAGAGTTCCTGGCTGGCTGGTGCTTGGGTCTGCTGCCCAGGCAGAAGCCTGATACCGTATCAGCATGACTACAAAGTGTTTTATGTTTTGTCTCTCTTCTTCCCCCTGTATGAGAAATTCTGAGGCCTGGCAGTGAACTCTTGCTCTCTTCCAGGACCAGCCACATCCATAAACTCTGTGCTTTCTGGGGTTCAGTGAATTTATTTGGTTAAGGTGCTGGGGAGTGAGTGAATATTTCAGAACTGAAAATGACTGTGCAGCAAATCAGACCTGCTGTGACAAAGGGCCTTGCCTTGCAGGTACAGCCCTGTGTCTCCCTTTGGATTGGATAGAGACCATTTTCCCATGCAGGCAATTTTTTCACTTCTTGTTTGTGCACAATCATGGGTACAATGAACAGATGGCTGCATTTTGCATCTGTTTTGCAAGAGGAAGCCCTGAAAATTCTACAAGAGGAGGACAAGAAGGGAAATCCCTTTCAGTGCCACATTGTGGTGACAGCACAGGATCTCACAAGCCTCTGTTGCCTTCCAGCCTCTCCCAGAGGCTGGCACAACTGCCTGGGAGCAGCCCCTTCCTGCCCTGCTGCACTTTGCTCCTCCTCCGCATGGTGATCACCAGGTACAGTCAGGTGGAAGGGGCTGTGACCACAAGGACGCTCCCTGCACAACAGGCATCATGGGCAGCGTTCTGCTGCCCGCCCAGGTAACCCCTCGGTGTCTGCCCGCAGACCTGACCACCGTGCACAGGCACAGCGCCTCCCAAACAGATGGGCACTAGCGCAGGCAGGCCAGGGACCTCATGTGAGTGGGGAAGGTGTTGGAGGTGGGCAGTCTGAGCAGCCAGGAGTGGCACAGCCTCTCTCACTCAGAACACCTTCACTGCAGGGACAAGAGCAGATCTGGCTTAGAGGGGAGTTAACTCTCTTTGCTACCAAGGGGAGGCAATGGATTGAGTCTCTTGACACTTATATCCCCTGGGTCAGTGGAGCTTCCCTGATATTCACTGCTGGAGCTGAAGGCGGAATTGGCATCCCTGGATTTTCAGAGGTTTCCATCCAGGCAGCATTCACCTCTGGATACAGATGTGCTTAACAAACATGCCAGTGGGGGTCATTCAGCTGGATGTTCTTTCGTGGCAGATATCAAAATAATGATTTTTTGGTACCAGATGTTTTGCCATTGATGACATTAAGCTCCTTGTGAAGCAAGGCTTCACATTCTTAGGGGAGTGCAGCTGTGAGGAACAATCCTTTGGGATCTCCATGGTGCTGTACCGGAGGAGCCCCAGACCTGCTGTCGTGGCTGGGCCAGGGTCCTCTTGCTGTAGCTGAGTGAGGTGGATATCTGCAGTTTTGCCAGCAAAATGGTGTAAAACCTGTTCCTGCATGTGTCCTGGGATTTACTTCCCACAAGACAGTACAGTGTACACTAGCTGACTTATCTGTGAACCATGGAAACATTTTGAAAAGGTAAAGCAGACAGTACACTGAAGAATCATTTGTCACAAGTAATTGCAGGCAGTCAGAAAGAGCAGAGAGAGTATATGAATCATGACGTAAAAACAGTGAAGGGCAGGGATTCAGTCTGGTCTGTGGCTATAAGTGCAGTGACACAGGTTAGTCCTGGCATGATATACAAATGTTATGTGCAGAGGGACAAGTACAATGAATAAAGAATCCCCGTTTTCTCATTATCTCATGCAGCAGAGAGGTTTTTTACTTCACACATAACTCATAACTTTTAGTAGGCAGGAGATGGCTACATTGAATTAGTGGGAACATTTTGTTTCCTGAATTTAAATATTCTCCCTGTGACAATTTATTTCTAGTGTAAAATCCTGGTGGGATGCAGAGAGAGAGGGAAATTAGCCCAAGCTGCCATATCAGCTGGCCAGAGCTGGGGCTGGGCACCACAGACCCACCAGCACCAGAGCACCAGTCTGGCAACTTGACTGTGGTAATCCTGACAGACTTTTGGGCGTCAGGGAACAGTATTGATCAGGTTTGGCAATTTCCTGGACTATAAACAGGAGAAGAAATCAAAATAAAAGCATTAGAAAAATGTAGTGTAAAGAATTGAAAACAAACAGCACTTTTTAAAAAAACCTTTTACTTCTCAAATGGATATTTCCATTCTGAAATATTAAAAATAACAAAATCTATATAACTTAGATAAGGGGAGAGGTATATTTGGATCTAGAGTGAAACCTATCATTGGAAAAAGAACAGCTGAGTAATCATGTACAACGCTATGGCTTATGAATTTGTTATAAAGGTAGGCAACAGTGGGAACTTCTTATGTCTGCTTCAGGAATTTATTATTTATGGGCAAACACATGCATGATACATAATAACTTCTAGTTCTTCTGTAATTCTCTTCACTGAGACATCTCAAAATGATCTGTAAATGTAGGTAGACTTATTAGCTCCATTTCAGGGGCTGGTCAGCTGTTGTTCACATGGTGCAAATGCAGGACCTTGGAGTTCCAGTGCAGAACTGGACAAAACATCTGTAAGTGTGGGATAAATTGATTTCTCTCACTTCAGTTTTGCATCAAGGTAACTCCATGGGTTGAGATTTCTGATTCACAGTTCCATTTGGATTTAGCCAAAGCAGTTGAAAAGGTTACATCAGTATTTCTCCCCCGTAAACAGATGACAGACAATTTTCAGCCTAAAATGCTTGCACAATCATGTGAATAAAAAAAATATTTTTAAAATGTCCACAACCTATCAAAAATAAATGGTATTGGGTAGTGGAGTAAGAAATTAATGGCTGAGCTTGATCATGGAGCAGTCCATCAGCTTTCCCTTTTCTGTTGACAGCCAGTTGTCCTGGTGATTCATGTAAATGAGCATCCTAAGCTGAAAGTTTGCATGTTAAAATGAAAATGGGAGGGAAAAAGTTCCCAGAAAGTTGAAATACCCTCATTTGACATTTTCAGAGCAAAAAGTGGAAATTTCAAATGTTGAAATTACTTTTCATTTCAAATATTCAAATTCTGTATTATATTTGAATGTTGTTAAGAGATAAAAAGGTCAAATTCTAAAAGGCCATGTTAGAATTATTGTTTCAATTTTGCACTGAAACTATTTCCCGTGTTGTACAAATTTTCCTTCACTGAAAATTTCAGGTTTCATTTCTGATCATAACAAAGACGAATGTTCAAACTTCAAAATCCTCTGCTCAGCTCTTCTCTCTCTTTCCTCAGAATGATTTTCAGACTAAGTTGTGGGAAGCCCAGTAGAAGCCATCAGGAATTTTTAAGAACCAAAAAGTGTTCTTAAATCAAGCCTTTTTGGAATTCACAAACACAACTGATGAATTTAAACTTTTTGTTGATGGATAAAATAATAAATAAATAAATAAATAAATCCTAAGCTTCATCAAGTCAGAAAGGAAAAAAGAAGAGTCCCCATTTTTCCTCAGGTCTTTTTTTTCTGTATATCTCTGTGTAAAGCAAAAAAAAAAGAGTCGTCAAGGATCTTTGTAGATGTTTTATTTTCTAAAGGTGAACTTCTGCTTTATTCTAAGGCTTCCGTTTCCAGTCTTGAGATTACAGACATCAGTTCCTACAGCTGCACCTCCTTCCCATTTTGTCTGGGATTGGCTGTCATCTCACCTGTCCTCTCTTATGAAATGTGTATTTTCCTGGCTCTGATCTTTGCTGTAATTGGGTTATTGTCTAGTTAATTCTATCTTGGCTTATTGCGGTGGGGCAAATCTGCAAAACACCCCAGCTCTCAACTTCAGTGGAACTGAAGTCTCACCTTCATCTGGGGCTGCATTCTGTACAAAATTCTGTAATCCGTGAGATTTTTTTTCCTTCTCATCCATGTCGTGTTTCTCCTTTGTTAAGCAGTTGCAGTAGCTGCCTTTGAAGTGAAGGATCAAGCTCCAAATCTTACTGTTTTACAAGGGAAAAGAGATTTGGAATGTGAGGTCTTTTTCAGCCTTAACAATAACATCACTGCCAGCAACTCTATAACAAGGACTGTTATACTCCCACTCCTACTTAGTGGCAGAAATTGGTCTGTTTTATGTTCCTGCTCAGACATTTCCATTCATCTCTGCCTTGCTTTTAATGGCCCAATCTGTACCGCTCTCGTTAGTCAGTGTTTACGTTCATGGTCCATTTGGGTGGAACGATTTCTCACCTGAGAGCTGCACAGCCACTCTTCTGCTTGGAGTTTGTGCACTGAGTGGATTTTATGCTGAATTTGGCTATGGGTGGCCTCTTATTTTAAGATGCTGATGTGTCTAAGAGTTGAGTGCTGTTGTGGCAGTACCAGCCTGGCTGGCACACGACAAAGGGTAGAGGCAGGTCCTGTAGCACAGCACTGTGTTACTGTACCCTGCTTGTGGAAGGGTCCTTTTCATGTAGAGCCACACTCAGAGTGTGCTCTGAGTGCACTTTTGCCTCCAGGATTGCTTCAGAGAAACTTCTGTGGATAATCTAGACAGTGTGTGTCATACAAATAGATAAAGCTTATTCTGGGTATCAGATCATCCTGTTTTGCAGGACTCTAGGAGAAGGTTGGGAAGAAAGAAAAGGGATAAAACCAGAATTTCTGAGCTTATTATAATGTATCAAGTGGGGGCTTTAGCTCAGTTGGTTTGAGCACGGTGCTGATAATACCAAGGTTGTGGGTTCAATCCTTGTATGGGCCGCTCATTTAAGAGTTGGACATGATGATCTTTGTGGGTCCATTCCAGTTCAGAATATTCTGTGCTTCTGTGATTTCATATGAAGAAAACAACCCTAAGAATTTTGACCCTCAGATTAGATCAGGTAATTAGAACATGGTGCTGATTACACCAAGGTTGTGGGTTCAGTCCCTGTACAGGCCATTAACTTAAAAGTTGGACTTGAGATCCTTGTGAGTCCCTTCTAACTCAGAATATTCTGTGAATCTTTTCTTCCTTAGGCTGCCAAACACTCATTCCTTTTCATCTGTGGACTTTTCAAGCCTCAGATGAAACTGAAGAAACAAGTTAATATTTTTGTTGCTAACAAATAGCCCATCAGAGATGACTTTTGAAGACAACCAGATCACAGTGACTTACTCACCAAAGGGTTTCTGAATGAGGCACCTGCAACATGCAAGAACCCCAGTAACTGTAGCAATTGAGCAACTGAGATCTTTTTATTTCAGTCAAAATCATAATAAACAGCTGTTAATTCAGAATTATTTGCGTTTAGAATTCATTTGATGTTGTTTATTTTTCGGGGGGTAATTTGGCTGGTTTTTTTTAATTGAAGTTGGTTTAATTGTGCATCTCAGCTGCTGATTTCATTTAAATTTAATAAGAGTTATTATAGAATAATTAGATACCAAAGTACTATTAAGAATGTTTTAAAATTTATCAGTGGTACTACACACTGATAAACATACTCTTAATAATCAATTTATCTTTAATCACACAGCGTTTTTGTGAAACTTTCGTCAAATATGATTCATATATAATTTGAACTGAATTAAATAGGTACTCAAATACCTATTACTGTAGAACAGCAGTTTGTCTTGCCAACATGTTCTGGGGAACAGACAGGCTTTGTCACATCTATGATCAGCACTTTCCATGTGTAATTTTCTGCTCACCGTGTCCTTTAAGTGGCTTTATAATGCAAACAAATCATAATAATGGTATTATTTTTTCAATTAAGGTTCTGGATACCAAATATCAGCTTGCAAACTGTCTTGTAGCTCCAAATGTAAAGTCCATGAACAAATTCCTACTGACTTCAGTGAAGAACTTGAAGGATAGGCCACAGTTTTTAGGGGGCTACTGACGTGTTTGTGAGGGGCAGCTTGAAAGTACAGCACAGAATTTCTCAGCCATCCAAAGGGTCACAAAAGACAATCAAGGAGATCTGAAAACTGAAACTATTATAGAAAATCCGCCTCTTAGCCTTCTATTCTCTCATCCTCCATGCTTAACTATTCCATGTCAGCTTTGTAAATCCATGCACAGGTGCATTACACCAACCCACTGTTTTTACCCTTGGTACAGCTGTATCTTCCTGTTACGTTCTTGTGCAGCATAAACCTCACCAAGCCAGAATAGTAATGAATGACTAATTGTGTGTGGTTGTCCCTCTCATATAACTTAACCTGGCAGCCAGCAAGTGTTTGTGTTAGCATCTCTCGTCATAGGTTCAAGGCATTGAGATATTTTTAAGAATCACTGGACCTGAATTCCCATGGATTTGTATAAAGTCATCAGGGTCAGAAGGGCTGCTCCAAATGGAACAAATCGGGGTTGTGGCACGTTATCAGCCTTCAGCTCTGAGAGCACAACTGCTCCTGTAATGAGTCATTAACCAGCTCAGTCAGAAGAGCCTGCTTCAAAGAACCTGGTACTCAAACTCTTTAGGCTGATCGAATCGTTGGACAGATCTGGACTAACTAATGGCTACCTGAACTGTTGTGTTGGCCACTCCAAGGGGCCAGAATTTCCAGTGGAGTGTAGGAAAGTGCAGCAGGGTGGTCCCGTTCTAAGTGACCCTTCCAACAATGTCCTTACTCTTTCCTTCTGTACAACACAAAGAAAATATCCTGATCTCAGAACATTGCAGGGCCTGGCTGGTTTGTGTTTATATTGCTCATACATTGCTGCCTGAAGGCTGCATTTATCCCAAATCAAATGTGTTGGGATTCCATATGCCCAGCTGTTCTTGCAGTGAAGGGATAGCTCATGTCGTAAGACTCTCTGTCAGATAATATGAAGAGGGAATATTAGAGACAGCAAAGTATTTGTTCTTCTAAAATTGGGAGGGTCACTGAACTGCAGAAAGGAAAATTGGGAAGGTTTTAGCCTGTTTTGAAAATGAATTTACACATGACAAATGGTGACATTTATAAGCAGTTGGAGAGGGCCCTAAAATAAAGAGAATGGAGGTCAAAAATATGAAGACCAGCCCTGGAAGGAGATCAGGAGGAAAGATATTCATAGCAAACCCCTCCCTGAAATGCAGAGAAGTAATAAAAGACCGCCAAGAACATTCCTCTTGGTGGATTGTTTTTTGCTATGACCCTTCTCAGAACATTTCACTTAGTTCTGCTGCTTTACAGAACACTGTTGTCACACAGCTGGTTTGTGTGTGACTACAGGAAGAAAGGCAAAGTTCTCTAGAGCAAAACCTCACAGCTCAAGGTGAAGTTCTTCTGCCTTCAGAACGGTTCCCCTGGCTCACCAGGACTCTTCAGCTTTGTATGGAATGCCAGCACAGTCTCAGCATGTTTCTTCCACAGCTCTGCAAGGCTGTAAATATGGGGGGTAATCAGTGCTTGGGCAGCAACTTCCAAAGCAGGACGTGGAGAAAGGTCCTGTTCTGAGAGATTCCTATGGAGATCGAGGGTTTGACCCAGGGCATGAATCTGTGGCCTTGAATAAATACACCAGCCAGAGGTCTAGGGCATGAGAAGTTCTGAGAGAAATGAGTTGGATTCCTTGCATCCTTCAGCATCTTTAAGGGGAGCATCTATTAAATAATCAGTATGAAGACTGTCAGTTCTAGATAGATCAGTGTGTGTATACACGTAAATGTATTTTTGTATGTCTATCTGTACATGGTTAGGTATAAACCTCCATTGGTTCGTGGTCATACAATTATTTAATGAGGAACAAAGAAGTACTGGTCAGGAGGGGTGCACAAGAAGATGACACTCCATAAACAGAATTTGGGCTGTTAGGTTGGGTGTTTTTACATCTAAGCCTTTGGTTTGAGAATCCCCATCATCCAGTGAACATTCAGTATCAGCAGAATAACTTTTCAGGAGAGAATCACCAAAATGTCATTGAAATTCAGACATTGTTAATAATTCCTTAGTATAATTTTTTTTTTTTTTTACTTAAACAAGAGCATTTCAGATAGAACTGACAACCTGCAGCTCTGATTGTGTTTGGAGAAGGGACGTTGCTGACTCAGGGTAGCCAGCACCTTCTTTTCTGTAGCTTTTGTGCCCTGATGTCCTGTAGTAATGCAAATAAACACTGTACAGGTGGCATGTGAGAGCTTGAAATGTGAAAGCAAGGTCTTAAAAACCTGAGGGACTACCTTTTGATTCATTTTTAGATAGCCCTGGCATCTTGGCTGCAACTAGATTATTACTTTCACTCTTCCTGCATTCGTTTCGAGGTCTTTGTGAAATACATTTTTCACTTTCCCTTTGGAATAACTGACATTATTGTGGTATCACAGTGTGCTGCTAAATAGCTGATTCCTGCTCTCTGTATGGGGCTGTATTTCTCAGGGATCCCAAAAAAAATCTTCAAATAGAGAATGCTTTATAATATCTAATTATCATTAGTAATGCAGATCTGGAGAGTCCATTAACAATATCATAAAACATCAATAATATGCCTGAGATTCTTTAAAGTATAAAACAAATCCTTTCACAAAGGAAGATCACGCTCTACCACATGAACTTTCTCTGTGGAGAAAGAACCATATCCCACAGTATTTTGTTGTTCTCAAGTGGATCCTATTTCCTTTGTGATTTGAGTGTGGTTTAAATGGCAAGTTTCTGTAGTTTCCAAGACCTATAACAATTTCTTCTCCCACTTTATTTTAACAGCTCTAGTAAATCATGGTGTGTTGTGACTGGGGTGTGCTACAGCTGTGGGGTTTGTAAGCACAGGAAAACTTTCTTCACTGCTGGTTAGCACAGATGGAAGCAGAAGCAATCCAGAGCATGTCAAGAATCTCTCTCTCTCTTGCATGGATAAGCTTAATAAGGCAAACTTGTTGTTGAGGGAAGGCACTCAACTGATTCCAGAAACAATTAGGAATTACAGCAAACAAATAAGCCTTGGTGGTTTGAGTTACTTCGGTGATCCACCTGATTCATCTGCTAAAAAAACATTTCCCTTAGTTATAGAATTGCTATTATCTCACTGAGTTGGAGCGAAGCTTTCAGAAAATCCCTGCCCTTTTCTCATTTTAAGTGTTATTATAGATGCTCATAACTACAGTAGGACTGTTAGAAGATGTGGGTCAGTGTTATGAGAAAGGATAGAGAATTTGTACACTCAGATGCAGAAATCCAAAGACCTTGATTTTTTCCATAAAGTGCCAAGTTCTCATTTTCTGAAAAGTAGATTTTAGTGGTGCACAGTGACACTGTGATTTAGCTGTTAGCCAAACCGGCTACTACTTTTTACTCTTCTCTAAAGTAAGTTTTTCAAGCTCTTTATGGGTTACTGCTGCACGAGGTGTGATCAGTGCATCAGGCAGAAAGAGAAATTTGGAGTCATGTTTGCTTTGTGATCACAGAAGTCACCCTGGCTGCATGTTTTGTTATTAGATATTACCTGCACTTTTATAAGAGATAATATGATGGATTTATGTAGATAATTTTTATTTAATATATACTGTATTAATATATATACGAACCAAAGAAAGGTCAAATGGAAATCCTGTTGTCTAGTCAACAAGAATTCTGCTGCCAACTCTGTAAGTATTGCTTGAGAACACAGAGACCTAAAATGATGTTATACAGACATAATTCAACATTAATCTACTTTGAAGAAACAAGCTGCTTGATTTTATATTATAGCAAAATAGCCACTTGACTTTATATTACAGCAAAATAACCCCCAACCCTACATTCAAAGGATATTGCAGTGAGAGAGTCCTGCAGAAAAAAAAAAGAGATAATGATTTTAATTGAGTTTTCTCTAAATGCTCTGCTGTAATATAAAAGGGAGCTAAATTAGAGTTGTTTGAAGCAAACGGAATTCTGGTGTTCATGAATGGGAGGGTTGGAGTTGACTATTTTAAAACTGATTTTATCTGTGTGATTTTCTGGGCTGTTAGATAGACAAACTGGGTTGGACTGGGAAAATTTTGTATGGAACATTGTATAGCTACAGCTTGTTTGTCTGAATCTGGTGCCTTTAGACTGACCACACTGACTTGGAATGTGAGCTAATGGATTGATTAATAACAGAAGGTAGATCCCACGTGTGGACCAGCACAGCACTGCCGTGAGTCACACAGGGCCACTGGATTTCACAGACTCTTACTGGGAGTAGAGGAATTGTGATACACAAGAAACCTGGATTCCCTCATGTTCAAGCTGTAGTCAGTCTTTTCCCAAGTTTTCTCATTCCAGTGCTGATCACTTCTCTACTTTTGGTTTTCCTTTTGGATCAGTCCTGCCTCTCCCAAACATTTCTTGCTTCTAATCCATTACTCCCTCTTTCCCTGCTCTGTTTTGTCCCAGCTCTTTGTCCTTACATGGAAATTTCCTCTAATTTAATCTCAGTTTCTCTCTGAACCTCATCATCTCAGCTAATAAAGTTCTTCATCATTTATCAGTCGCCCCCTAATTTCCCACCTGCTAATTTCTTCCAGTCCTGCTTTCCTGGCCCAGTTCTTTCTACCAGCTGTTGTGCCAAGACTTTCACCAGCTCTCCGTGTCCCGGTCTATACTGGTTGATGGTGCAATCATGGCTCTTGTCTCCTGGGTGTATCCTTGCTTTTTACTGCCTGAGTGCTGGGAAGGAAGTAACTGGCGGTAGTGGAAGGAGAGAGAGGAACTTCTTGGAACTGACTTCATGAAACTGGGTTTCAGCTCGTATCTACAGGGTGTCTTTTCATTTCTATGTTTTAGTCTTAGACTGGTGTCAAACATTTAATGTTTCTGAATTCTAAACATACTTTAGGAGAGGGTAAAAACGTGACCGTGTGAAGCTGCCGTTGGGGAGAAGGCTTGGATGAGATGCCTGCCCCGGCCCGGAGCTGTGATCTGGGCGCTAACCAGGAGGTGGGGATGTTCCATGGGAGGATGGAGCAGGGAATCCGCGCAGGGACCCTGCTCAGCGCTGCTGCTGCTGCGGGGCTTCACCGTGCAACCGGGGAGGGGGGAAAAGAGAGTGGACAGCAAGGCGAGAAGATCCCCAGTCTCTTCACATCTCTTTTTTTTTTTTTCCCCCCCCAGTGTTTGTCTTAAAACTTGGGGTTGCTGGGCAATGAATAATTAAGTAATTTTGTAGCTTTGCAAAATTTTCTGTAAGAAAGGACACTGAGATCTAAAGGAGTCAGCAATGCCACAAGGACCAGGATTTCTCAAGGCTTGAGGTCTTCTGTCACCATTGCAATGTCTGCAGTAATGCTGAGCCTCTCTGGAGAGCCACATCCATAGCTGTGGGTCCGGCTCATAAGTCCACTACGCTGGATTCCCTTTTTCCAGCTGCAAGGATCCAGAAATGCACCTTTCATGGAATGCCCTCTTTCAGCCTTGAAGGGAACCTACTGGGAAGCTGGAGAGGGATTCTCACTGGGAACTGTAGTGACAGGACAAGGAGTAATGGGTACAAATTGAAAGAGAGGAAATTTAGGTTAGATATTAGAAGGAAATATTTTACTGTAAGAGTGGTGAGACACTGGGACAGGTTGCCCATTGAGATTGGGGATTCCCCATCCCTGGCCAGGTTGGATACGACCTTGAGCAACCTGGTCTGGTGGGAATTGTGCCTTTGTCCCTGCCCATGGCAGGGAGATTGAGACTAGATGGTCTTTAAGGTCCATTCCAACCCCTTAACATTCTGTGATTCCATGGGCATTGTGGATCAAACCATTGCTGAGCACCCTCAGCGCTGGAAAAGCTCGGCCCAGGATGAGGCTGGCTGTGCTAAGGAGGCAGCCTGCCCTGGTGAAGGTTAGATCCTGCCCTCCAGCAATGATAAATTATGCAGGAGATGGCTGGTGTGTCCAAGGATGTGCTGCATGGAGACAGTGTGATTGGAACCATTCGAGACAGCAACCGGAATGCCAAGTACCCCGTTGGTCCTTGGATTTCTTTACCAGTCAAATACATAAAAGCCAAATATAACCCAATTCCAAAGCAGCTAACCCCCAGTAACAAGTCAGATAACACATGGGATGAAAAAATAATGTAGCTGAAAAGTCATAAAAATGAATACTATTTGATTAGATCCAAACCAGTGGTACCAACTGATTTTGCTCATTTAACCTGTCTCCTGATCGCAGTACGGCCATCATTTAGCTGCAGGGTGGATGTGTTCATACCGAACTATTAATCTGTTTCAAAATGCCATAACATTTCCATGAAGAACTTCCTAATTTTTTTTTCTGAAATTAAATGTCTGTTTAAAGTTCATTCCCTCCTGCTGCAACTAATTGAAATGAGATTTGGTTTATCTTTATGACATGAAAATGAGATTGAGTTTCATAATAATAACAATAATGATAACTCTATAGATTTTAGGACTAGCAGTTAATAATTATAGTAATATGTGGAGATTAGAAAAGAGTAATGCGGCATAAACAGTCCCTTGTTTTTTGTTGAGACATGGGTATGGGTATAAATTTGTATCATTTTTCTGATTTTCTATCTGTTTTCAGTTCTCATTGAATTTTAGACAAGTGCATTAATTAACTTCACCCTAGTATCTGGTCGTTTAAGTAACCTTTTGTGAACTAGTGCACAATCTGACCTGTTCTAAATATGGATTTTAAAAAGGGAAACATTCTAGAAAAGCAAAAAGCTGAGGAATATAAACATTAATCAGCTTTCTGTCTTCCTCCCCTCTCCTGGGGGTGTATGATCAGGAATTGGTCTTGTGGGTGACTGGAGCAATTTGAAGGTGAACCTGAAGTCCATCATTCCCAGCAGATGCACTGGAGTCAGGAAGGGACAGAAAGGATCCGTGCTTTGCCCAGACTCTTTGCCCAGTGGTTTGCCTGCCAGGGCAGGAGTCCTAGGGGTACTTCCTAGTTCTCTTTGAGGAAGAGTTTCTAATCCAAAATCTTTTAAACCACCTGTGCCCAAACCTGTACAAGCGCTGGTAGAATGAGCTCCCTTTAGAATTGCAGTGAGATTGGCTGTTGTGCCAAAATCCACAGGTGGAAAAGAGCAGATTATTCTGGAAATGTCTATAGATATATGTGTATGTGCTGACTGTGTCTGTAGTTATATTTATCTATATACATCTCTCTATATAAAATACATACATGTATTTTAATGAACACTCAGAGCCATGTTTGTCACCCTTTGAACAATCCTAGAAGTTGTATAACTGTTATGATTTTGGGAATTTCACAGCTAATGCTGCTTATTAAAAGGTTAATGATTTGAGGAAAAAAATCAGCAATATACCCCTCCTGAATTAAAGGGCATATTCCAGAGAAGATCTACATGTTCATTTTCCTTACGACAGTTTTCCTTTTTTTTGTTTTACCTGCTTTGGTTGTTTTTATTCACTGAAGTTTCAAGTCATATGTGGAAAGTCTCCTTAGGTGGGAAAAAACCTACTGAATGTAGAAGACTTTTTGGGAAGAAAGGAAGTGTTTAATGGCAGTCCACAAAAATCTGCTCCGTAATACTTTGAAATGTAACACCTTCTTTGTTATGATAGGAGTCAAAGAAAAACAAGGAGCCAGCAAGCATAACCCCTTCTATGTTTTAAATAATTTTTGTTGTCTGTAACATGGGAGAAAATCTGGCCAGTAGATTTGAGTCTCCTGACACTTTAGGAAGTTCAGATTTCTCAACCAAAGCAGGAGGAAAAAAAAAAATCTTACAGATATGTACACGGTGGGTACAGACCAGAACAGTGATAGTAGAAGCTCTCAGCACACTTAGATTTAGGACTTTTAGGATTTTTACCTTGAGGACATACACCCACCCCATCGTGTGCCTCAGAGGAGGAAAGCAGAGTCTGAAGGTTTGATCGGGATGGGAGTGAGCTGGCCAGGAAAGCTGCCCATGTCTTGTGGACAGGATGGTTTGGGGAGGAAGGGAATTGTTGTCATTGGAAGTAGGGTCTCCAAGGGGGCTCAGCTGAGCCCTTTTGGTGGGAGTGGAAGGAATTAGTTGTCACAAAGGACAATTGGCTGTAATGGCTCTTTCAGATGGTTGTGTTGTATTGTGTAAATGCATGTTTATGGGCTTGTTTTAAATGCAGATTAAACACCTAGCGCTGCATTTAGACTTGGGGAAGAAAACACCTCATTGACTCAACAAACCACTGCCCCTTCTTTGGAGCTGATTTGTTCCCTTGTGCTAAAATGTGTTTGGGCAATGTTTAATGTGTGTATTGCATAACCCAGTGATCAGTGATGCTGCTGGCAGAGCTCGGGCATCAGAGGAGACACGGGATAAACAACATCTGGGTAGGGTCTTGGAGGATATAGACCTAAAGATTGCCCTTATTACTGTGCAGTGGTTTCAAGGTGGAAATGAATGTGTTACCTTTGAGTTGGAAACCAGTGCAGGTTTTAATAGTGAGTTCTGCCTTCCAAACTGTGGTTTAGACTTTGTCTGTGCAAGTTCACTGACTTTAGTGGGACCAAGTAGCTTCAGCAGAATCAGGTCTTGCTTGAGAGAGTCTTTTAAACATCCTGTTCTGCTTCCAGAACTGCAATCTATCTGCTCTGGCTTTTACTGCTGACTCATGGCAGGTTCAGTGAAGAAAAACTGTCTCTGTTTCTTCATTACCCCTGTGATTACCTTAGAGTATGGACAGGTTGGTTCCAATCATCTCTCATGGTGGTGCAAATTAGAAATGACTTCACTGAAGGGATTGGGTGGAGAGACACTTCACACCTATATCAGTGGGGGAAAAAACCCCAGTACTGCCATTTGCCAAATCACAGAATCATAGAATGGTTTGGGTTGGAAGGGACCTTAAAAGATCATGCAGTTCCAGGTCTCTGTCATGGATAAGGATGCCTTCCGCTGCACCAAGGTGCTTCAAGCCCTTTCCAACCTGGCCTTGAGCACTTCCAGGGATGGGGCAGCTTCTCTGGGCAACTACTCTCCTGAAGGACAGAACTGAGCTCTAAGGAGATAAAAGAGATTTTTAAGTAAGGAAATAGATAATTTGTTCTTTGCAACTTAGCTTCTAAATAATGAAGATGATGCCAGCAGTCTGTAGGCTGAAGAATCAGGTTGAAATACTCCTCTTAAACCCCCCAGTTTAGGGGAATCAGCAGTGCTGTGCCTTCTTCACATCATTCCACATTTTGTGTTAGTGCTACTGCCCGCAGGATCCTCTGCTCAAGGATTGTGCTCAGTACCTTTCTGAATGCTTATAAAGATATTTTTTCTCTTTAAACCTTTCACCACCATCATCCCAGGAAGTTTTACAGAAGGTGAGATTGAAATACTCTTGGAAACCTTCAGGCTGGCTTGTGTAGGAGCACATGGGGATTGCTCTATCCCCTCCGAGCAGCCGCCAGCCCTCCCTTCAACACGGGGCTCTCACATGAAAAGAGCACAATCAATAGGCCACGAGGGCAACCCCAGAATAAATTTTCAAAGACATGTTCTTGGCTGTCTTCACAATAGGAAATATAATGACAGTGCTGACATGGAGTGGCACTGAAAGACTTCTGTAATAGAACTGAACAATTTTTTTCTGTGTTTAAAGGAAAATGAGGTTTTCTACTATGAATATTTTTCATGACAGGTGCCCACTTTCCTCTAAGTGTGACAGTGTCTTGTTAAAACACAACACTTTCAAAGAGATGTATTTAATTTGAAAAGGAATGTTTTTCAATTTTTGTTACCCGACAAGAAGTAGGGATTTTGCTAGAAGAAGACACTGATGTAGATAGGAAAAAAAAGACATAATTTTCTTAGGAAACAAATTACTGTTTTCTGTTTCACTCTGCCTTGTACCTATACCTGTAGGCAATTACTTAGATCCTGGGCATCAGTGATAGCAATTTAAAAATGATGCCAATTTCAGGGAGACTGTATGTAAAAATGTATTTTATTAAACTCAGCCAGTGCTACCATCCAGCAGATCAACACTCGTGCCCCAACTTAGTGTCTTCTGTGAACTTACTGCTGGTCCCCTCATCCAGATCATCAATAAAGATATTAAACAGGACTGAAAGTCTGTATTAAGTATTTTTGGCATCTTCTGAAGAGACAAAATTTGGTAGATAAAGGACAAATGGAGCCATTAGAGTCATATCTGTCCCCAGTAGGCGATGCCCAGATTTGGTATTTATGAAAAGGCTTTTTGAAACATACTGGATTCAAACTATGTGGTAAAGATTTCAAATAATGTTGAAACAGAGAAAATGTTAATCTTCATTATCCAAGGAGCCTGGTCTAGTCCTGTAACATGGTTTCTTGTCTCACATTTTTAATACATTTAGACATGATAAAACTGGAGGAGCTAATTCAAAGAAAGAAACCTCTTTGGTGGCATTGCAAATACTCACCCAGTAAACCAGTACTTTTGGCACATATTTAATAAGCCTTTGATCAACATTCCCTGAACTCACTTGGAATTTCCTAAAGGACACAAATCTCATTATACTATTAATTTTTTAGTGCTGAGGTCCTCATATTTACTGAGATAAACATTTTGTATTCTCTTAACACACAGTTGAATTACCATAAATGTTTTTAAAGGATGACACCCCAGATAATTCATTGGATTTTAATTTCTCTTGTGATGTTTCACAGAAAAGGAGGTCTTTGTTTTTCGTAGTGAGCTGAGTGCAGGCAGAACGATACTTTGATTTAGTGGAAGTACCTCAGGAGGCACCGTAGCGTCAGTTAAATGTGCAAGGCAGCCCTTGGGGATGAATACAGCACTTATTTCTACCCAGCAAACCATGTCCTGGTTGGCAACAACTGCTGTGAAATGACAGACAAGGAGAAGCTTTTGATGTGCCAGCCCAAGGTGGTGTGGTGGGGCTGTCTGTGCACCACTCCCCTCCCAGTATGGGGCGGTGTCTGTGCCATGGCAGCAGCCACTTCAAACATGGCCTCATGAATAGGGGCTCGTTTGACCCTTGACCACAACCAGCCTCTAAATCGGCAGACAGAGAATCAGAGTAATTTGTATCATTTCAATTAGTTACTAGCTGCATAACAGGGAGGTCATGACTTTTTTGGGATGATTATTGCCCATGGCAACCAAACTTCAATGTACCATCAGTTTCCAAATACTTTCACTTAATAAATGTAAGTTCATAAACAAGGCCCGATTGTTGGGGACACAACAAAGCCAATTATCTGCGCTGCTGCCGAGGGAGCGGAAGATGACATAACTTTGTCGGCAAAATCCTTTTTATTAGCAACAAGAAAAAAAAGTGGCTGATAAATGGCTTTAATAATGTTGGCTGAATGAACAGTATTGATCTTTGACTATGTAAAATGGCGAGGAAAGGCAAGTTTATATAAGAGCACTGTTGTTGTACTATTGAGAGCAGGCCGGTTTTGTTTCACAGTTTGTTCTGTGCACCAAAATTCTGAAATTCTAAAATCAATGTTGCCATTGTTGGGCCAAAACAGCACACCCTTACCACAGACAATGCAAAGAATTTCAAAATATAGATAGCTCCCTGATACATACAGATCGGATTGTAAGAAACATTGGGTTGTTTTTCCTTTCTGAAGAAAGGGCAGCTTGTTCCAGGGTGCAGACAATGGTGTGTCTACATGCCTGTGAAACTTCATGAACCCAGTGCAATAATTCAAGCCTTTGATTTGAAAAATGTTTTGTATGTCTTCCTCCACATCTGCAAATACCTCCACTTTCCCTTGATGCCAGCCAAGAGTTGTTAGCAGGCGAATGTTTTCCACTTGAGGAAGGAAAAAAAAAAGTTAGGCACGTACATAAGTTTTGCTATTTGGCTTTTGTTTTTTGAATTAAAATAAAGGTTTCCTTCTTTCATGTCACAATCTATTAGCCACTGGGATACCTGGTATCACAGTTCTTTCCCCTTCACCCCTGCATTTGTAGCAGATTTGACGGTGTGTGGAAACCAACACAGGCACTGCGCTGTGACTGCGTCACCTGCAATCAGCCGGAGATGCTGCTGAGATTAATCATGACAGTAGGCAATATTTCCAACATTATTAGAAGAGAAACCTAATATTTTGGGACATCAGGGATCTCTGAGCTGTTGTCCATCAAACTGAGAACCTTCATTTTCTACTCCTTGGATGGGTAACCTTTCGTTTTAACCATTTCACAGACAGAAGGTTCGTACACACAAACACACAGGCACACTTAATACATTGTGCCAGATGCATGGAGTAAATCCTGAGTGCTCTTTGGAGCTGCCCTCAGACACTTGTACAAACAGGGACATTGTGGTCAGACCAAGTTTTAGCGAGCCACTGTTCACTGCCTTAACTCACCCTTCCGGTCATTTTTTTATAAATCTTGCAAGACGTAAATCCAAGCGCTGGTGTTTGGCAAACATCTGTCCATTCCACTGCGTGGCTGCTAAGGGGAATTAGTTCTCCTTGCTGATGGTCTCTTAAGCACAGTTTTAATGAATGATATTTCAAGAATGCTTAAAGTTTGAAGCTTTAGGTTGTTCAGAGAAGCCACTACGATGTTTAACGACTCTAGCTGAGCTGTTTAGACTGCATCGTTTTGAAGGATAGAGTTAATGCAGCTTTTGTCTGAGGCTGAAGTAGTGCAATATCCATGTTAATGGGCTGGGAATTTTCATCACAGTTTTACTTTTTTCTTGCAGCTGTTGGTTGTAGGTCAGTGACATAAATTTTATTTAAGGCTTCATCCTGCAAAACTTTATTATGGATGGTAGAGATTACTGTCCGTGATACTGGGCACAGCAGTAAGTGCAACCTTTCATGCTAAGGGCTTGCAGGGTCAAGCTGTGCTCTATTTGCAGGAGTAAGCAGTGCCTCAGGTTAAAAATATGGGGGATCTGGCTCCTACACTTAAGGAAAATCTCTAAGATCATGCACAGCATTAAGCACATTTAGTTCCTCATGAATGCAGTGGGAGTTGAAGGCACTCAGCACCTTCTGGGATTTGGCCCAGAATAATTGTTTTCAAATGGGACTGCAATATTTGATTTGATTTTTGAAACAACTGCAGTCCTCAGTCAGAAGGGAAGGCTGACATTGTTATGAAAAAAAAAAATCAGGGGTTTTGTCCTCCCTCAGCAGAGAGCCTGAACAATTGCCCTTTGATTCAGAAAGAAAGCTCAGTGAACAAGTGAGCTGGACACTGCAGATTTGGGATGGATTTGCATGTTTACTTTCAAGCTGTGCCTGAGAAGCTGGTGGGAAAGAATCTCTTTTAAAATCACCACTGCACCTTCAACAGGATTGCTCTGCAGAATGATTTGTGACCTCCTCATTACACCTCAATACGTTGCTCTGAGCTCACACACAAGGGTGAAGGTGCTTCTGGAATAAACCAGACCCTTGGGAAGGTGCTGTGCAGCTACAGAACCAGCAGATTTCTTCTGTTCTCGTTTGAAACATCATCTTGAGAGAGACTGAGCTTCCTTGCTTTCCACAGACCCAGTAAGTGAAGTGCTGAGACAGTGGCTGCTCTGCCATCTCCTCCACAGCTCAATTCCTCGGGATTTCAGTGGCACCCAGCCCCACTTGCAGCTCCTGAAGCAGCTCAGACTTCCAAGTTTGTCCCATTACGGAGCTCAGCACCCTGCAGGAACTGCAGGTACACATCCAGCCATGAGAGTCCAAGAGACAATGCACCTCATCTGGGATGGAGCCCTTAATATTCCCCCAGGATTCCCACACACTCAAAGTCATCAGTAAAATCCATAAAACCAAATGAGTGGTGAGACAGCAAATAAAATCCATTCTCTTGTGTTCCATAATACCTTCCAAGGAAACCAGCAACTCCTTCCATACCCTTTCTTCCCCCCTCACCTCCATGATGTGTTTCTGAATATTTCTGGAAGCTTTTCACACTCCTTTGGCAGCTGATCCTATCCCACCTTATCCATCATCATTGCTGCCTTGAGAGCTGATTCATTTATCTCATTGCTTTTGTGCTGTCACCTAGAGCTTTGGATACATAGACCCAATTTCTTGGATTTGGTCTTTCATGTAGCCTCTTCCCTGCTGGCATCCACTCAATCATTCCCTGTGCCAGCTGATCTCCTAAGCTCCTCATATGTCATACACTTCTCAACCACCTGGTGGTTGCACACAGGATCTACTTTTAGATCTTTCTTTCTCCCCACATTCCTTGTTTAGTGCCATATAATGCAGGATTCATCTTTTTGTGTCTTTGCAAGACTGTTTTTTCTAAATTACAGGCAGAGCACAGCAATGCAGACAAATGATGGGTTTGTGTCCATCCTTCTTTATGTTAAGAAGACTTTTTCTCCTCTGGAAAACAATATCTGATGTTTGTGAAATTCAGTTTTATTTCTATGCCTCTTTTTCCTTATTTCTGTCTTACTGTCTCAGTCCTAAATAAATTACTTACACTTAAAAATAATGTATGTATTTATATACTCTGTTCCCAAGCATCCCCACTGGATCTGCTGTGTACACCTCGATGTTATCTTGGAATTGCCCTTGTTTTTCCCATGCCACGGACTCTGACTTTGTTAGATGGGACTCTGCCATTCCAAATTCCTTTCCTTTTACCTGCTTGCATTTCCACCAGCCCCAATTAATATTCCTGGCTGCAGGAAGCATCCTCTGCATATTCCAGCACCTTTTGCTCTCTGAACATAATTCTTATATAACTCTTGATATGATAAGTCATACTGGCCAGAGTTAACCTTATTACTAGAGATGTACTGAGCAATCTCGCAGTCATGAGATACCAGGGATATTTCAGTAATGGGAAATCTGCTTCCCATACAAGATTGATTTTAGTTATGACCTTTAGCTGGAACGATACCTGTAAATTCTTATCTGCATTAATTTCTTGTTTTCTCTTGTCACATGCTGTCAGTATCTGTGTATCTTGAAGATATGAAGTATTAAGAACCACACTGTCTGTGAGGACCTGAAGTTATTGCAATACACTCAACTTCACTGGAGTATAATATCTGGGCTCCTGAACTGCCCCTGGGACATAGTGCTTAAGAAAAATGCAAATCCTAATGCTGACTTTTCTGTTATTTACAGGCTGAGAATTATTTCAGAGCATTTTCATGTTTTCTTAACGTGACTTAGGAAGGGATACATGGCCACAAAACACAGTTTGTTAAAATCAGGGTTTGAAGAAACAAGATTACATTGTAAGATCAAAAAATAGGGTTTAATTTTCTATCATGCTCTTTTCTTCCAAAGTGCTTTTTATGGCATCTCAGTCACACAGGGTATTTGGGATTCTGTTTTTCTCCTTCTGATAGAGTTTGTTGTCATTGCTGTTAAGTCTGAGTTCATTAAACTGTAAAAATGATCCATGAATTGAGGTTGAATATTCTCCTCAAAGATGGATTGCAGCTCACACAGTAAGGTATGCTTGTTAGAGAAATCAGTGGGGAGGTCCTGTGGCCATTGTTATGCAAGAGGACGGTCCCCTTTGACCCTAAAATATGTGTGTGTGTGTGGAGATGAGAGGACCCTTACTGTGTCTTACAGAATCTTTCCACCATTAATTAATTTTGGAGACCTTATGTGGCAATCAGCTTCTTAGTGCTCCTTTCTGTGTGCTGTGGACAATATTTGTATGATGCTCACTTAAACAAATTAACTTATTTAAACTCCTACTCCCTTATAGATGATGTACATTTGAGTGTCTTATTGTCTATAACTAGGAGATGAACTACATTACAGATAATTTAGTAAAGCAGATACCCCATTTCCTTACTGCTGAAGTGATTGCAGAGAAATCTCCCCATTACATAAGATGAAAGCTGCCATCCATGAAGAAAATTTGTCCCTTCCATCCTTTAAGGGTCAGAGACTCTTCTTTATAAAGCATCTGATGGCCTTCTCTTATCTAATGGAAAAAAGTGCTCATGAAGACCTAAGTAATAGTGTGGGCACGCTGTAGTAAAAATGTTTGCTCACTGCCTGAGATTGGTCAAAAAAAATTTAGAAGGGAGTGGAGAATCATCCTCAACATTCTCACCATGTTAGCAGCTATTCTTGTCTTTGACCTTCTGGTCAGTTCTAGTTGCTGCATTTTGAAAAAGATATAGCAGAAATATCAAAGAGCTCCAAAAGAACAATAAATACTGCTGGAAGCTTGAAATGCTCATATATTCTAGGAGCCAAAATGTGGTTTCTGTGCTCAGTTCAACAAGAAGGTTGATGTTATTTGTTGTGTGAAATGTAGCACAGTAGGAAAAATGGCTGGGTTAACTTTTGTCCTGGTACCCAAACGAGGGAACCACTGCATGGATGTAACATTTTGAAAAATACAGTCTATTAAGTTATGGAGTTCTCTTTCACTAGACAGTGAGGCAGAAACAGGACAAAAATAAAAGATTAGGCCATGGTGTGAAGAAAAGAGCATCTGTGGATACATTAGATAAGAAATATACAAGCCCTCTTACTTCAGAATAAAATCAGCTGGTATTAGGAACATCCCCAATGGGTGTCTTATTGCATAACTGTCCGTTATAGGGATTTTATATCTAGTACTAGATGGACCATTGGTCTGATTTAGTATTGAAACTCCTCTCCTTCTTCTATCATTTTCTCTTAGGGATACTTCCCATCAAAGTCTGCAATGTCATTTGAGTTAATTCATTAATTTTCATTGGCTTCTTCCCTGTCTTAAGCTGGGTGCACTGACAAATCAATTACAGGCTCTTCCCACAACTGAACCTCCTTCTGGATCCCCCTGAAAGGCGCTTGGCAGCTGATCCACCTCCAAACCTGAGCACTGGGCTGAGGAGCCAAACTCGTCCATGTAGGACCCTCTCTTGTGCTGGTGACTGCAGCAGCTGAACTCCATTTCCACCCGATTCTGTTTGGGTTTAATGTTCTATTTCTATTTATTTCTCCCGCACCCTGCAGAGAATTTAGCTCCTCCTTTTCTGTTTGTCCTTTAATAAGGTCTACAGGAGATCTTACCTGCTTCATTTCTTTCTCCTAATTTCACCAGCTATATGAAACCTGTTTTTCTACTGACTATTTTTAACAGATCACAGCAAGAATAGCACAACATTTTGTCCTAGAAAACCTATTTGGGCCCAATAGGAACTTCCCAAATGACATCAAAATACACGACTATGACGTTATGTGTTTTGTTGTATTTAATTTTTAAACTGTGCATTATATGCACCTGACTTTCTGCCAGTATGGGACAATGGGTAATGCAGCAAAACTCCAGTGAAGATAAATTGTTCTCCTCTGATCTGGTAACAAAATTCCTGTCACATTTTTTCCTAAGTTTGCCAAATTCAGCTTTCTAATTTCATGTTACCAAATCATGGGAAGGGAAAGTAAAAATAGAAGCTAAAGGAAAGGAGACTGAGCAAGAAGCTGGAAGAATAGGGCTTGTTATGGCTAAAAAAGAATGTGAGAATATCATTACCTAAACCCAGTTCTTTATGAACCCTGTGAATTTTTCCTCCAGCATTTCTAAATGCCTGGGTCCTACCCTGCAGGGTGATTCTGTGCAAGCAGTGACAGGTCTCTGCTATGATACATCTTTAATCATCAGGGATTGCTTTTTCTCTCCTTAGGCAGCCAGGCTTAGTTACTGCCTGTTTCTTACCATGTTTCTCCTGGATCTGGTTGTCTTGCCTCTCTGAAGTTTTAGGAATAGCAGGAGTGGCCATGGCCACCAGTGTAAGCTTATATCAACTTCAGCTCTTCCTTAGTCTCATGAACTTTTCCTAGGTCCTTGAGTGCCCTGAGATACAGATGGATTCAGGACATTGTAGTAATGGAAATTATCTTCTTAAACTGCTCAGGTCACAGTGAGTGACTCAGTTTTTTGAATATGTTGAATCCCTTCTCTCCAGCTGTCAGTGGGGACCAGCCCTATGCATCCTTTCATCAGCCAGGCTGCACGTGACGTCAGGAGAACAGGCTGCCTTGGAGTGTTGACCCTCAAACCATAAATCTCCCTGGTGTCACAGCACAGCCATGGCTGAGGAGCCAAAGGATAAGACTCAGGTCATGTGGCCAGGTCACATCGCCAGGGGCTACGAGGAAAGGTCTCACCCCTCAGAATTATTTGCTTACCCAGCTACAGTGAAGCCATAGAAAACACAGGTGCAGGCAGTTGGGTACTAAGGCAAAACTCCCACGTCAAAGTGTGATAATTATGCCTTGAGAGGTTATCTCTGATTGGCTGCCAAAGAGACAGGGGCCCAAAAAGTGCCATCAGAGGGTAATTTGGGAAAGTGTGGAAGATCACAGCACTCTTGGGTCTTCTGTGGTATTCTTAGCCAGGACAGAAACTTCCACCTGCCTCCCAATCTCCCCGACTCACCAGGAGCACAAATCCTGCCTTGGGTTGAGTTGTGCTGTGTGTTGGGTAACCAGGACCAGAGCAGGCCCCGTATCACACCCTGACAAAACAGGGCAGGGAAAACCAGGCCTTAGCTTTTCTTACACTGTTTTCAGGCAATAAAGGAATCTGAAATGCTGTGAGTAGTCCAGAATATTTTCCTGTCAGATCTACAGGCAGCTTGAGACCCACTAATAATCCTTGGTGTTAAGGTGGCAATATATGTGGCATTACAACTTACACAATACACCTTCTTCTCTTTCTTTTCCTCTTCTTGGAGTCTCTAGCTTAAGTTCAGTCACTCAGCCCTAATTTAGCTTTCATAATCTGGATTTCCCAGAGAACCTGACTGCATGTTTTCAATGCCATTTTATCACCTTTTTAGTAGCCAGTATTAGAGAAGAAAGGAAAAAACCCCAAAGCAATAGGCAAAGAATTATTTTGAGCTATTATTTTTATATCTTTGAATGTTTTAGGCTTTCTTAACACTGCTTTTGCTGCATTTGGAGCCTACAAGGTGATGGCCAGATCCAATTTAACATCTCTGGAAGACTCTTTGCTTTGTGCAGTGAGGCTGGGAGTTCCTCCCTACTATCACACAAGCAGTTAGAGCCTTCATTTAGCAAACTGTGGAGGAGCTTGTATGGTTTTTGTGCCATCAGATGTGTAACACACAGAGGTGCAGAGCTGTGGCTGCCCAGGTGCTGCAGGCTCCATCACCCCGTACTGCGATTGATAGTTTGCTGCTCTTCCAGCAGAATTGTGGCTCTGGGCTTTGTTCTATTTTTGTGCTCATCCTCTATGCATCTGTTCTCACTTTATTCTACATCCTGTTGCCATCCTCCTGCTCATCTGTCTCTGCCATCTTTAGACATCTTCCACTATCAGGTTGACACCACTGTAAATTCAGTGCCATCAAAGGAATTACTTCTGAGTTATGTCAGTAAGTAAAGACTTCAGGCCTTTGTTTTTCTCTCACACCCACCTTTCTTTTCTTGCCATGTGCAACTGGACCTCCTCTCAAGTGTGGATGTGCAGTGGTCATCAAAATTCTTTGCCATCAGATGTCACTGTAAAGTCATTAAGGGTCTTATCACTCTCTGGGCATTCTTTTCCCAGGTGTCAGGGCAGTACAGGATGGAGAGGGTGATCTGAGGAGGGCCATGCCTGTGATCTGCCCCTCAGGCTGATGTGCACACTATTTGTATTACCTGAATATTTGTACTGGATTGACTGAAATCACTTGACTCTGCATGTGACTCCATGTTCACAAAAGAATCCATGTACGTCCGTAATTGCACAAGGATTGCATGAGAAAAGTGAGGTTTCAGTTGTTTCAGGACCAGGCTCAGGGGTGTCAAACCTGCAAAGCCTCTGGTTGTGGAGGCCCCTTTGGTCAGCACTGGCTTCCCCCTGGGAGAAAGTGCTGCCTGGTCCCAACCCTGGCCCTCAGATGACTGAGGAAAATGGTATTCCATGCAATTAATTGGGGCAGGGTCAGCCCTTAGTCCTGTCAGTCGTTCTTGCTCTAGCAGGTATTTGCCTTGTGTAAAATTTGGTAAAATAATAAAAATGTTGCACTTAGATAAATGCTTGATAAATCAGTGACTCTTAAAGCGGTATCTCCTTGTGCCTGCTGCGAGTTTATGATGTAGTCACATGAAAAAAAAAAGAAACAGAATATAAAATGTGAAAACTCTGTCTGAAGAAGGTCCAATCTGTCATCACAGGATACACTAAAATTTCCTTAACTCTTGCCACGATCACAAAATCCCCTCTCTAAAATTCTGACATTTTCTCTCTACCAGCAAACAAAGGAGAGCAATATGCACAAGAAGGCAGGAGGAAGCCTGAAGCTATTAGCATGTCATTGTCAAAGGCAGAAATAAAAACCACAAAAGTTAAAGGATTCTGGAATATAGCAGAAATCTCCAGACATGAGTCAGACACTAAAAATGCCCAAACTCATTTAAAAAGCTCTTTGTCAAGTCCAAAAAAACAACATTTTCAGTGTTTTTCCTTTTACTTTACATCCCGCTATTGCAAGTACATGGCTAATTATGATCTGAATGATATCTATTATTCCTGTGTCCTTCTAGATCAAGCCGGATGTGTTCCAAATATGGCCACAAACATATTACAGTGTCCAGTAAAATCAAAAGAATAAGATAATTCTGTTTTAAGGGTTAATGGTATTCACTCCCCCTCGGTTTGACTCACTGGACAAAAGCTCCAGTGTGCCTATTCTAGGCAGCTGTGCTGAACAGTAAAGATTTGGAGTCCTTTGTAGGCTGGAGAAAAAGAAAGTCTTTGTAAACTTTTTATTTAGTATATTCTACCAAACACCCATGTGTAACAGTTAATACATTTGGAGTTGCAACAGGCTAAGGAAAGTTTGCACAGATAAACAGAGTTATTCTAAATTTTGTGCCTACTAAGGTCTGAATCACAAAGTCTCATTGCATTTCATTTAAAGTGTATGTGCAAGGAATCAGTTTTCTTACCAGGGCCATTGTGCCCTTTGGGCTTTGTTTAATCATGTTAAAAACGTAAATACAAAATAGAAAATTATGTATGGTTGGAATCACGATGTTTGCAGTATTCTGTGAGTGATCACACTGCAGAGCAGCATTGTTTTTATGCTGGAATAATTCTCTTTACTTCACTGCTGTTGTTCTTGGGTTATACTGATGAAGAGTCAGGCCCACAGGCACTAAAAAGCAAACACATCTAGGCATATTCTTCCATCATCTGGATATATCCCTCTGAAACAAAATCAGCTTTTACAATACTCTCTCAGCCTTTGCATGCCTCAGCACTTCCCCAAAATCCTGGCTAGGAAGGCACTGAGGTACTTAAATACAGAGACAGCACAGCAGAACTGCAGGAATCTGGCTCCATGGGTTCCCCTGCAGGGCTACAGGGGTTTATAAACCCCATGGATTGATCCAGGATTTGCTCCCTCCACCATAACCTAAAATATCCAGAGCCAGGACATGTGGACATGTTTTAAGGCCAAAAAAAAAAAAAAAAAGAATATGGTTATTTTCATCACTCAGTTGTAAAAAACCAAGTGGGACAAAGAATCGGGAGGCTGGCAAAGGGCATTTCAGCTCACTGCAATCTTCACCTCCTTCAGGAGCTCTGTGCTCCCAGCATGAGCATCCAGGGCTGGCTGGGAGGGCTGAGGCTGGCTCGGGTGTGAAGTCAGTCCCTTCACTTCTCTCTCCACTCACTTTTCAGAGCCCATTTTACCAGCTCTACAATTATTTCTATTGCAACACGTTTCCTTTCCCAGCCTGCTGCACTGAAGACTGGCTGGTGGCTTTTCCTGTCCCAAGAAAGGCTGTAATCCAATGGTTACTTCCCTGTTTTTAAAGTGTCTTGAGGAATAAAGATGTCCCAGAAATGGTTTCCCCAGGAGTGAAAAGCGGTGAGGAAATTGCCTCTATATTGGGGTGATGATCAAATCCCAAAGATCTTACTGTAAGGACTAAAATTCCTATTAAGTGGAACAGGAATTATTTCATTGAAACTGTCAAAATTTTGTTTAGAATTCATGATTCAGGCTGTAACTGAAGTAGGTGCTTAAGCACATCCCATGGGAATAATGTAGAATGCTTGCTTTAACTTAAAGATATGTTTGACCTAAAGTACATCCCCAAGTGCCACAACCTGTTGTTATTTACATTTCTCAAGTGCATCAGAACTGAAACATTGATACAAAACTTAAATTGCAGCTGTTGAAGTAAAGCTGCATTTTTAACAAGGTACCAAAATATTTGCTAAATTTGAGGGAAACCCCCTCATATTTTCTCTGGGTATTGAATAATCTCCATCTTATTAAAGATTTTCCTACTTTCACTGATATAAATCTTGCCTCTTACAGATATTTCAGTCAATATATAATATCCTTCTTTATTTCACTGTGTTTATTAAGAGCCCAAAAGATGAAGGCACTTACTTAAAAACCATGTTAAAAGTATATGTGGTGTTATTCTAGTTGTTCTTCCTTTTCAAACTGATTTTGATGTACAGATTTGCCAAACTATTTGAAAGCTGCAGGCACTTTAGCATTCATGACACTATTATTCACTCCTATAAATCTAGATCAGATATGTGCTGTCTGAATTGATAGTGGGTATTCTGCCTGAGAAAAATGTGTTCCCCTTTAACTTTTAGCAGTGACATTGCTTATGTTACATCACTTTTCATGTTACTATGCATCATATTGGTCAAAGATGTCATTATTTATAGCTCAGAAATTATGTCACTATAATTAAGGTTGTGTTAGGGTTTATATTACCTTAAAAAAGCTCTATTTTCAGGAGCTTCTAACTCCATAACCAAATCCATTTTGGATGTGAATCTTTCAGTTAGGGAGTGTAAGAAAAGAAACACTTGTGGTCTGAGTGAGTGATGGCCGCTTCTTTTTCAGTTTGGTCTCTGCTTGTGTGACTTGGAGTCACTGCACGTTCTGGGTGGTTTTGCTTTCGTCTGACATGCACTGAGACAGATCCTTGCTTCTTTGTATTTTCAAACTTCGTGAATCTTGGAAATGACTGTCCTTGAATTTAATACCTGCTACAAGTTGCTCAGTGCCAGCAGGTTCAGGAACTTATCACAATCAGGTCCTCTGGGTGCTGCCACTGCTGCCACAGTGCAAATAAAATACAGGGTGAAAGAGAAGGTGCTGCCCTTCCTAAGTGCTGAACATCATAACCAGGCCAAAGCCAGAGATGGTTCAGGTGGGTACAGCTCTTCTCCGATAATTGATTTGATTTTTGTAGTTTGAATGTCTTTTTATAGGGCTGTAAAGAGTTCTTTCTAAAGAATGACACAGAAGCACTAACACTGTAAGTCCTTGGGCAGGCTCTCAGCTGCTGCAAGTCACTGGAACTTCCTTGAATTACAGTGAACTACTCAAATTATGTCAAGGAAAGCTGTGGGCCACTGTTTGGTGTTGGGTGTTTTTAAAATAAAGATATAGCTACAGCTTATTTAAAGCAACTCTCAAGTTTGGAGTGATTCATCACAAACCAGACATACTTAAAGTCATAAATGTGTTCACTAAAAAGCTCAGGTATTTTCTTTATAGACTAAGTGTAGAGCCAATGTTTGAGTAATCCCTTTTATTGGACTAACTGTACACTATTGACAAAGCAGCTTCCTGGGTATAGGAATCCATTCTTGGAGTCAACCCTGTCCTGACCTGCAGGGGAGTTTTGTGTATCCCTAAAGCCAGACTGTCAATATTGCTGCATTAGTCCAATAAAAGGGATTACTTGAAACTTGACTCTAAATTTTGTCTCACTAGTAAAGGCAAGTAATTAAAAATATTGAGTTGTGTAAGAAGACACACTGTGTCTTCCAAAATGATTTGCTGTATTGGTTCCAGTGTACACAGTGGATAAAAACAAGTAGGAAATTTCAAAAAAACCTGAGGAAACAACAGCCCATTTCTGATTTTCATGTGATTAACCAAGATGAATATGCAAGCCTGCAAAAAGAGCAAAGAGTTAAACATCTTTTCTCCTTCCAGGAATGGATAGATCAGATGACATTTCCAACAAGGCTTTCAGGCAAAATTCTTACTCATGTACTCGTGCCACATAGTGGGCTGCTCCTTGACCATTCCCTTTGGAAACCTCAAAACTACTCACACAGGAGGAGGGTCCTCAGTAGAACTAAAAGTATCAGAGCACGTGGCCCCTAAATATTATGGGTTTGGTTAGAACTCTTTCGTAAATAAGACAGAGCACAGAAACTACTGTTGTGTTTTGAGCCCTCCAGCACAGAGCCTGCTCTTTTGTTCTTCTGTCTGTAATATCCCAGACCTCTCTATCAGGAGCTGAAAGACTTTTACACTGCCCTTGTTTCTTACAGACACTTGTAAAACTGGGAAAAATCTGCTCCTCTGCTCAGCAGAGTTTTCATCGTGAACCAGTTACTTTATGGCACATTACAGCTGCCCCGTGCAGACTGGGTCATAGGCTCAGTGTTCCACACAAGCCCAAGCCTGGATTTTCCAAGGAAGACAGAGGAGTTTTGGCTCCCCGGGAGTCAGAAATCCCTGCACAGTTCTGTCAGCTAATGTCCTGTGAGGCAGTGTGGGAGCATTTCCATAGTCCTTCTGGAAAGATGCCTGAGCGATGCCTGGGATGGGAGCCATTCCACCCCGCTGTCCCTCCTTAGGTGCTTACAGAGGGCTGTTGCCATCACAAGATCCTCAGATGCACCAGTTAGGTCTGGGAAGAGGCTGGGAGGACTCAGCCACCCAATTCATCCAGGGGATACACTCCTGGTCTGGTGCCCACTGCCTGGGCATTGCCAGTAGGCCAATCCCACCTGAGGGTGCAAAAGTCCCACTGTGCCAGGGCACGAGAATCCCGTCCTGGATGTGTATTGAAAACTGCGTGTTGGAACTCCCTGAAACCAGAACCCGGAAACCAAAACCTGTCAAATTTGGGGAAAGCTGGATTTGATTAAAGCTTTACTGCTCAGGCCATTTTCTTCCAAAGTACCAAAGAAAAGCCAGCCTTGTTTGTGCCACTTTCTCTCGCTGTAGAGCAGAAAAAGCTCTTTCAAATGGAGTCCCCAACTGATGATTTTTGGCACCCAGTTCATTCCCGTTGGCAGTGGCGCAGGAACGGGAGAGCAGGAGTGGGGAGCATCAGCATCAGTGCTGCACTGCAGTGGGCTGTGATTAAAGGAGGACAAAAAGTTTAGATTCACCCTCTTGTTTTATTACATATGACTTAATCCGTGTTCTCCCCCCTTCCCCATTTCTCCTGGAAGGTGAGGAAAGTGCACATATTTATTTTTTACTGGCTTTATTTACTTGGATGCTTCAGGATACTAAGTTATGACAAATTCTTCTCCACAGTAGCTTTTGGCTTCCTTCTTCTTGGAGCTCTTTAGACCTTTGAACTGCTGCCATTACAGCTGCCTCCGAGCCTGTCATGTGGCTGTTGAATTGAGCTTTTGAGTGTGCCTCTGCACTGCTCTCATTCCTGACTGTTGTACTTCTAACAGTATCATTGTTTGGAATGAAATAGCACTTCTGTGCCAAAAATGGAGGTTATTTCTCCACAGCACATTCTGGGCAGGCAGGCACTCAGTCTGCCTGCTCTCCAAGCCAGCTGAGAGCTCTGCAACCACATGAACACAGTATTGAGCCTGACTAAATAAACTGGATTTGTGTTTGGGCTAAAGTTGTCTTGAAGCACTTGACTGATTCATGGCATAGTCAGAAGCAGCTGGTCTCTTCTGAGAATGTGCAGGATGGATAGATTTTAACCAGTAGGATTTAAAAAAAAAATTATTATCATCATCATCATCACAGAATATACCATCAGTGACTGATGGAACAAGCATTTCACTGGGGTAGGCACTGGGCATTCCCACTGATTTGGCACCAAAATGTGAACCTTAATCCCACAGACATTTACACAGATTTGTAACTTTTTGCAAAAAGCATTCAGCTGACTGTGTATCTTATCCAGGTGTGTGACTGTTTTGTAGGTGGGGACATTTAGAGCTCACCGAGGTTGGGGTTTGTTTCCAACACACACGTGTATAAAGGCAGTAAGCTGGAGCCTGAATTAATGCAATACCAGCATTATCTAGAGCCAAAAAACACTCATAAAAGATCATTTGGTTGCAAAAGCCTATTAACAGAATTTTTTATTGTTTAGGTAGGGCCTCTCATCATTATAACTAGAGCAAATATCCTTGGGAAAAACCAGCAAAAATGTGTCTTGAGTGCAGTGAGTTAAATACACAGAGGCAGTGCTGCAGCAGCTCTCAGTAGGACAAATTTCAGAGACAGAGCTGGGGGAAACAATTACTACCTGATGTTTTCTACAAATGCCACTTCAGAGATGAATACAATGGCCTACAAGACTGTGCTTTTTTATTCTCTTTGAAGTAGGAGCATTAAATTAAAACTGAAGCAACAGAATACTTAGCACTCAAGCTGGAGAACACATGATGAGCTTAAAAGTAATGTTGAGGAAAAGACAACAGAGAATAGAAGAGGCTTTGTACCATGTTTGACTTCGTTTTCAAGCAAAACTAAACATCAAAATATTAGAACACAAGCACAAAACCTCATTGTCAGTAAAACTAATTAGTGTTCTGCTGCTTAATGCAAAAGCCTACATGATGTCTTGACCTTTTTTACACATTGTGTCTGAGGGTGTGCAATAAAACAGAGGGAAGCACAGAATGCCTCCAGTTAGCCCCAGAGCTTTTCTTCCTGACGGAGTTCAATGGATCCCAACAATACAGGCTGTGTATGAGCCCTTTTTTAAAGCCTGACCATTTCTGAGAGCTTGAGCCACTGAATTAACGCTGTCCCGCTGGCAGGGAGTGCTCTCCAGGGTGATTGCCATTCCACAGCCCTGTGTTTTTAACAGCACACATGTAACAAGGATTAAAATATCTGGGAGAAGTAACTACCTAAGAGGCATTCCCACAAACTCCTCGTTCCTTGAGTGTGCTGTATCCCATCCATAGGGAGCTCTCTTGGAAACTGATAGGCAAATCTGTTTTGTCTTGGCCAGATCTTGCAGAAATGCTGACCTCGGTCATGCTTTGCTACAGGCTAGTACAGCATCTATTCTAACAGTGAAAGGAGCCCCAAAACCTCTCAGAATTTGGGAAACACAGTTTACTGAACTTTAAGTTTACTGAACTTCTCTTTAAGACAGAAGTTTAAATCAGTCAAAAGTTACTCTCAAAGCAGAACAAAGACCACGAGCCTCTTGCTGGCAGCACAAAATTCTTAACTTCATTCAAAGTCACTATTGGATATGCAGGTCCCTGAACTCTGGATATTCCCATTAAATGCACTTGGGCAGATTGAAAAAAGCTGAAGTTAAAATTTCCATTAATATTTGGTGTTGACCCCAATGGGCCTCTGTTGAAATAATTAAAATTCCCAACAAAGCATAAAATGCCCATTGGTCCACTGCCATTTACAAGAATTACAATTCTAAGTGTATAAAACAAGTAAATGTGGAACAACCAAAAGTAATGTCTAAAAGTGATTTTGAAAGAAAAGAAAGAAGGAAGGCGAAGACAATATGAAAATTACTTATTTTTACTCATCAGATAGAAGAGAAATTGGAAACCTTTTACAGAAAGGAGAACATGTTTCCTGTACTAATACAAAATTTGTTCCAAGGTTTTTACTGGTACAAGAAATCAGAAATGTCCTACAGAGACCAACTTTTCAAACTAGAGTGAGCAAATTGCCCATTTTATTTGAGTAAGACACCTTAGAAAAACTGTCAGAAAGCCTGTAAGTCAGTCTGGGACAGGCACATGGAATTTCCCTGCTTGGGCTACTGAAACACTCCACTAGAAGGGATGTCTCCATGCCTGGTAGAAGGGTGAGGTAGAAAGAAGACCTTGTCAGAGAAGGTTAAAATTGAGGGCCTGTCTGTGAGTTACAAACATTCAGAGTCCCTTCCCAAATTCCTGAGAATCTCTCTGCCATATTTTGGAGCATAAAATACGATTACATGAAGATAGTACAGAGAAACAAGACCTGGGGAAACAGGAGACTCCGACACAGGCAGAACAAAAAGTGAGAGATGGAGAAGTGCTTTTGTGTGACCACCTACAAAAAATACAGGTGTCCAACTACCAGAGTGACAAATTCTAGCCTGAATAAAATCTTCATCCTCAACCACGTGCTATTGCTGTTTCCTAAATCCATTCATGTAGCTTTTCCTTGCATATCTGATCACACAGTGGTGGGATTCAGGTATCAAGCTGAAGCATCCAGATTTGAGAAGAGAGCTGGAGCTGTTGTACTGAGTGACAAACACAACCACAGGCTCTTCCTTTCCTAGAATTAACATCCCAGGTCACAGAGTCTGAAGCTGACCTCCACAGAAGATAATATTTTAAATTTTATGATCTGCTGGGTTGAAATTAAACATTTGCTAATTACAAAGGTACTGCAAGTCATGCCAAAACCTCTTTTTGTTGTCTGGAGAGTTATAACAATCCTTTTCTGGCAGTTAGTTTTAAGATCATTAAATGATCCTCATTTGCAATATATTTGCAGAAGATTACAGCCCATCTAAATTGACCCTGAAGGAAGACTTATTTCATTAATGGGCTGTCCTGTGCTAATGCATAAAGCTAGAAAAATATATCTATTAAATTCTTAATGTGTAAATGATGTTTCTGGCTTTCTTCTTAATTACAAAGCAAAATGAGCCTGAAGTGCACTCCGTCTAGGAAAAAATGATCAATTTAATCCATCTTCCAAGAAAAAACTTTTTCAGCGAGTTCCAAAATCCCAGCTATTCTCAGCTAAGGTTGGAGCCTTATTGCTCTGTTCAGAAACACAATAAAATGTGCCAACACAATTTATTTTTCCCCTAGATTCCAATGAACGAAGCTTTTTCACATCAGTTTGGTTTACTCGCTATCTGTTAAGTTTTTGAGGAAAAAGCGAATGCAAAACCTGGATGAGCAGTGCTTTGGAGATGAGTAATGCCTGGAGATTATGGGTTGATAGGGTATATGCAGAATATTAATGCAGCCCATAGAAGGAGATTTACAGTGCAAACAGCTTTGCAATGTACTCTCTGTACAGAACCACCTCACTGTGCTCTGCCTCTCACCAAAATACAACTCCCAGACAAAAAAAAACCTTATTAAGGTGAGGGGAAGGTTATAAATAGTTTAGATGGGGAAAGGAAGGTGATAGAAGAGTGTGGTTTAAGTGAACATCAAGAAATTAATTCTAAGTTAGTGTTACACTTCAACCAAACAACGGGAAGTGTGGAAATGAGGGACAGCACTGCAGGCAGACTCCTGTCACTCCGAGCACCCCGGGGTGTCAGTGACAAGTGTCCTCACTTGCTGACATGTTTAATCTCAGATATGTCTGCTTTGGCCACAGCCCTTGATGCTGAGGACCTTTGAAGTCCTGCCTTACGTTGGTATTTCTGAGGTGATGACATTTTAAACCGTGTCCAGTTTACACAGCAGAGTAACTATATTGTAATGAGGGGGTTTAAAAGTCTGCTGATGCAAGTAAATGGCAGGAAAAATTTCCAGTGCATGTCCTGAAAGAAGCTAATTCCACCTTCTTTAGGTTTTTAATATTTTCCTCTAGTTGACCATTATGCATTAAAGACAGATCCTGGGTAAGGAAATATCTGCTGTGTCCATCTCAGTGCACTCAGGAGCCAAGGAAAAACAACAAATTTCTTCCTAATGTACAAGGGATTCTTGGAGAAGGCCCCACTGGTGACTCCCTCTTGTATGTGCCAAGCTGCTCTGTCAAGAGGCTCTTCCCTGATCCCAGGGCTTCAGCCATTGGGAGTGAATTCCCCATTTCTCCCCTGGAGTCAAAAGCAGGCACCAGAGAAGCAGAGCACACCGGTCAGCACAGGTACAGTGAACACAGGGGAGGTCACCAAGGAACTGGCCTCAGAGGTAGCCTGGGGACCTGGTGTTAGTCAATACTTTTGATATCAAGTGCCCGGTGTGATCCTTCCTTCCCAAGAGATGGCTGACCTTCTCCACCAGCTGATGGCTCCGGCTGTCCTACACAGCAGATCCCTACAGGAATGTTCCTTCCCCTTGGACACACACCTTCCTCCCTTACATCAGTCCTTTCCCTCTGCAATAAGGCATTTCCTCGTTGTGTTTTTCCCTCCAGGCTCCTTGTACCTCCCAAGTATTTCTTGTGGCCACCACCACCATGGATTGGAAGCAGCAACAGTAACATCAGCTGCCATCATGCCAGACAACATCTTCCTCTTCTTCTTTTATGCTGCTTTTCCCACAGTTTTGGCACAGCAGAACAACTTCTTGAACCTAGAAGTGATGGAGCTGTGCATGTTTTGAGCACAAAAATGTTTCAGGAGGACCCGTCTAGCTCTGTTTTCTGTTGGAAAGTGAATGAGTGTGGCTTGGATATGTGTTGATATCCATGTTGGGCTGGTGAACACCTGTGTGCTGCAGGAATTCTGCTGTAGATGTGGTGGACTTGTGTCTAAACTTCAATTTCCCTTGTGAACAATGCCTGGTGCAACTGCATCCTTGAGAGTATTAGGGATCTACGGGTCATAGATCTGCCAGGCTTTAGTTCTTTCCATAAAAGCAGATATTTGAGGAATTTCTTCCTTCAGTTGAGTATTTATGTGAAATTCAGCACCTTCAATATATAATTATAAAACAAAACCAAAGTTCTATTATTTTAGAGAGCAAAATCTACTCCTGCTTTGAATTCAAGCCTCCTGAAGTCTCAGTTTTATTTCCAATTTATTCCCACTTATTATTGCTACCATTCCACTTAATGAATTTGATATTTAATACTTTATTCACACATTTTATTTTTGCACCAATTACAGGGAAGACAGATACATTGTCCTTACAAGATATCTGTAATCTTCAAGGCATTTTTTCTCTTGCTTTTTTTATTTCTTAAAAAATAACAATCCTCTTGGTAGTTAAAGAGAAAAGCAGCAGGAACAACATTCTTTTAATACTCAGGGTGTATTTAAATGAACCTTTTCACTTCTACATGCTAGAAAAACAAAAATGGTGAGAGAACATCTTCAGTTTTTGTCCTTGATAGGTCAAATGAAGAGTGTCTGAAACTAAAGAAGTCCTGCTATAACCATGCCAGCGGAAATGAAAATTATACCACTCATACTAACAAGTAGATTTCCAAAGGGGCTGGAGGTATTAGGAGACTCTAAACAGATGCCTCTGAACTTAAAATACACTTAATTCCAAAGGCTTGTCTTGTAATTAATTTAGCCAGCGTAGAACCTATAAAGAGAATGCAGGGCATAGCACAGCATTACTCAGCATCCCCAAACTTCAAGCAGCATAAGGACAAGTCATTTAATTAAAAAAAACTCATTCACACTCATTTTTCACCTTCACTTCCGTCAAGACCGTAGTGGCAAACATCAAGGAAAACATTCTCCAATTTATAGCTTAATCTCCTGCAAGAAAAATATCCATCTGCTATAAAAGGAAAGTGCACACATAAGCCACATCAAAAGGATATCACTCATACTTTAGTTTCAGTTTTTATTCACATTAACTGGGGCTGGTGGTATGTAAGTCTGTAAACAGCCTATTGAACAAGTGGAGCTCACTCTGACTGTTTTAGTAACACATACTTGAACCACAGCTTTGACGTGCTCGTGTTAACACAGCTTGGATTTCATTGGGAACCACCAAATCTCAGCTGTTCCGTGAGAATTGGCAGCTGTATTTTTCTAGCGTTAACTAATGTGCAGTGTGGCAGCAGGGACACTAACGGGGCACTCTGGGCCTCAGTGGAGAAGGGCGAACTCCCTTGAGCTTCTGCTGCAGGTTGGACTGAGGTCGTGTTGTGTTGAGAAGGAGACTGGTGCAGCTGGTGGACCACAGGCTGCTGCTTCTTCCTTTCTCCAAATGTTTTTTGGAAAGACAAATCCTTTCTCCTCCATCCTCACCTCCTCCCAGATGATGTTACCTCAATCAAGCCTGATGTCATGAAGCTCCTTGTGGATTTGTGGTGTAAAGCTCTGTGACAGAAATTTATATTTATATAGAAATAGAAATTTATAAATATTTATAATGGTGGTGAGGCCCTGGCACAGGTTGCCCAGAGAAGCTGTGGCTGCCCCATCCCTGGAAGTGTCCAAGGCCAGGCTGGATGGGTCTTGGGACAAACCTGGGATAGCGGAAGGTGTCCTTGCCCATGGCAACAGTGGAACTGGATGGGCTTTAAGGTCCTTCCCATCCCAAACTATTCTGGAACTCTACGAGATGACAGTCATTGATAAATTCTTCCTTAATAAATATCTTTTAATCTGATAATTCAATATTTATGCTTTGAAGAATTCCGGTTTCAGGAATGATGGTATCTGAGGGGTTTTCAATGGGACAACCATTGGGGAAGCAGCTTTTGATGCTCTGAAAGAACTGAGCCCCTCACTGACCCTGATGCCTCTGGGAGTATCCTCAGTTGTGAAGGAATGACCTGTGCTGCAAAACTTCCTTGCTGCTCCTGTTGTAATCCTGCTCTGGTTAATGCAGTCCGTTGAACTTAGTGTGGGCTAAGATCAGGGAACACTATTATTCTCTCAAACTTTCTATCTGTCATAATTGTTATATAATGAAATTATAATTAATTATAGAAGCTGCTGGACTACATGTTAGTCTTGCTGCTAGTGAGAAGCACTGGGGAGGAGAGTTGATATCCATGAGGCAGCTGAGACTCACATTTAGGAAGGAAGTAAATCCAAGTGCAAACAAATCCAGATGGGAAGGTCTGAATTTCTGCTGGAAAAAATACTGATGAAAACTTGGAGCCATACTTCAGCCTGACCAAGCAAATATGGAAATATCATGTTTATCTCTTTACTCTTTCTGTAAAGTAACAATGAATCATTAGCAACATCTTCGCTTAATTACTGGGGTTTAGTGTCGTTAATAACCTGCTAAGGTAAATAAGAGATAATCCTGCTTCTGAAAAAATGAGAGCATCAGGCTCTCTTCATGCTCAAGTAGACCTTATTACTTGCCTTCCTTTAACCTTCCACAGTTTCAACACTCTTTTCTTTTTTTCAGTGAAAATGTAGATTTCTAAAGCACATTTTTATTCTGCAAAATAGAATAGGAGATAATTACAGGCGGCTTTGAGATGCTGTTATCACCCCTGTGTGTTTAGCTGTGGTTAATTCTCTCCCACAATTTGAGGTAAACCTGCACAAGTTACACCCAGGGACAGCTCCCTGGCCTTCTCTTTGCTTATATTGTAACATCAGGAGAGCCATCAATGCAAAGCTGCAGTGAAAGACTGGTTTGCAGTGAAGACATAACTTTAGACAGCCGTGTAATTTCCTTTTCATGTTGGTCCCTGACAAGAGACAATATGTTATAGTTCCAGGAATGGATAACAAGGGAAAGAGGGGAAAGTACAATAGCTTTTTTTAAAACTCTGTACAATCCTGCTTTGCTTTTAAAATAGCTTTTTTGGACTTGGTACTGTGCTCAATAAATTATAGTATTTTTCCAGGTTTGCTATCGGTTAAGTGACTGGTCCAGGGTGTTTCGAGACATCTGCTCTGGTTTCCTGGAGGATTATGATTAACAAATGCTAGCATACAAAAGCAGTTAAACACTTGTGCTCTGCCTTCCTTGTAATCTCATATTTAAGATACATTATGCCAAATTCTTCAGTGCTTATGGACCCTCTCTAACTTCAGTGATGAGTTTCCCATTGCTGTTTGTAAAAAATGGATCTATCTGTTACAGTCTAATCAGTTGTATTCAGATCAATAACAGAGCACAACACACTTCATTCAGTCTTCTTAAATTAATAATTTCCAGATTGCCTTTGGAAATTGGTTCTTGCATTGGTTTAGGGAAATTTTGAGTTATGCACGTGTTAGCTCAGGGTAGAAGTGTGCAATTTGTTTTCAGCAAGTGGTGAGAGACAATGTATATCCAATTTTGAGCATCGTTTGGAAACCTCATCTTGTGGAGTAGATGGGGAATTATACCCCATCTGTATTGTACCACCATTCACCTGTTAAATTCCTCACTAGGCTCTGTTTCTTGTCATCTTTCTTACTTTTTTAAAAATAAAAATCTTAAATTAAAATTCAGACTTTTGACCAATTTAGATTGGTCAAATATTTCTCAGCTATTTATAGGAATGTTACTTTGTATTTTAACTACCTCTGCCTTCATTTTTCTCTCCAAAATATAGAATTTATTTTAGTTTTGCTCCTTCTCCTGAAAACCTTTGGGTATGTTCAGAGGGACAAACATTTTGGGGAAGTCTTATAAATCCTCTGCAGATGGTGGTATTTGGATATCACGGTGATTGATAGGTGATAACAGAAAAATTCCCCTGTAAGGACCTCGTGTGAGGATTATTCCCTTCCCTCCATTTCCCAGGTGGAGTTGTTCCCTCTGATGTCAGATATTTCTGAAGTTCATTAGGTGACCCAACATCCCATCTTCTCTCCAGATTAAGACTTAACTCTGTTCAGATGTTTAAGAAGACACAATTTTTGCCATCTTTGCGGGTGTTCGAGTACAGTAAGCAGCCTAAATATGATCCATGAGCCAGCACTGCCTCACATCCTTTAGATTCTACCTCCCTGCAGCCAGAAATAGGAAATAAAACTCACAATCTGACTGTTTTCATTGTATTATTATAACAGAACAACTGTGAAATATGTAAGTGTTTCGTGCCTTTAGTAATATTATGAGGAATATTACCACTATCTGGGTCTCCAGTAAATCCTGCAGAGCTCCAAATCATTGGGTTTTAAAGGAATCTCTCATAATTGCACCGACATTCAATAAAACATTTGTGAAATTAGATTGGTGTAGGTGCATGTGCATGTGTGTGCGTGTACATCTCTAATATTTTATCCTTAATATGCATATAATAGTGGATAAGAGGGAATGTTCTCTTCTGAGCGAGATAATTTCCTAGAGATGGGAATAGGATTTTTACTGTATTGGTATTCATGTGATAAATCATCTTATATTGCTGCGCTCCTGAAATTAGCAGATGAAATGGCATTCCACATTGAGAGGCACAATATTGGGAAATTAAATTTATTGATAAACATAGTCTTGTTTATTATTTTATTTTTCCTAACCAGATATTTTGCAGGGAAATATACGTCTTGTGTTTACTTCTGTTTGTTAATGCTTTGATAAATCAGACATTTTTAGTATTCTATCAATGGCAAAAGTCTAATTGCCTTATTGTATTCTGATTTATTTCTTTCCTTACTTTCTTTGCATCCGCAGCCCAACAAATGAGTCTCCAAAGAGATATATGTTATGATACAGTGTCAGTGAAATTAATCCTGATCAATTTTAAAGTTCACATTTTTATTTGATGACTTTCCTGGGAATCACTAAAACTGAGATTGACTCGGCCTCTTTTTGTTGGTTAAATATTGTTGTTTGAGAACACTGGATACAGCAGCAGAAATCTCATTATGATTTAACAGTTCTGTGTGAGGGAAAAGCAATATAAGCAATGATGTTTTACTAATTAATAGACACCAAATCCTGCTCTTTGCTGACACCAGTTAAGAGGTCCCAATAAGGGTCTAATGGTGAAAAGTGTTACTTGCCTGGGAACACCTTTACCTGCGTGAGGGGTCACGAACAGCCGGAGGTCCCTGGATGTAAGAAATACAGCAAGATGAATACTTACGGCTTTCTAAAAACCAGGCTCTCTGTTTGCAGGATTTCAGTCCTGCAGCTCTTATGAACACATATTATCTCTAGAAGAAATTGGAATTTTAGGTTATTAAGGGAAAACATTTTCCTTCTCTTTGTTTTTTATTGAAAAATGGTTCGTTTCTCAATTTGTAAATGTTCCTATACAATAGCCATTCAGAAATATAAACCAGGTTGTGCTTGCTTGTAGGTAATTTTGGGGAGGATTTTATTTATTTAAGTATTGGGTTTGTCAACAAGAGTCGAGTTTTTTTCGGGTCTTCATGGTAGGCAATGCTTTTGACCCAATGGAAACAAAAGACTTACTGTTTTGGTTCTGTGATTCCTGCCTTCTCTAAATCAAAGGAGATGGGAACCTACAAGAGTTATTGCTATCAAAAGGAAATAATTATATTGTCCACAGTGCACAACAAATCAGATCTTAAGCCATTCTCCCCACTCTACCCCTACCTTGGTGAAGTTTAAATAGCATAACCAGCTTCTGTGAGGAACCTAGAATTTTATTTTTTTTTATCGTTAATGTCAAACAAACATTTATTTCAGGTGCAAAGCCTCGGGATATGTTAGTGGAAACAGTGGCACTGCTGTTCTATTGCTTACTGCCCACTAAGTGGGTGGGAAAAGGGTACTGTGACCCTTTTACCCTTCCCACCAGTCTCCCTAACAGCTTTGGCCTTCGGGTCAGCTCAATTTCCCCTCCACTGAGTGGCCATTACTGTGCGAGGATGTGATAAATGCTTTTTGGAGGGGCCGGCACCGCCGGCAGCGAGCGCTGGGAAGGAGGGAGCCGGTCCAGCCGCACGGAGCCCAGACACAGCCAGACTCCCGTGCTCCCGCCTGTTCCCTAGCAACACGGCCGACATCACCAAAAAATGAATAGACCCACAAACAAAAATGAAAAGGAGATAAAAAAGAGTAAAAGTCTATGGGGCTCAAAGGTTAATATTCCTCTATCTAATAACTTAGTTTCAGAAAATTGCATTTTAACCTTTTCGAAGCATCCGGGAGAGAGATTTCTTTGAAATTAAATTAGATCACATTTGTATGAAATGGGGGGAGAGAAATTAAATGCAGAATGTATTATTTTTTCCATCTTCCTACTCAGTATTTCTGCAATTCTTTGGATTTTCTGTTGGCTACCACTGCTCCACTCCCCTTCCCCACTGCATGTAGCCTGCAGCCTGCTGTAGAGCTATTGATGGCTCCAGAGTGAAGTGCTATGGAGTCATTTTGTATTTTGTGGAATTTTCTCTTAGGGAAACAGAAAACCTTGCCCAGCATGGAATAACTAGACCTTGTATTCCCTCTGTGTTCTCCATCCATCTCTCACTTCTTGGAGAGAAGGAACAGCAAGTGACACCTTGAAAGTCACAAAGCAAAGGCCTGGCAGGAGTAGGAATGAGACCTGGGACCCGTGGTTTCTGGCTTGGGAGCGTCAGTGCTTCCTGTGACATTCCCATCCTTGCCATGCAGCAACATCCATGCCAGACTTGGAGCTGGAGGTGTGCCAGCCCTCCTCTGGCTGCAGCCAGCCCCCACCCCAGGTAGAAGTGTTCTAAAAACTGGAACGCAGCAGGAATTGCCTGGAAATGGAGAAGCCCGTGGTAGGGTTGGCTTGTACTCCCAGGGGTGCCTCCTTCAGTAAATAGTTTTGCTTCCTCTGATCTGTTTTCATTCAAACAAACAAAACTCTTTCAGATCAAATAACTTGTGAGGAGCTGAAGTCCGTTTCTGTGAACTCCCTTAGTGATCCAGGCAGATGGAGCTTTCACCTTGCCTTCCAGCTCCACAGGGAACCATTAGAAATTCCCGTTTTATTACATAAGCCTTATTTAAACCTCTGGATCCAAAGTCCTGCTCCAGCTACTGTGGTGTAAATCTGGAGTAACTCTGCGTGTTCCTGTGGGGTTATTTTGAGTCTGCAGCAGAGTGCTGGGGCAGGATCCAGCCCGTGAATTCCTTGGCTGCCAGGGAAATCCAGGGAAAGCGATTGTTCTATTTGTGTCATGGCTGTTATATTTAACTTCACAACAGAATGCCTTTAAACTTTACTGCCATCTTTAAACCAATGAGCTGTATGGTTAACTAATTTTCCTGTGCACTGTATAATACAGGATCGATAATGCTGTTTCCTCACATAATATATTTGCTCTCTTCCACTCACTCTGTTCATATATATCGTATAATTACAAATACTGAAATTTATGAAGCATGTAAACCCGTGTTTTAAATACAGTAGATCACTACAGTTGGGATGGTTGCTATTATTTAACATATTCCAATCAACATCTGCCACTGGAGACAGGGAATCTGGGAGTACGTGGTGTTGCCCTACAGCAGGTGAAATGGTCCCACGCTGGGTGTTCTGCTGGCTGAGTCTCCCACCAGCCCCTCAGCTGAGCAGCACAGCAGCTTCTGAGCTGGTGGCAGAGGCTGAGAGATGGCAGCAACCACTGGGGGCTGTCCTGGTGCCAGGGGAATGATGCTTCAGAATCCCAGAATGGTTTGGGTTGGAAGAGCCCTTGAAGATCACCTCATTCCACGCCCTGCCATGGGCAGGGACACCTTCCACTAGACCAGGTTGCTCCAAGCCCCATCCAACCTGGCCTGGAACCCTTCCAGGGATGGGGCAGCCACAGCTTCTCTTCAGCATGATCCTTATATCCCTGGAAAAGGAACCAGGAAACATATCCAGGTTCTCCTGTCTTAAGGAAAAAAATTAGTTTGCTGTATCATAAAGGCCATAATTTTATATGACCCTGTTCTAACACCTTATTACCAGCTTCAGAAGGGGCAATCAGATACTTGATTCGAGCTGTTTCCCTATTTCTTTCTCTGCAATGATACAGACAGTAATGAAAGGGCTAGAGCTAATTAAAAGACAATAATTTCAAGAAGGGGTGGTGATGGTGATGAGGCAATAAACTGTGAGAACAAAGCTTGAGGGGTTTTAATGACTCATCAACCCCTTGATGGGAATTTAGCCTTACAATCACTATCCATTTATAATGATCAGTGATATACCTTCCTTAAGAACAGGGAAAACACTCAGCTGGTGGTGCCTGTCACTGGTACCCCACACCAAGGGGACCTTGTGCTTGCAGTGTCCCCTCCCCTCCTAGGCTGCAGTGCTCAGAGTGCTCCAGGTATCCCGAATTAATTTATGGCACTTTGCACTCTTGCTGTGTCAGAGCCTCCAGACATTCCAGTGACAATGTTCCATCAGTTGTGTCTGGCTGTGACTCACGATGGATACAAGGGTGAGGAGCCAGGCCAGTGGTGAGGATGCCATTTTGGATGTGGAGGGGGTTGTGCTACACACAACCAGTCCTCTAACACAGTTTGGGGGCTCTTCTCTGAGCCCTGCTGCAGGATATGCTTACAGAGCCAAGAGGTCAATTAGATTAAATTCATCCGTGTAGTTCCATGAGAAAAACCTCCTTGCTGGTGTGGGATTGCACCCAGCTGGCTCTCTGGGCAGTGGGACTCAGGGTTGTACCACATTCCCAATGTGCTGCAGCTTCAGGTTTGCAGGAACAAGAGGTGGGGGATCTGCTCAGGTGGGAACGACAAGGCAGAAGCAGATCAAATTCCAGGTGAAGTGAAAGGAGCAGGGAGAGGATGGAAAAAAGGCCACTGGTAGAGGCTTTAGTCTTATTTTTCTTTGGTGAGATGATCCCAACAGTCTGGACAAAAAATACACAATGAGCTGGTGAAGGAAAACCCCACATTTTATGATCTCTTTCCTTTTGCAAGCTCTGTTTGGTTCTTCTTTCACTCCTGAATTCCCTGATGCCTCAAAGACACATTTGTGCAAGGGAAGGAGTATTTCTTTGACCTTGCCATCTCGAAACTGAAAACACAACAACATGTATATTAAGAAAGAAGAAAAGGAATCTCTCCATACCCACTGAACACACATCTTTCCCCAGAGAAATGACCAGAGGACAGATAACACATACTTCATGTGCCATTGGAGGCTCCCGGATACTAATGATTAATAGAACAGAATAGGTTATGTTACTGTCCACAGCAAATCCACCTAACTGTAATTAACAACTGCTCCTCCTGGCATCAGGCTGCTTCCATCTCTCTTCCCTCTGTCATTCTTCCCTCTTGTTTATGCCTTTCTCTTTTTCTTTTTTTCCTCATTCTCTCTTTGTTACCCAACACCTAATGACCAAATATTATCCATCTACAAACCCCGTCAATCCTTTTTTTGTTTGGTGGGGTTTTTTTCTCAATAACTGCCTATCCTTCTCTTTTTTTCCATCATTTCATCACCTTCCTTTTTTCCTTTATTATTTCACTTGAACAACAAGTATGTTTCTCTGCAATTTTTATAGGCATGAGACATTCTCTACTGTATTTTGATAGGGAGCGAGAGACTTGTGTCTTGCTGGAATTGTGTTGTAGCTTGTGCCTTGTATTATGGCTCTTTAATGCCTCAGAGCCTTCTGATACTGCCCCAGGCTCTGGCAGCCTCTTGGGCCAATTTTATTTACCATTCTATCCACTGGCTTTTTAAATGAGCTCTGAGGGCAGCCTGGAACTCTGCGTGGATCTCTCAGCCCCTGTGAGATGGTGAGGTCTGGAGGAGCAAGAATCTGGGGCAGAGTAATAAAATAAAGATATGTCCTAATGGTAATTCAGGGAGATTTTGGATGACTGCCTTTCCAAAAGTTTTCTAAAAGGATCCTTCCATATCCATCATGTCAGATATATGGAGAAAAAGGTAGGACCGTTCTGGAAAGTCATAATGGAGTTATTTGTATTCTGTTCTGAAAGTGATATTCCAAGATATAAAGCATATTTCACTATGTGAAACATACAGAAATGCTTCCAGTCCTAATATTTGCATCAAAGTGAGATCATTATGTTCAATCCTACTTTGTAAAACTAATTAAGAGAAAGGATCCAAACTGCCCGGAAATTCTGATGGTCCAGCACAGGCTGTGAAACTCAGCTTTGTGTCTCTGTATACCCAGGGCAGCAGCTTGAAGGACCAATTAATGCAAATGGCAAATGTATTTACTGCACGTGTCTGAATTTGGGAGGCAGGGTTGTTTAAACTCTGTGTAAGAAGTCTACTTTCCTTATTGCATCTTAAGGTTTTTACTGATAGTCAAGCTCTAAGTGGTTGTGCTGATTAAATTGGTGCAGTCCCCATGCAAATGAAACTGTACCTGCCTTGCCTGCACATACAAAGAGGCCATGAGAGGAAATCAGTGCTCATCCTTGATTATTTCATTAAGGTATGTTCTCCTATGTTACAAGGGGGGAAAAACACCCAAAAAATGCTTCCAAGTGAGTTATTCTGTCTTCATTATCATTCATAATTTGCCTTTGCTATAATTCACATCCCTTCACAAAATAGCAACAAATTAGTTGGAGCTTTTAATTAAACCCCCAACACCTGCAGGTGAGAAAACACAGATGGATTCTCTCCTCCATGGAAACACTCAGTTACATGTGAACTGGCCACAGAGCCAGGCAGAGAATAGGTGTTAGAATAACACTCTGCTCCTCACAGTGACTCCATTCATTCCTACAGAAACAGGCATACCTGGAGTGTGAATACAGCTTAACCCTTTGCTCTCCCCTCATCAGCTGGAATGTGCTGCCTCTGTCAGAGCCAGATGTGAGCTTTGGATTCCTCACCATGCCAAAAAGGAGATTTTAATGGTTCCTACATTCATCTCTCTCCACTAAATCTCTGACTGGCTTTGTCCTTTTGTTCCCCTGCTCTTCTAGAACCACGAGGCAAACTCGAATTGAGAATTTGTTAATCCCTCTCCGAGCTCTGCCACACGACACAGAGCAGGATGCAGTAAAGCTGCAGTAAATGCTGTGTGCACATATCCCTGGACCTGCATAAACTCATCTATATTTGTATTTCTATATTCTACAGATTTATCTATGTGTTCTATAAAGAGAAGTCCTGCACACCAGCATCCCTGCTGAATAAACTCTTGCACACTGGTTCCTGTTCTCAGTGAATTCCCAGTTGGGAATAGTGGGCTGATACAGTGTCATCCCATTATGTTAACTTTTTTCTCAAGACTATTTAATCAGTTGCAATTAAGAACTAAAATTAATGGCTGTATTACTGAGAGGTTTGGGGAAGCAGATGAGAACAAAGTTTTATTTTAGGCAAGTGAAGCTGGTAAAATGTTAATTGTCCGTATTGCACACCATAACATTCTACCTTGTTAAAATTGACATAATTTATTTTTCTGTTTAAACTGTTTCAAGAGTTCTGTCAAAGGATGATGAATGTAAGGAAAAGTGCATTTTTATGTGCTCCATAAGAAAACAGTGTGAACAGAACATTGCTTGAGTTACAAAATCAAGCACCCAAAGAACAACAAGTAGCAGAGGTTACTGGAATTCACTGGGAGTTTTTCCATGTAGTCTAACAGGATTTAGATCAAGACCAGTATCTTTCACATGTTATAGGTGGGCTTTAAACTTCCTGTATAACCAACAAAAGGCCAATTAAAAGTAGACTTGTAGTACTGAAAAAACAACTTCTTTCATACCCTTTAAAACTGAACATTACAGGACTACAGAGTGATCAGAACTCTTTGCTCAAGGAGTTGAACTCCATCCCTCCCCAAACTCTTGGATTCTGTCCTGAAGCTCTGGCTGGACAGCAGTTTCCCATTCTGGATCTCACACTGAAGAGTTTCTCATGCTCATCAAAGCAGACATGAACACGTGGAGGGGTCGGTGTTCCAGCTAAGGCAGCGTGGCTGCAGGGCACGGCCAGCTCCTAGAGCTGCTCTGGGCATTAGGTTATAATATTCTCATATTTCATGGAGGAAGTCAGGGGAACTGGCCCAAATGATTCACAAAATTGTGCTCCTTTGACCTAAAGACTCCACAGGCTTTCCTATAAACTCAGGCTTAGCATATCCCTTAATACTATTTTTAGTAATAATTTATCATCTGTACAATTTGTATTTTCGCTTTTTTTTCTTTCATATGGACATATGAAAAGTATGTGGAGGTATGAAATCTTGTGCTGCTCTTGAAGTATTGAAGTATAAATACAGATATAAACAAACCTGAGAAGATACTTTAAAATTTAAGATTATCTAATAACAAAAGGAACGACACTGTACTATTATGGGATTGCATACTAAATATAAAATGTTTGGCCTCTATAGTTCTTGGAGAAGATTCTGATGGAGTCTATTGTGATTGTTATTTCTAATCCCAATTATAAGTACATTCCATCTTCATATGGCCTCTAAAAGCATTCTGCAACCTTTTTTAAGTAGCCAAGTGATACTTTAGGTGTGTAAGTTCCCTATGTGATTTATTTTCACACATAAATGCAAGCAGTGAAATTATTTGTTTAAGATGACCGGAGAGAGAAAGTGAAAGTTTTAGACAGATAGCAAAAATGATACATTTTATTTAAAATATATTCTGTTAAATATATTATAATATATAAATATATTATTTATAATATATTCTGTTAAAATGCTGGATATTTTTATTCTATTAGAGATTGAATGTGATAGTCTTGAATGTCTTGTAAAAACTATGAAAGGATTGCTAAAATCCAGGATTTTACTTTGGCATCTCTGGCAGTTCAGGTTCACCCTTTACCTTACACCACTGGACTATGTTCATTTGCCTGACATCCTTCTGGGTGTCTAGTGTGGGAGTAACCACTGGCCATGTCCCAACTCCTGACCTGGATGGGACAGAGACAAACACCAGTCCATTCTTCTCTCCCTTGCTCTCTTCCCTGGATTCCTATGGAGGGGAATGCTGGGTGCACACTCTCCAGAGGACTCCTCACCTGGCTGATCCACAGACCAGGATCCTGGGCATGAGTCTTGAGACAGGTGCCCCAAACCAGCACAGTTCCCTCAAAGCTCTCTTTGCTGACACCAGTCCATATTTCATCCTGGTCACCTTCCCTTCCCATCCCCTCTGAAAACTGATCTTTCACTTACACCCAAATTTCCCCACGTGTGCCAGTGTCTGTCCATTAAGTTAGTGACATTGACACTCCTCTCTCGATCTGTTATGAACTTGATTTTCCCTGATTCAATCACAACCTTCTCATTAGGTGCTGAGATATGATGTTTAGTGTCTGAAGATGTTAATGAGACAGGTTGAGCACCTTCAAGCAAGTGCATGAAGGAGGGTGAAATGAGGTGTGAATCCAGCCTGAAATTTGGGCTGCTGGAGGAACTGACACATTCACTCCACAGTTACAAACAAAAGGGGCAAACATTTGTTTCCAAGCGTGGATTTGTCGTATTTTATTCACTTTTCTAGCTAATTACAAAAAACTTCCCTAGGAAGGACTTCCAGGAGAGGATGAGGTGTTTCAGCTGTGCGAGGTGCTCGGCAGAAGCGGTGCTGGGAGTGAACTCTGGCCTGCTCACTCTATTTAGCAAGCTCTGAGATGTGTAAGTACATTATCTGCAAGGCTGCTAAAGAGCGCTTAGGGAGGATTTGTGGGTCTGTGGGAAGGACAAAGAAAAATGTTTTCTAATAAATTATTCACAGCCTCACAATCCCTTTTGGGCAGATTGTTGCTCGGTTTGCCCCAGCGCTTCCTGGCTTCTCTCTCAGCGTTCACTCACAGAGTTTCTCACCTCCAGAGAGCAGCAGAGATCTCAGGCAGGCTGCTGCAGCTAATGGTGGCAATTAATAACTTGTCATAATCCTGAGGATGAAAGGGAGGGCTTGCCATCAGCAGTCAGGTCATGGCGCTTCTCTAAAGCAAATGAGGTGCAGGTGTTGTCCAGATTTAAGAGCTTTGCTACACTGTCAGAGCACTGCAGTGCCAAGCCACAGCCACAGCATCACCCTACAGGTACATAACTTACCGGAGGAGTTTTCATGCTCCAGGTGCACACTCATTTTCCAGCATTTCCCCCCTCTCCACCGCTGTTCATTAGCGGCAGAGAGGAATCCTCGGAACATTCCAATAAATCATAACCCACTGCAGTTAATTCCTGATGTGTAATTGCAGCGTGCCTGTGTATTTGCACACACGAGGCAGAGCAGTGAAGCTTTATTTTGCATTTGTAAACAGAACTGTGTTTGGAAGAGGACATGTTATCTTTGTCTTTTAATTGAATGTTGTGGATAAATGGCTTGGCTACCTAACAGCAGCTCAGGTCCATGTTCTCTATTCATGCTTGAGCAAATGAAACCTCATTATGCCTGTGGTTAAACAACAAACTACAGAACCACTTCTTTCTAGACAGCTCTGGCTTTTCCTTTCTCCCTTCCTGCGGGTCAGTTCTGCTTGAAATGAACCAAGTTTACAAATCTCTACTGGTTTGTACACTCCTATTATGCAGACTAGGTTATGCATTTGTAACTGTCACGCGAGTCAGGGTGATACAGCATTCTCATCTGACCCTATTCATTTAAATGGGTGCGTCTTGTTGACATTGATTCATGTTATAAGTTATATCGATGCATTATCATCCCTTTGTGTCACCCCACTGGTTATTTCTACTAAAACGTTGTGAATAAATGCTGGCAACAATGGTCAGTAGGATCTGAAGCTGTTTTAAGGGATGTGGAGTCCACCTGAAGTCCCGGATCAGTGCGTTAGGCTGGCTTTTTTCTCTGGGAGACAATTAACATGCAAAGTATCCTATTCCTGTGCATTTGCATGGCAAAGTGTCTCCTGGCTTATTAATAATTTGGGGCTGTGCATTCCAAATGTATATTGCACTCAACTAAAGGGATAAGTAAACACGATTATGCATGCATGTAGGTCTTTATCAAGGTGTGGTTGATAATGTTTTAAAGCAGAACTATTTCTCATGAAAATAGCTCCTCTTAATAGCCTCTGTCTCTCTATTGTGCTTCTTAGTGAAACATAAATCACTAATATGTTTTCAGCTGCAAACTACTCTCTTTTTCCATTGTATTCACAGATTTAGTGGCATTTCAAATAGATAAACACAAGCAACATCTATCAACACTACAAAAAGGGGGCCTTAATCAAAGCTCCAGGTCCCAGGTCTCAGCATCTCCATTTACCTTGAGATAAATCCATTGGTGTGACCACCACTGCACAGGGTGACAAATCACCCCAGTCAGCTGAGCAGTGCAAGGGCTTATTGGCCTTTCTTTAAGTGGTCTTACCCTTCAATGAAAAGGATGGTGCTTGTCAAGCAGGGCCAGATTAAAGTTAGACAAAAAGAAATGATCTGTTATTAGAAAACTCCGATTGAGAATCACAAAACAGGAAAGAAATATGAATAAGAATTTACAGTGAGGATGCTCCCCCACCTTTTGTCATCCTCCCCCAAGTAGAAATTAACTTTAATTACTTCCCCAGCTCAGCACATGATGAATGTCAAGACAACGAGGCATTAACATTAAATAAATATGTGGCTGTGGGAATGTGCCTGTTGGAGCAGAGGAGAAGGGGAACCTGCGCCTGGTGGGGCCTGGGTTGGAGCTGCTCCAGCTCAGGTGTGGCTGGAGAGCATCACTGGAGTGCTTCCTTCAGGTGTGGCAGGGCTGGATACACAGCATGGAATAGCTCTGAAGAGATCCACGCCATCACCTGTTGGGATGCAGCCCTCTCTGGGCGTGGATCTCTGGAATTGGGAGCATTAGGGTTCAAAGGGAGGAGAGCAACAGATGCATGAGCAGAGTTGTGGCTGTGTTGGTCAAGTGCCTGTTGGTGCCAAGGGCAGCTTGGAAAGGCTCTTGATGCTTCCAGGAGCACATTCCGACCTTGTTTACAATGACACAACTGCACAAGCATCAAAATCTCCTGTCAAGGTTGGCCTTTAGTATTTTAGCTCACATAGCTCCTAAGAAGAAACTTGAGGTTAAAACAAACCTTATGCATATAAGCTAAAGCCTCCTTAATATCATTAAATTATCTCAATAAATAATGATCAAATTCTTCCCTTGAAGAGTACCCAAAGCCTCTGCCTTCTGTTCTGGTGAGCCATGTAAGTGTAAGAATGTGTTTTAAAGTCTCTCCAAAAACTCCTACTTTTAAAAAGGAAGTGACTTGACAGACAGCAACTGAAAAATTTCAGAGCAAACCTACTTGGAAAACCAAGCAAATATTTGTCCATCCAATTGGTTTGTTTGCTGAAGAAATTCACAGTGCAAGTCTGGTGAGGTGGTAAGAGGAAAAATAAGGAAATTATTCATGTTTAGTTTTTTTTGAAGGGCCAATGTATATGGCTGGGTGCACGGTCGTGGGTTTTTGGGTTTTTTTCTTGCATATCATTGAGATTCATGCATTTAAAATGCACTTGGTTTCTCGTGGCTTGATAGACCACTATAGAAAGATTAATTTTCTGTAATAATTTGATTTGATAAATGTCTACACAGCCCAGCACAAGTTTATTTTCTACTTATCCTGATCCTGAAATTAGTTGCTAAGGGTACTCCAGGGAGACACTACCATAATTATAAATAGGGCCTGACAACAGACATTTGCAATTGCAATAATGTAAAACGGTTATATTTCACATCAGAACAGAAAATGGCACTGGTAGGGACTCACAGAGGAAGCGTGTGCTGCTTCCCTGTGCACAGTGCTGTGCTTAAATAGACATGGCCTTGCCTGGCAACAATTTCCATGGTGTGTGTTCTTAATTATTTTACATTTTAAGGTGTAGACAGTAAGATACAGAGAAATGAAGGGACTCGCCCAAGATGACAGCAGAAGCAAACAGCAGTGGCAGGGAAAGGTTAAGGCTTCCCAGCTCCTTAAGTGGAGAGAAAACTGTGCTCTGCCAATTTGGGAAGTCATCCAAAATGAATGTTTGGATTGGTACCTTAAAAGCTGTACCCAAACCCCAGTGAAACCACGGGGATGAAAGGCTGGGTTCAGCATTCCTTTATGGTGACATTACAGGTGTTCACAGTCTCCAGCAGGTTTGTACCTCAGGAACAGGGAGAAGGTGCTGGTGCTGCCTCACCAGGTGACGTCTGAGGGATGACAGCAGGGCGGTGGCACAACACAGAAAAACTCCACTTGGGAGCCTTTCAGGTAGCAAAGTGCTCTGGAGGGACACAGTACCTTGTGTGGGTGCAGAATTATTGGTCCTAGTCCTCAGGTGAGGAAAGCAGAGGGAAAAGATGGACTGAAGCCAATGTGTCCTTCCTGGGCAGGCCTTGTGCCAGCATGCTGGGTTTGCGGGAGGGAGGTGACCAGGAGCTCTGCTCTGGAGCTCTCATTGTTTACTGCAGGGTGTTTGCTGTTTTATGAGGCACCTACACCAAAAGGCACAGCAGAGACAATTAAAAAGTATCATCTTTAAATGCCTTTTAATGCAGTCACAGTTACCGTGGTAGTCCAGATATAATAAAATATCCATTTAAAGATACCAATTGTATAGATATAAAATATCAAGTAATGCTCAGAAGTTAAGGGAACATAATAATTATCTGATAAAATGTCTAATATACATAGGCATAGCCTTAAACTGCCATGGTGATTGCACAGTAATTTAATATAAATTGATTAAGTACATTTTTACTGATGCTTAAAGACTAGTCATAGCATGGGAAATGATGTTTTGTTATCAGCTGTTACTAAATGCACAGTATTTGCTGGAATAAATCCAAGTGTTGGCTTTAAGGCACATTATTTAAACAGTTTGCAGCAGCTGTTCCTGCCCTCCAGGTTGAACACAATTACCAGACACCTCACAAGGACTTTCCAAAACCAAGGGGTTCTGACTCCCAAAAGTACAGTGCACCCCAAGGTACAATAGAACAGCAGAGTTGTCCCAGCATTTAGAAGAAAACCAGTTGCTTTCACCAACATAAACAGAGGAGAATCCTCACATTCCTCATTCACATAGGAAAAAATCTTTTGCCTGGTGGGGTGATTAAAGGCAGCATCGTGTTTGAGGCAGAGATATTGAAATAAAGATCACTTCCATTTACATCTCCCAGTTGCTATGAAATTTCTTCTTCATCTGCAAATAGGGAACCCCTGCACAAGCATAACCTGCCGCATCATTAGGTTATTTTCTCTTATGAAAATAGCATGAATATTATTAAAATGTAACTATAAATATTTATGCTGATAGAAACCCCACTGTTGTTGCTATTATTTTTGTTATAATACCTTGGAAGAGATGCCAGATAACTGCGGGATTCAATAGGTCACTGGAGGTAAAGAGGGGAGTTTTTCTGGAGTTATCATTGCCGAATACAAACTGCAAGTGAAGGTACAAGGATTTTTTCAAATCTGAAAAGTCACTATTTCTCTTTTAAGAAGAGAACATATTCTCTTTTAAATCTTTAAAGATCATCTGTTCTGCAGCGCCTGCAAATCATTACTGTTTCATACTGGTTTGCCAAGCAGAGAGTTCAGCTATCCATTTTCCTGCTGATCTTTTTCCATCTTGGCTCAAACCCTCACCTTCCCTGTGTTGTTCATCCCAACCTCTGTGCAATACTCTGCCCTGGTAGCAAAAGTGGAATTTTGAAGAACTGATGTAAACCAAAGTGATAATAATTGCAAATCTTGTATTCTGAAGCCCAGCGTTTGAGTCAACAGCCCTTTGTGAACTGAATGTGAGGTGGGGGGGGAGATTTTGGCAGACAGAATCTCAGACTCGCACACAAAATATGGACCATGAAGAAATCAGCCCAGGGTTTCTGAACTATTGAAGTAATTATTGCTTCAAAGACAGAGACTTAGAAATTAGTAATGCTGAGGGCAGGGGGTAAGTCAGGGGGAGTTTATGTTTATGGGTAAAATAAATGTTCATTCTTTATATAAATCCTAAAGAAAGACATTTGCTCTAAATGTTGACTCTTCAGTTTTGCCTAATGACTTTAAACTGCAATTGAGAGTTTTTAGCAAAATAAAATTTTATAGTAACAAAACCTAGTCAATGTAGTTTAGACAATTATATGAAAAAAATACTGACATAACCTCTAAGTCAAATCCGTGGTTTTATACAATATAATAAATATTCCAACTGTAAAGTTTGGGCACTGTATAAGACCAGAGTGAGCAAAAGCACACTGCTGTACTTTTCAAGGGCTTGGAAAGTCTCTCTGGCAAAACCTGGGGCAGAAAAACCTCCAGGTAATGAGGTGATTTGAGGTAAAAGAGAGAAAGCTCTGTGTGTGTGAGAGAGAGCTACAAAGAGTGGGATTTTTGTGGTGAATCTGGGAAAAGAGTGAAAGTGAGTATAGAGCAGTGACATCCTCTGCAGGGTAAGAAATCCCTGCCACAAGCCGTGCTGAATATTTCAGTTCTCCTTCTGTATTGGTGTGTGTTTTTTAATTAAGGCTGCTCTGTCTCTAAGGGTCTTTTGTCAAAGAAGCAAATCTGAGAGACCAGAGTCACAAATACCCACTTGGTATTGAATGTGAGACACCTAAGGTAGAATTTCTGGGCCTTTTACTCAAGAATTTTTTGAATCTTGCTATGTGAAATGTGGCTTAAACTCTCACTTCAGTAACTAATGGGTCACTAATTCATGTTTGTAAAGTGCTGTGACCTTAAAGGTATTTCCCAACCCAAAGGAATCCATGAAAACATGTGGTTGGTTAGCAAAATGTTGTATTACAAATGTGTGTGAGTGCTGAGGGCAATTCCACAGTTAACTCATGTTTTTATTTAACCTGTTAAATTCTTCTGTTAGATCTGAACTTCAGTTTCGTCCAAACAGGAATGGACAGCTCCTGGTTTTCCTCACTCCTTTATTGGCTGTTTGAATGGTGTTGAATTTTACCAGCAGCCTATTCCTGCTGGTTGTTGCAAACCACAGGTTGTCAACAAACGTTTGAGTTCAGAATTTCATATTCCTACGATTTCTTTCCTGGGGTAGCATCTCATCCAAGCCGTGCTAACAACGGCTCTGAGCAGCTGAGTCACTGCTTTTTAGTGCTCATTGCAACGCAAGGCACAGAAACTTCAGGGCAATCAATGTGGCTTTTAACCCGGCTATCAAGAGAGCTGGAGATATTTAGGTCATTAAAAGGCAGTGGACACAAGCAAAAGCCTGTGTCTCCCTTCTTTAGCGGTGAAGACGCTGTTTGGTTTTACCTGCTAAATCACACAATTGATATAAACTGCCCGGGAGGGGGGCAACACTGAGTCAGCAAAAATCCAGCGAGGAGCCAAAGCCAAGGAATGGCCGAATTTCTGTGATATCAGTGCAAAGTTGTTTTATTGAATTTTACTTTTATATGCCATATTAACATCTCATTTGCATACAGATTGCGCTCGGTCTTTACTCTAAAACCGCACCGTCAGCAGTTCTCCCCCGCAGACAAGGAGTGGCACCGCAGCTTTTAAAGACTCCTGTTAAATTTTAAAGCAAGATGCAGAAGCTTTTGGTCAATCTGCTTCGTTGTTATCATATACATTTGTCTTTTCCTTCCCCCTGCAGTGATGGCTGGGGGCTGATTTTATTTATTCTTTTTAGGATTGTTTGAATGCTTCAGCTACACCAAGCACAGACTCCTTAGGAAATCCAATGCTCTTCCCATCAGGTTTCCCTGCTAATGCTCCTGCAATTCTAATTGTGGAAGCAACAGCACAGGTGCAGCACTGCCAGGGCAGTGGTTTTGCCACAACGTTCTATTTACTCCAGGAGGTAAACACTTCACCTCTTATTGTTGTTACCAGTGGTAGGATTGCATTAGAGTCAAGCAGAGAGCAGAGTGCTGAGCAGAATAAAATGTAAATACATCCAGCAGAAGCACAGACTTGCACTGTAGCAGCTCTATATGGTAGATTACCACAACACAGTTTTTCCTCCGGGAATGTAGATAATTCCCAACAGCCCCTAATATTTTTTTTTCAACAATCAACTCTTCATTTGTGAGTTCTAATAATTCTATATTAGGCTAAACAAATATATACACCTACCAGGCATTAAAGAACATGTCAGAAAATACAGTGTAGTGTTAACAGTTGGTACCTGCCATGCTGGAATAAGAGATAAGAGTGATAATACATAAATACATACAGTGAATATTACTTGGCAACTGTTGAAGATGTAACTGCCCTTATGTGATCATGCAGAGATGCTGTGTTTGGTGACAACACTGGGATTTTTGGGATGTTGCAATTTGTGTTGGCAGGTAGCAATGCAAGCCATCACCTCTTGTACTGTGGCTAAGGGGATAAAGCAAATAATGTGAGTATGTTGAGGAAGTTTCAGAGCTGCATCCCTAAAATCTGAGCCTCTGGAGGCTCAGTTCGGCCCTGCACTGAGCACACAGTTATGTTAAACACTCCCAACTCCTGGCTGCAAGCCAGATCTGTGCCATTGTCCTTCCATGTGGCATCAGCGGCTCAAATACTGGATAACAAACCCACTGCTAATGGGAGTAATTAGGAGCCTTGGGGGTGATTTATACCTTTTGTCACTGTATAAGCAGTGTAAGTGCTGAGGTTTGCAAGGATAACAATTATTGGTTCAGGTGATGATCCTTTCATCAAAGACAGACATCTGATTTTTAACTGTCAGAATTCGGAACTGGGCTCAGGGAAAACATTCCAGCTAGTGGAACCAATGGGTCCAAACATTTGTTCTTAATTCAGCTTTGAAAATAAATCCATAACCGAAAAAATGACAAAGTGGGAAGGTTGTGTGGCAGATTAAAACTCCAGGGTGATGATTATTTACATTATCTAAAGGTATGTGCGATATTATTTATATACTGTATTATTTATCTTTCAGAGACAAAAGTACAACTCTTAATAGCACTAACTGCTTCTTTTCTGAGTATCTCAAATACTAGTAAATGAAATCTCTTTGTAGTCTCAGCAGAGTTAGTGGAAATCAGTTGATTCTTCCACACAAATCTCCACCCAGGTTATCCCTAAATTCACTGTGGTTATTGGAACTATAGCACACATTCCTCTCAGCCAAGCAGCTGTTCATTCTGAATTAGGGTTGTGCACACAACAATAACTGAGAGCACTGTCACTGCCCGGTTTGACACAGCTGGGATTTGAATTCTGCTTTTCCTTTTTCCCGAAATCTTCATTTTGCCACCTAACGCTTGGAAGTGCCAGTGTGTGTCCCCTGTGATGGCCTTGAGCTTCCCCTCGTGTTGAGACCTGTGTGTGCTCCTGAGAAACATCTCCCTCTGGAACAACTTGATGTCTGTGGGAGAGAAGGAAAACAGATCCAAGGTTAAAACATATCTTTAAAATACCTACCTTTGCCAAAGGATGAAAATTCTTCACACTTCAATTTCTTGTTCTGTACTGTTTGTGTGTGAGCTCCACTCCGAGACGTGGCAGGATGACCTCCAGGAAAAGAGCAGGATATGTTTTAGAAAAGGAAGGAAATGTGATAGTCTTGGAACCTTGGAGTACAAGATCCAATCTCTCTCCATGGATGGCAAGAGCATGTCAGACATAATGGAATATTAAGAGAAGGAACCTATTGCAGGCTCAGGGGACTTGAGTAAGGTAGCATTAAAAACTTTACTGCTATTAAATCTTGGGGAGCTGGAGATAATTTTGCTTTAGAGGAGCGTGGCTGCTGGTGTGGTTAAAAATGCTATCGAAAAATCCACTCAGGAGGAATCCCTCAATAAAACAGAAACAATTGGGGCTACATTGGAAGTTCCTGCTAAGGAAAACATCATTTGGCAGAGAAGATTGGAGAGGCTGGAGAGTGACAGCAGAAGTGGAGTTTTAGGACTGCAAACGGGTGCTGAGGGAAATGGTGGAAAGACTATTGAGACTTTATTAACTGCTACATTGGGGATCAGAAAAAGTGCTCCCCACAGAGAGCAAAAAAGTCTTTCCCAGAGCAATGAAACATTTGGCATCAGCTGCTGTGCTCAGGAGAGGGATGAAACCATTCCTTTTTTATCTGAAAACCCACAAATTGGAGTCACAGAGCAGGTAACCAACAACAAAAAGACATTTCCTGCCAGCAAATGTTTTCATACAGGAGGTTTTGTGCTCGAAGAAAATTGTGACGTGTACAAATATCAGATAAAAGGAAAATTGGGTCATATATAAATTCTTAAAAGCTGCCTTCTGGTTTGATTACTGGGTAGCTAATGACACCACATTCCCTGACTCCCCCTGGATTCTGGCATTTGGCCACCAGCCTTAGTTAATCCTTCATCCAGTACATCTTCCTCACTAAGCACAAGGGAGAAAAGTCCGTATATTTAGGAGAAAATAGAAATATTTGGATATACTTGGATTTTTTTTTGCGAAGTTAAGACATGACTGAAGAAACAAAAGACTGTCTTTTTATTCCTCCAACCAATTGGCACTGACCAGATACTTTTGTTACAGGACAGGAATGTGCAGCAGTGAAATTGCTCTTTTTGTTTGTTTATTTACCCAAATGGGGTAAATAAAGGGTGACTGAACAGGCTGAGCAGGGCATCCCTGTTTTTCCTGAGAGAAGGCAGGAGGAAGAGAAACACTCAGAGGTGGGAGGCAGTGAGGGAATTGGGAAGGAAAACCTGAGTTTTCTAAAAACATTTTTTAAGCCATGTCTTGAATTAGATCTTTTCTCTTTGAAAGCACAAACTTGCTGCTGGCATGGCGGGATGTGATGGATTTCTGTGGTTTGCTCTTCTCTGAGATGTTGCTGTTCCTGGAGACCCAAAGCCCTTCCGTGGCTCCATCTGGGAGGAGTTTGGGGCTGTCCCCAAACCCCTCTATTGTTCCACACATCACCTGGGACCCCAGAATCCATGCTGGGCCTCCTTTCCTTTGGGATTGAGCTGTCTTAGGTCCAGAATGTACCTCCCAGAAGTCTCCTTCCATGCCTCATCCAGTGAAGATTCCCATTTCTTGTGCACTGGAGAAGCCTCATGCCTGGCTGCTGACAACAAGGCAGAAAATGGTAGAAGTTTTTCATTTTTAGATTCATTCTTCATCTGTTGTGCTATTCTCAAAAACTTACTGTGAGAAAAGGGAAAATATCCTGTGCCAAGAACCCAGAATTCTGCTCTTTCAAATATATTTTCTCTGAATTTCAGTGGGGAGAATGGTCTTCCATTAGTTACCAATGAAGATAAAGGTAAGGAAAGAGCTGGATTTTTATCAAAAGCCTCCTTCAAAGCAAACCTGCTCCTTTTGTGCTCCAGCTGTGAGATCCATAACATGAAGTATAAGCAGGGGACCCCATAACAGCTGTCACAGCTGTTTGAGACTTTCCTTTCTCAAAAGAAACTTCCTTCGGTATGGAAACATAAAAAAAAAAAGGCAATTTTAACAAAAGGAAAAATCCTTAATGAATTGCAAATAGACTGTAAACGACTACAGAAAAAACGGATGGGGTGAACAAAGTACATAAAAATCCCCTGTGCATACACTGTTTATAAATCAAGCTCTCACCCACCACGCTTGGAATAGACATCCAAAGGAACATATCAAATTACATAAAAGGTCAGGGAATGTAAAATACTGAACAGACTGTTATGGGATCATCTTTAATCTTTTCCACCACCTAAAAACTTGTGGGGAGGGGTAAATTATATTAAATGAATTGAAGAAGCTAATGAGAATTTTTGCATTATAATGCCAAAATCAGGAGATATTTTGTTCCTTTGAAGGATTTGGAGCATGCTGGAAATTCTGTCCAGTTACTGAAGACATTTGGGAAAGTCAATTTTCTGCTTCATTTTTCTTATTGTGGTATTGACTTAGAAAACAAAACCAAAATTTGAAAGTGTTTCTGATGTTATTAAATAGCTAGAACTGCTAATTTGGTTGTTGCACATCTCCTTTGGGGTGGTGTTAGCACTGTTTTAAGGAGGGAAGCCGAGGTTACAGTGAGGAATCCCACATAATTCCTGCATCCTGCCTGCTCCAGGTAACAGCTGAGGGAAGGGATTCTCAAAGCAATCAGAAGTTGTTAAATGAAGATATCCCATTCTGGCTGAATATTTCAATTCTTTGAAGCCTCGGCTTTCTATTTAGACACAAGAAAGTATGGATTGATCTCCAGGCCCACTGAGTACTCAGTGAGTTCCTCCCACAGGGAGTACACGAGTTGTAGCAGAGGCTCCCTCTTCCTCTCTGCTTTGTTCTTTCTCTTTGCACTCTCACTTGTCATCACTAAGTAGAAATTCTTAATTTAAGTTTATGGACCCCTGGTACAGTTCTGGGGAATTAGGAGTTTGAGGGTTTTATGTGTTGGCTTTCAGTTGCTGCGGAGCCTCTGGGAAGTTACACCCTGGTTTGGCTTAATCAGAAATTTCCTTGGGGTTCCCTTCTTCCCTCAGGCCTCCTGGGTAGCAAGCCCACACCACCTCTGTTTTTTAAACCTCCAATGAACACGTTTTTTATGTTTTACATGTGTTTATTCTTTAGGAGAGAAAATAAAAATTACCTCTTTCATCCCACTGCACTCTTTTTTTTGGTGAAGTCGGTAGGGGCCAGATTTCCTTAGTTACCTGTTTCTAAATGTAACATTTCTTGACTATTCCGTCACTTTGTGATCACTTGAATGAATAATGCTCTAAAAACCACAGAATCAAAAGTGTCCAGTTGCAATCTAATGCATCAGCCCAGGGTTGTGACAAGGTGAGAGGTGTTACACACCAGGAGAAACAGAAGTACTTCAAAAAGAAGCCCTCTTCTGTTTGAAACCTGGATGATTCAAGGAAACTCACAATTGAGCATCCCCAGTGTATGACGGTGAATACAGCAAAATCATGATCTTCATTTAAATGTGTTACTTATCTCCATCCTTCCACTGGATTTCTCCTTCTCTTGAAAATCTCTTTGATATGTCTGCTATTTATCTTACTTTTCTCTTTCTTTTTTTTTTAATTTTGTTTTTCTTATTTATTTTCTTATTTTAAAATTGCAAAAAAATTTAACAAAACTCAAAATGAAACTCTGGCTTGGTTCTGCCATCTACCACTGCAAATTATAGCCTGGGTGAGCACAGACCTGCCCCTGATTTCCTCTCCAAACCCTTCCTTCCCTGCAGGTGCCCTCCCAGTGTCCCAGTGTCTGTGCAGGCTGTACCAGGTTATCCCAGACAGTCCTGCAGCAGCAGAGAGTTCAAAAGGCACGTTGAGGACAAGACTGGCTTGCCAAGCTGTCCTTCTTGAATATTGCCAAGATATTTTAATTGGGATTTTTCCCAAGAAATTACTTGTTCATGAGCACTTTTATTGAGACGTGTTATTTGTCGGTGTGTTTTTATACATCTGCATACACAACCCTGTATTTGTCTGTGTGGGTGTCACAGATTTTGTACTTAGTGCTGGTAGCTTTTAATATTTTTTCTCTGGGAACATGCTGTGATAGCTCCAGTATTTCAAAGAGCATGCAATCCAAAATCTGTCAGGAGGAAATATTTCTTTAAGGAAGAAAATGTGTTTTTTGTTAACTTTCTCCATCTCTCATCCATTCAGCTCCGTGTTGAATACACATTCAAGCTGTTGCTGGGATTGGGGTGGGGCTCCAGCGACTTCTGTTGGTTCCACCTTTTTGAAACAGGAGTTAACAAGAGGGATGTTCAAGTTTGAATCTCTCTGTGAGGTTCGTTTTCAAAAATAAAGTTTTAAAAGTTACAAATCAGACAACTGATTTATAACCACTCTTAATGAGTCACTATTGGCCTTGTGAGGAAACAACATTTATTGTCTTGTCATATTAGTCTGAGGTGATTTTGCATGCCCACAGGAAGACACTTAAGGAGAAGAATCCATGCAATTTCTATAGCATCAAAGCCTCCTCGGGGTTTCCAGGTGACTGAATTCAGATTTATTGTTGGTGAACTTGGTTCCCAGTGATCTATTTAATTCCAAATTAGCATCTCTATTGCAATGCTTAGCTCTTCCAGTGTGCTTCCCAAACATACACTAATTTGGTCTCACACCAGCCCTGAAACAGGAAACGGGATAATGAGGTGTGGGATCTTTTGTTTTTCCTTTTAACTGTACCTTTATTAATGCCTGGACTATTCGGAGGTCTTGTAACAAAAGAAGACAAAGCACATCGGTTTATCGGGAGAGAGAAATGCGGCTGAGACCAGCCCTGTCCGAGCCTTCTGGAATTCAGCTCTGACTTCTCTGGATGGACTGACCCAACTAACAAAAAATCCATCCACAGTCACTAATAAACTACAATAAACTCAGATTCTTCTCAACAACTCTTTGTTGTAAATTTGCCTTGGACCAAATTTTTATACATTTTATAAAACCCCTGCTGGTCGTCAGCTTCTGCAGCTTCAAAATTAATTTCTAAAATGAACTTAAACCTGTGCTTTGCTGAAGTATGTGAGATATATACACATTTGATGTGAGACAGTGGTTTGCAGACCATCTGTAACTGACTCACAGAATTATTCTGTGCGTCTTGTATCGTTTGTCTGATGCATGATGAAGAGATGGTTGTGGTATTTTCAGATAAAACTTCATCATTAATACCAGATGTTGAACTGCGAGAAGTGTTGAAGATGGGTAATTGCTTCCAGTCAAAAAAAGTTTGGGAACACTTTAATTTTAAAATGTCTGTTACCTTACCAAAAAAAAATTAATCTTTTTGGTATGTCCTAATCCCTTTGGTAAATTCAAAATATAATTTTTCCACATTCTCTTTATCTTCATTCCTGTTTAAAAATTTGAATACTATTAAGGTCATACTTCAATCCAGTAGAGGCTTGGATCTCCATTTTCCTCTCTCTGACTTCTTGTAAGATCAGTAAGGACCATAAAATATTCTGTGCCATTCTAACTAATCACCCCTCTGGCATTCTGAGCAAATGCAGGTTAATGGTGAATCTTTTAATATTTCTATTAATTACGTATATTATCCTAATAACTCTATTGTCAATTTTTCATTGCTAGATAATGACTAGAGCTGGGTTAGCTGTTCATAACTGCTAATGTATTTAAAGGAAAGCAGGGATTTTTGTTTGTTTGTGACTTTCCTGCTGGCAAAGCCTAATTTTCATAAGCATATTTGTTATATGAAATTAATTTAGGGGTGTTCTGTGCAGATGGGATTGATCAGAGGCACTTTCATCAGTTCTGCTTTGGACAGGGGCTTTTCCACAGGGTATAAAGCGCTGTTGCAGGTCTGTGGTTGCAGGAATTAATACCCGAAGTAGTTTTCAACCTGACCATTTTATTAAATATGACAGGTGTATCTATGGAAATGAGAACCAGTTGGAATTTGGTGTTTTAGAGAGCCACTGTGACCTATGCATTTGCTTAAATCCCAACTTGAAGTGAAGAGGAGGATCTCTGGGAAGGCTTCACATTTAAGCACTACAGAGGGGAGGCAGGAGACAGAGTAATTCAATCAGCAACCGTAATTCTTATTCTAATAAAGTTTCCTGTTTGGAATGGCAAGAAAGGCTCCTGCCACAATTGTCCATGTGTTCCGGTGCCTCCCACCATAATGAGGTGGAAACAGAACTGCAGCCAATTCAACAGGACTTTCAGTTTGATGAGCCCGGAGAAAGATCTGAACATAAGGATTGTTTCACAGAACCTGGGCAGCAATGAAGCTGAAAATATCGATTCATAAATTTCTCAGGAAGATGAGAGAAACTGTGCAATCGTTCCTGAGAAGCTGATGAACATTTCCATCCCAAAATACAATGCACTAATGGGCGTGTTTGTGTGAAAAGGCAAAGAGACACAGAAAGGCTTTAATGCAGCAGTGTATGAATCAGCAGAGGAAAATGTCCTTAAGGAAACACCAATAGGAATATTTTAAAGGAGGAATCCTAGGTAAAATCATGACACTTTGAAAAAGCCGGTGCAGCTGTCAGCACAGTCCAGGGCAGTGAGGAGTTACCCCAGGAATGTGCTGAAAGAGTAGTGCAAGGAGAGCTGCAGGAACTCCCAGGTGCGAAAGGAAGGTGGTTATAAATGCCCATCTTCCCCCGAATTTAATTTCTCAGCCAGAAATGTAACAGGTAGATGAGGCAAAACAAAACTGGGAGGCTGGCTGGACTGTGAGGCAGTGGTGCTGGAAGCTGAGTGCGGATGTTGGATGATTTTTAAGGTCCCTTCCAGCCCTAACCATTCTGTGAATCTCTGATTCTCTGCTGCAGTACTGCAGTATTTAAATCTAGGATGCCCTGATTGTGGCCTCGAAGGTGAGAAACACATCTCAGACAGCTCGAGCTCAGCTGTCACTCAGTCTGGAGCTTCTCCCTGATGAGGAAACAGTGAGACACCAACAGCTCACGTGCACATGGATTGTCCTGCAAACATGCCATGAAGCCTGTCCCAGGTTCTTAGGCTCACTGGACAAGTCACTCATTTTCCTCATGCACAAGACTTTTGCAGGCTGCCCATGGGCTGCTGGAATTCCCAAACAAATGTCAGGAGCAGCAGTAGGGCAGTGGGTGAAGTGTAAAGGCAATAGAAAAGGGAAGAATCACAGTTCTTTCATATTTAAAATCGATTCAAATAGGGAAGTGGCGGTGATTTATAAACTTGAGGAAGGTTAGCCTTAATCTCTAGCTAGACATTTTCATTGCCTGAGTAAACTTTGAGCTCATCTGAGTTACAGAGGCAGGAATTTGGTATTAATAGAGACACTTGAGGCAGTTTGCTTAACTGAACCACCCATGGTGTCATGGGGCTTTGCCAGTGAAGCCTCACAAAATGTCTTGGCTGCTCAGGACAGCTCCAGTCCTAAGGGACCGTCTGTGCTGACAGTTCAGCTGCTGCCCAAAATAAAGGAAGAGTGCAGAAGAAAGCTGTAATAAACCAGAGAAGTGTAGCAGCAAAAGTGAACAATCAGAGGTGTGTATCCCAGGGCTGAAGGAAATCAGAGATGCTGCAGACTTGTAGGTGCTGTGTAAAGCTCCCAGTGCCCAGAGGTGAAACAAATAAAAAGTATTTTTACTTTTCTTTACATATCTCTACAATCACAACCACAGTTTGGTTTTTAAAAATTTTTATAAACTATTCTGCATCTAGGTTTTGAGTGAATTTTCCTACAAAACTACGTGCACTGGATTTCTTCTTTACTGCAACTTCCTTAGAGATCCAAGTAAAGTAAATGACTTTTAAAAAGCCAATTAAATGTATGATTGAATGTCATCCTTTCTGACTGCAGCCTTCATAAGGAACTGGAAATGTGAGGTATTTTTTTACCTAATATTGAACACAGTTAATTAAAAAGGTAAAGATTACATTTTGCTTCAGTTAATTTGAAATAGAGAACCTCCATTTAAACAATAAATTTCAGATTTTAGTTATAGCAATTAATAGACCAAACTGTGTACTTAAGGTTTTATTATATTGATTCTAAAATAATTAGATTAGCAAACACATTGCAAATATATTATCTAAAACAAATAAGATTATCACCATGCTTTTTGTTATACAGCACAGCAATAAAACATATAACAGTATAATCTAAGGCAATCTCATAAAATTAATAGTCATGGAGCATATATTACATTCTTGCACTAAATGACAAAAGGCAGCATGAGCATCATGTGGACAGTGTTACACTGAGAGGCTTGATAAATATTTTGGTGCAGAATTGATAAAAGTTAACACATCTCTTTGATGTTTAGCAGATCATTTTAGTCCCACGTGTGTTTACAGGAGCATTTCCAAGCAGCCCTCATAGACTCTGCCCCAGTAACCTTGTTTTGAAAGCATTTTCCATCCCTCTACCACCACACTTTCACATTCCTCCTTGCCAAGCAAATTGTTAAAAGTGTTTCTGCAGCCGCCCCAGACATCAGTTTTTAAGAGCCTTAAGGCTGTTTGAGAGGCCCTCTAAAAAGCATGACATTCAATCAAAGTTCAGGGAGGAAAGTTTTAATGAATAAACTTGGTAAATTAGAAAGCAGCGCGGCAGAGTGATTAACTCTCATTTGTGCATTAGTGTTAAAATTAATTAAAATGTTTAAGCCGTAGGAGGCAGGTTACCTCCTCAAGACCCGGCTTTGCCCTGGGAGTCAGGCTGGATCCTGCAGCGATTCATCTTGCCCGGGATGAGAGGAGGGCTCAAAGAAAAGCCCAGCCAGGACAAATGTGTTTTCCATGGAGCTGCGCTGCGGGAAGGCCACGGGGACCTCGGCACGGCGTTACGGGAGCGTGACCTAATCATACAGCAGGGACGTCGCAGGGGCTGTGCTTTGGAAGGAAGGCCCTCCTTTCCCAGGGAGTTCCTGTGGCTGGAGGTGGCGGAGCTCATTTCATTACCTGAGGCTGGCTGGATTGTGCTGCAGTGTCAAACAGGCTGCTGAAGGAGCTCTCTCTGCCTGGTCCCCTTCAACTGGAGACTAACTTTCTTTTCCAAGCACCGTGGAGTGTATGCAATTTAATTTTATACTCAGAGCTGTCACCACCCTTACTAACAGCCTTTTGCTGCAACAATTAATTACACGAGAATTAGCTGAAGTATCTGAATATTAAGGAATAAGGATTTATCTTAGTGCTTTGATGGCAATACATTTCAGCACCCAATTTTGTGTGAAATCATAACATCGTATTCTTATTTAAGAGTAAAAGAAAAGTTGTTTTCTTTCCAAATCATTTTAGATCAGTTTCTTTCAATAACCAGGCACCTGTATTTCTTCCTAGCCAGACTTATTATGAGGTGGCTGCTTAACAAGTCTGTGCTGGTTTGGAGTTATAAATGACAGCCTATTTTATAAAGGAAAAAGTCTTCTTTGACAGGAGAACAATATCATACAAGTAACAAATGGCAAATTGTGTCATACAGCTGAACAGTTGTTTTCCCATGTTCACCAAGGGCCAGTTATTAATTTTACATTGGTCAGAATTAAGGATTTTGGAGAAATTCATCTGAAACAGAAAGTATGAAAAATTCCTCCTCAATGAAAATTACCATTATTTGCTGTAGATCTATATTCATAACTTTAAAACCTGGCAGTCTTTCCTATTTTTTTTCCTCTATAGATTTCTTGTCAACAAGAGTGTCAGAGGTCAATGTCAGAATGCCCCTCTGGCACCCATTAACTATAACCAGAAAACTTGTTCACTATTGATCTACAATGTCTAAATATCTATTATGTTGGATATAAAAGGTGGTTTCACGTCTTTCTAAAACAGATAATTCATACAGGCCAAAGGGTCAGGCCTGGTGATATATTATTGTTTCACTGTATCAGTGGCTACAAGTGCAGGAGAGGAGCAGGACCAGTGAGGTGTCATTGAACTCTTGTGCCCACGTTCCCCACCACAACCAGTAAAGCTGTTGTGGCTTTGCTCAGTATTTTGAAGTGCTGAACCAGTTGTGTTTAAAGTTTTTGTTCATGTCATGGCAGCCAGAGTTCACAGGAGCCCAAAATCTGAATGGAAGACAAGTCTCTCGCCCTGTCCCTGGTGGGCCGTGGTCCACCTTGGTGTCTGTGGAGCCCTTCACCCCATGATGGCTGTGCTGCCAGGGCTCTGGGTGTGGTGCAATTTGATTTTTACAAGAATTATGCACAAAAGGGCACAGCCCCCACGGGTTGAAGTTGTCACAGCTCTGGTGACTTCGGCAGAGCAATGGCACTCGATGTCCGCAGAGGGTCTGCCCCAGAACGTGTGTCAGACTGTGGCCACAGCTCCAAAATCATGTGTTTTCTGAACAGACATTTGTGTAATACCATATGAATGATTTTGTTTGCTCAGATCCACCCATCAAATTTATTGAGCCTCTTTTAATCTCCTCAGTGTTTAACTATTGAGGTGCCTCTGCTCTGCTTAAGGCTCAAATGCAGAGCAGAAACAACAGCATTTCTTTGTTCTGCTCTTCCTACAGCAGAGCACAGAACACTGTGAGGGTGGAGGACACAATCCAGGGCTTAGTTTCCCCCTAGTCCTGGGAATTCAACCTTTGAGACTGCATGGCATTTCCCAGAAGGCACCTATTACTTTTGCAGGATGAGACCCATAACAAGCAAACCCTCTTTGGAAGGCAGCTGATACTATACTCTTTAATGGAGTTTATGGCCTTCTAGCAAGCCCCCAGAATGGTTCATATTCTTCCAGGCTACATTTTTGAAGAAAGTAAATTGAGATGAATCATGCTAAGATGAGATAGTTAAAATGTCAGGCTCCATAAGTTTCAATGCATCCTTATAGCTCTGAACACTAAAATGCAACTGAACATTGGAATAAGGGAAACAAAAGAGAATCAGATAACTAGTTCTTATAGAGGGGAAAAAAGTAATTTCTGTCTGCGCTGCTACACCATGGAAATCCACATAGTACAGTTTTAGAGCTGTACCTTAAAAAAAACAATTGCAGTTTCTTTTTATCACTGGCCTTGGTTACACATCACTGCCTACTCTATGGCACACTAGAATTGCAGAGTTTCTGAGGCAAACAATACACCAGCAGCTTTATTTCTGTTTACAAATGTTACCTGGGGGAAATGTGCCTGTACCTGTTGGATAAATTGCAAATCATCAGCACTAAATATGACCCACAACAGTGACATAGAGGGGAAGAGGGAGTGTGGTCTGTACATGTTTGGTGTTAGAGAGGAGGAAGGTGCCTGGTCAGTGCTGCTGGGTTAATCAGTTAATGAAACGACACTGCTGTACTCTTTAAACTCGAGCTGTCTGCGTGGTGCTTCCTCATTCATTTCCTGGTCAACAGACACTGCTCCATTTATACCTTACCATAATAGTTACAATTGGTTTGATTAACTATTATTATTCTTTTAAGTGACTCACTGCAGGTGTTGAATCCTCATCACATCAGAAATGTAAAACACTGGCAGATTTGCGTCCCAGGGCTTTCTGGGCTCACAGGGAACGGGCACAGTGTGCAGAGAAGCCTTGTGGGCCATGAAGTACCTCAGTCCAAGCCCAGAGGTGATGAGCGGCTGAGCTGGCTGAAGGAACCTGTTGATAAGAACCAAGAACAAGAGCAAGCCACTGCCCAAATCCCTCTGCTCCATATCCCTTTCCCAAGGGCTGGGGAGGACAGCTTTCCCTGCCCAGCTGATGGCGTTAGGATGGATTCCATCCTGCATCTGAACTCCCTAGTCCTGGGTACCTGATCATGATGTGCTTGACCTTGAGCTGGTCACAAGGCCACCAAAGCCTGGTGCAGGCTCGTTGTAACCAGATCCCAGACCTGGGCATGCCAAGGCTTTAGGGATAGCGACATGGATAACACTGGACACCAAATAGGGTCAGGAGAAACAACTGGTTTGTAACTGGAGCCTCTCACGCTGCTCTGGCTGCAACACAGATGGGCCAGAATGAAGGCTATCACTCCTAGTTTATAGCCATTAGCAATCATCATCTCCCTAATATGAAACAGAAATAATAGTATTATTAATAATAATATCAAACTGACACATTATTAGCCTCTACAGATGGCTCTATTCCTCTTAATAATTTTTATTTTTATTTAATGTTTGGAGATGCTGTAAAAAGGGACTAGTGCTTCCAAATGTGACCTCTGTGGGGTTTAAAACCTACTGAATCAGATGAGATATTAAAGCATTCAATGTAATGTATGACTTAAAGCTATGTTTTTAAAACTTTAATAGGAAATGTCTGATGCTTTAGATTACTATTTCTTGAAGTATAGTAGGCTGAAGAATTTGCTTCAGAGGGTCTCTTTATATCCAAGAAGAGCCACGGTGAGAATACACAGTATGTTCTTCCCTCACCATGCCTCTAAATAGAGGTAAAGGAATTAGTGTGTATTAATAATACATCATGTTTCTACTTTGTTTTATACTATTGTACATATGTTCTTACACCACAATCAACACCACCGTGTTTAAATATCTCCAAGCAGTTCATTAAGGAAGGTGATTAACATCTGTCATGTGTTTTTTCCCTCCTCCTGTCCCCAAGGAGAGGAGGATGTTCAGTGGCAGACCTGATTTTGGCAGGGATTTATCGTTTGTATGGGAGGCTTTTTTTATTTTGCTGAGGTTTTCTTTTATTACACAAAACTACCTATTGGGATAAATGTTTGCAAAGGCAATTCCAAAAAAATTCTCCTGAGCATCTGAAGTGAAAGGTGGTGAGATTTAACTGGAGTGGATGAGGTTGGAGACTGGGGCTGGTGTGTGGTGGGAATCCTGCCTCACCCTCACCTGCCTGCTGGGAGATGGGAGAGAAGCCCTGGGCTGGGGGATGATCTTTAAGGTCCCTTCCAACCCAAGTCATTCCAGGATTCCATGACATGAGGAAGTAAAACAGTCACTACTGCAGCAACACTGTGCCCCAAGAGCTTGTGGGGTGTCATTTTATTGCCATCAGCCAGGTGAGGCTGTGCTTTGTGAGGCTTTTGGTAGGTTTTCTGTGAGCTTTCAAATATGTGAAGATCTCATATAAGCTGATATTTTCATGGATATTTTCACCCTCAGTCAGATTATTGTGTGGACAAGACCAGAAATCAGATTAGTTACAGCATATTTCCTCAGATCTCCGGGGCTGCAATGACTGTGCTCTCCATTACAGTCATTTTGCAGCATCAACTTTAGTGAGTAAAATTTGACTAAGTTTTGCTTTCAATTTTACTTACTCGTGGTAGCTGTCCATGAAAAGCACAGAGATTGTCTGAATATCTACATCATCCCTGCAAGTTTTCATATTAACCACAAGACCACCGGTAGCTCTTAGTAATAAATTTACTTTTGTCATAATATTTACTGATGCACCTGGCTCACATTGATTGTATTCTGTTTGCTTTTCCAAAGAGAATTGGATGGCTTCTCCTTGGCTGCGTGGTTTTGTACCAGCTGCTTTCCATAGACAAGCTGGTTGTTACTGTGTTTGCTGGATTTGTGCTCCCAGCTTCCATCTCAAGAGGGAATTCCACAGCCAGTTCTGTTTCACACTGAGGGGAGATAGGGAGGTCTGGTCCTTTCCTTGACTTTCCCAGTGAACAAACCCTTGGACTTTGAAGGAGGTTTTCTGTTCCTCTTACAGAAACATCTGGATATGGGAGAGATCCATATCCATGTGTATATGGATCTCCCAGCGGAGAATGGGAATTAAAGGAGAGGGAAGAAGGTCTGTGTGTGTGCACAAGCCATGAACACACACACAGAGCCTTACAAAGATCCCAGTGGGGAGCCCACACTAAAGGTTAATGCAGCCCCAGGCTGTAATTAGCCTTTTGCACAGAGTCGCCTTGTTGTGGAATCTCTATTTATGAGGGTTTTCAGAGGCAATGAACAACCAGTCCCCTCCCCCAGTGCCCCCAGTAAAGCCCACTGGCAGGAAGCTGGCTTTGGGATGCTGGGCTTTGGGAAGAATGCTCAGGAGCTCACTGGAGCTCTTCCCCTCCAATGGCTCAGGGTCCCCTTGAGATCTCAGAGATTCTCAAAGATGGAGAGAAGAAAAATGCCTTACCCCACTACACACTTCTCTTTCCCCAGAATAAGGGCTCTGGGAAAAACCTGCGCCCCTACTTTAGGAATTCATTATCAGATCTGTTGGTGACAGCAAACTTGCCTGTTTGTCAGATGAATCTGACACCAGAGAGAGGATTGTCACTGCCCTGTTGTAGTTCACACAAGAAAGGTTCCTCTTCATTGAAGTTCAAGAAATTAAAGGAATTAGAGAGCACAGTAAATATTACAAACTTGATTTCATGCCGTTTATCCAAGTCCATCTTCCAAAAATGTCCTGTTTACTCTTTGGTGGTTGCTGGTGGTTGCAAGGCTCAGTGAGGGTTTATTGCAGCATCAACTCTTTGGTGGCTGGTGGAGCCAACTCCTGGGGTCAGTAACTTGGGCAAGAAATTACATCAAGATATTTTGTTATGATCTGGGTTTGCAGATCTTGCATGTGTTGGAGTCAATAACACTATTGAATTTCACCAAACGAATGCCATTTCTTTTTAAAATTCAAACAAAATATCTCCTCCACTGAGCATGACCTGTTCATGAATCTGTGTAATACCAGTGCACTACTAATGAATCCCCGCAACACCTCAAAGAAGCCAATATTCATGGAAAAATCATGTAATGTAGCCATGCACAAACTAGAAGGGAATCAAACTCCATTTGATTTGGTTTGATCTCGTGCAGATGCTCTAAGCTCCAAGTGTGTTCTTGGTGCATGGAGGAGACAGGGAATAGTCAGCACTACGGCGGAGTGGAGGGTTCTGTTCTATTAGTGCTAAGTGGAGTGACATTGGACTGATAAACTGTGATAACGTTTTCAAAAGGCAAATCCCACAATATATTGAAGCCTCCTGGGACCACGTGTAGGTGTTGTCAGCTCCACTGCAGGCACAAATGTGAACTCCCACCACTGGGATATGTAACAATTTGTAATGCAACAATTAACAGAAATATTGACATAAGTATGTGCTCAGCAGGGAGCTGGTATCTCCTAAACTCTCTGGAGTGACTGTAACACGATGTATACAGTAGCACATCAATTCTTAATGCTGGCTGGTCTCCTGTATCAATTACAATGAAAACATGCACGTAGGTAGATGTGTACCCAGCTACTTGCACGCTGTGGCATAAAAAATAAACCTTCCCTTGCAGAGCAGGTCCTTTTACTTGCTTGTGGGGAAAGTATGTTATAAAAATGCATATTTTTTAACATGAAATACCCGTCAAATTGTATTACCGTCATTGCCAATTTCACAACTGGCAAACCGTGTTAAACATAAATCTGCAAAATTATAATTAGGAAAACATTTTGCGAGCCATTCTCCTGGGGATTTGGAGGTTAGTGGCATTATAAATGCTGTGGGGTTTATAGTGTGTGTGATTCCCGCTCCCCCGAAAGCACACGCGCACACACACACACACACACACACACACGTACACACACGCTCTCCACTCGTCCTCCACCTCAGCTAAAGTAAATAAGATATCCTCTGGCTAATGGAAACTCCACCAGCACTCTGTTAGTGCCTTTTCATGCCAATTAAACACATTTTATACAGTCATAGTAGATGCTCCAGTGCCTGCATAGTAGACTCCAGTAGAGCTCAACCAAACAACTGCACAGCAAATGTGATGTGAGATACTGCATGCAAGTTTCCCTTCTGTCTTTGTTTTTAACCACTTGAAAATTATTCCGATGGAATATGTTCATTGGGAAAGAGAAGTATTTATAAACAGAGAAGTGGAATTAACCAACTTACTTGCAGCTGATTACTTTGATAATAAAGATCTCACTCTGCTTAATTTAAATTAATCCTTCCTGATTTAATGAAAACCCAGCTCACAGCATGCAGAAATGTTGACAGATACATTTGATGCATAAATATACATTTATTTGCTAACGATAAGACATTTTAGTTTGATCTCATGCTCAGCCCTTGTTCTAATTCTCCACAAAGAAAGTGTTTGCATTTGGGTTTTTACACAAGGAATTTTTGCATTTTCTTTTGATTAATTTTGAAGGGGTTTCATAGGGGAAATCTTCTTTCCCCTCACCCTCTGCACACCAGCAAATTACCTGTGGTCATCACACGATGGGATTTTACTCAAATACCTCGTTCTTATCGGGTGAAAAATTTGAATTTACAACGCGGCCAAAATGCAACAGGATCAAACGGGAGCCTTGAAAGGCCGTGCCTGGGTTATCGATTAACCCCGGTGTTTGCAGAGAGAGCACAAAAAGGCCCCATCTCTTTGAGTTTGCAGCCCTGCCTCGCTGCCAGGGACCGGGCCCGCTCCGGCTGCGAGCCACAGCGACTCCGTGTCTGGAGGCCCCACTGAGTTGTGAAATGAGCCCGGCTCCAGCACCTGCTCAGCCCCATTAGAGCCCCGAGGCTCAGCAAGGCCTGCGTCTCCTCTTCCTAAAGAGCTGACATATATCCTGCCTTAAAGACAAGACCACTATTACAAATCCCGGAATATAAATTACACTTTCATCTTTCTTTGGTTTTTCTTTCTTTTGCTTCAGTTTTCATTCCAGTATAAACTTTCCTGTCAAAAGGACATTTCTGATGTGTCAAATTCACCACTGTAATGAACAGGTTGACAAATGTTGAAGGTGAGCAGACATTTGGGTCTGCTGCAGCTGCCTGCAGCCAAGAGGAAACCATGACTTTCACAAGGATAACGAGGCTTTGAAAGATGGCTAAAATGTCGCCATCAACCTGCCCTTCTGCTACTTAGTAATTAGATAATTAGTCAGGCCCTAATTAGAGGATCAAGGTGCAGGAAAACAATTAGCTGAAAGAATTACTGCATAAATCCGAAACTCCAATCCCGACAAACAATATTTGATTTTATGATATTTGCCATTTCAGAAACCATTTTGAGTCCTTGCAGAGATCAACCACGAGTGTGGTCTTCCTTTGTTTATTCATTTTACTTCTTGGGCTTCGGGTCAGAGAGGTGGTGAGGGAAGGAATGGTGAAATGCAGCCAGTTCACACACGTGCACAGGCATGTTTTTTGTGTGTAAATACATGTTTTCCTGTGTGTAAAACACCACATTTCCTGCACTCCCCAGCTCGCTTACTCAGTGAACCTATAGATGGTTACACACAGGGATAGATCCCACCTCGCTGTCACCTCCTGCCAACACCTCACACGTGTGCACACCCCGGATTTGTACAGCCTTGTCCAAACTAACAATTATATTCTCATAAGTATTGTATAGCACAAACATGTCTCTAGTCAGCTGCAAAGAAAAATAGGCTAGGCTAATAAATTCCTCTTCCATATGGTAAGAAAGAATAAACAGGTAAACAAGTTTTCAAATAGCTTCCTCAGACCTGGAATTATTAACACATTGTCTTGTTATTGTGATTAAAATTAAATGATGTTCTAGGCTCCT
>WBMZ01014453.1:110000-147500 GCA_013400975.1 Atrichornis clamosus
CCCAAAATCCTGATACCCTTCCCAAAAAATCCCGGTCCCTCCCTGTCCCATCCCGGCTCCGAGCCCCGCCCAGGCCGCGCCGGCAGCGCCTCCTGCCGGGGGCGGGCGGGAGCGGCAGCGAGGGGTGCGCCAGGTGCGCTCCGGGATGCGCCGGGATCCAGCGGGAAAGGAAGGGATTCTCCGTTCCACACAGACCCAGGGACTGGGTTTTTAAAAAAGTCCTGGACACTTCACACGGGGGGAAAAAAAAAAATCAAAGCTTCAAATTCTGTTCGTCAAAAGAAATGAGTAGGAAAGGTTTCAAGCCAATCTCCTCAGCGGAGCAGTGCAAGGGGTTAACTAGCATCCCAGACGTTGGACATTTGGGATTGCAGGGTCATGGTCAGGGAGGACAATGAAGAGAGGAGGAGAAAGCCAAAATAAAAGGCTGAACCCTGCCAGCTGTAATTCTTCCCCAGGCAAGCACCGACCTCGGGAGGAAGAAATGCTGCCCCTGTGAGTGGGGCTGCAGGGCACTGACCTGGCTCCAAACCTCTGCACTCAGCAAACCTGGGAAAAGTGATTGTTCTTAGGATATTAGAGAGATATTAGGATGAAATTCTTCTCTGTGATGGTGATGAGGCTCTGGCCCTGCCCAGAGAACTTGTGGCTGCCCCATCCCTGGAAGTGTCCTAGGCCAGGTTGGACACGGCTTGGAGCACCCTGGGATAGTGGGAGGTGTCCCTGCCCATGGCAGGGGGTGGGGCTGGATGATCTTTAAGGTCCCTTTCAACTCAAACCATTCTGGGATTCTATGATTCCATGATATTTTTATAGTGCTACGGGCATGGCTGGGGTATATAAGCCCTGGAAACAGCTCATTTGATATTTTCTACTGGAACTTCTTTACTGTCAGGAAAAGTTGTGGTTTATGTCCTTTTGGAGACAAAGTGGAAGCAAAGCTTTAGATTTTCTTTTCCTGTGCGTCCATCTTCCATGTTCCAGGACAGTTGCTTCAAAATAATTCATTTGTTTCTAAGCACAATGTTCCTTTCTGTATCAAAAGGGAGAAGAAAACAAATAATGGAATCATTAATTTTAATCTGATTTCAGAACACAGGGAACTATTCTAAACCTCTATCTTGAAATATTTTCAGGACAAATAGTAGAAATTAACTTTTTTTCCCCCCATGAGTAACTTTCTACACAGGGAAAACACATTTCCAAGGTGTTCTATTTATGTTCCACATGTTGCTGCAATTGCCTTGAATTGGATGGTGTGGAAAATACTTTTTCTATCTAATCTGTCTCTCCACACTGTATATAAGTAGGACAATATTATCCTAGAACTCCAAAAACTTTATGTACACAACATCTTATTTGAAATTAATGGGCACATTCACAGTTCCAGAAACCCATTTATTTTAGAAGAGACGTCCTGCCTTTTTGGGGGCTTGCCATGTCTCAGCAGAGCAGGGTCAAGCTGAATACGGAGCTGTGGGTTGATTTATCTCCAGGATTCCTGCAATTTCTCAGATGTCTGCTGGCATCACATTCAGGTAGGGATAGCATAAAGTGACATTTACTATTTCGGTCTTAAAGTGAGTGTGGATATTGTTGCTAATAATCATCCTCTTGTAAATTATAAATGTCAAGGACACCCAAACCCACGTATTCACTGCAGCTTCTTTTTTAGAAAGAATTTCTGCCTTTTGCAGGCGCTGTCAGGCTCGTGTGGCTCCGTTTGGCAAACAGCACAGCATTAGCCTTTAGGGTGTTTGATCCCTGCCTTCAGCTCCTCCAATGGAAATTAATAAAATGGGAATTTTTTTCTTAAGGGATGGCACCACTTTAAGTCCATATGACCCACAACTGCTGTGCTTTAAGTTGCCATTGGTTATTAAAAGTAAGAGTAAACGGGTCTGACCTGGGCCAGACGTGAAATCAGACAATATTCCAAGTGTCACTGGGAGCAGATCATGGATCTGGCAGAGGTTTCTGCTGCCGTTATAAAACCCAGAGCACTGCAGAGTGCTGGGGTGCAGCAGAGGAACGAGGCACAGAGCCCCGAGCTGTGCTGCAGTACAGGGGAGGAGACATTCCCGTGCCATCGCTGCCCTTCTGCCTCAGCTGGGGTCCCTGAAGGGCTTCCCACCACTCAGCAGCCACTTCCCTTCACCCCCAGCACATTCCCGCTGCCCAGCAGAAATCAGGATTGAATCCAGGAAATTCCAGCTGAGAAAATCAAGATCAAGACCATTCCTGACCTGAATTCCCACCCAGTGAGCAGATGAAATGTAGCTCATTCATTAGAGTCAATCACAATCAGGGCTGCGTTACATTCTGAAACCCAAAAAAATATCAGAGAGTCCTTAATAACTGTTACCTCATAGAGTGAAATAATTGGCAGTGTTTATGGAAAGGATAACAAGTATAAATGGCTCTTTGGATGAGTGGCATTCCCTAATTTGAAGACAAGCAAAATGAAAAAGTGTGGAAGAACAGACAGTGTGGAAGAATCCACAGTCCTGCTTCTGATGTTGCTTAAATTTCTGCTTGTTGGATTTTCTCCAGTGAAGCTGTTGCACAGTGAGAGTACAGCTCTTAAAGCCTCAAAGAAGAACAAAGATTTAAGTGCTAATTCAGCAAATTATTTAAATGTAAGCTCATGCTTAAATTTGTCCTTCTTCCAGAACGCACTGTTAAAATTCCTCATTTAATGGGACAGAAGGACATCCTTAATCTCATTAAATTTAAGGAAAATTTTATTGCTAGTGCAGTAAATAAGGTTGAACTTGAGGGTGACACCTGTGGGCTGGGTGAGGCCTGAGAACACCACCATGGGGGAGGATATGTCTGTAGCCAAAACTGCACTTTTTTGGGGAAATATCAGGTACCATTTCTCCTGTAAAACCTGGCTTTCCTGTCTTGTATGGAAATAGTTGTTTGGACCTTCAGTTTAGCAGGAGTTTATTCAATGCCCCATGTTGTTCTACACATGCTCCCTCCACTAAATTATCCTAATTAATGGCTTTTGATTTCAGTGTATTCTCTAAAAGATAAGGAAAACAAAATAATTATAATTTCCAGTTAGCTTCTTTGTTAAATAAATCTGAAGACAGATTTGCACACAGGACAGTATTTAAATGCATTGATCAGGATTTTATTTAGAAGGAGAAAGTTCCAGACTTTGTGTCCTCACCTGAAACACAAAGGTCCAAAGAGGAGGAGCAGGAGCAGGAGAACAGTGTCAGGTTTGATTTTCACTAAAAGTCTGCCAAGGAAACAAAGTCTGCCTTACACCAGTGGTTCCAGCTCAGAAACATTCCAAGCAGGATTAGCAACTACAGCACTTCCAGCCTTCAGGATTTAGTCTTGGTCATGCAAAAATTCATGTTTTTGAAAACCTTAGCATCCAGATTGCAGCTTGGAAATCTGAATTTTTGGCAAATGTGCTTTTTTGTCCTGCTAGAACTGCCAGTTTTGAAGCCATTCTTTTTAAGAGTTTCATATATGAGAGCTTGGTGGGCCTGGCATAATAGGAATATGAAGATGGATTATGGAGAGACCCAGAGTACTCATTAGGGTAGGGAGAAGGAGGCCAGGCTCTGATGGGAATGACGGATTGGGCGAGCTCGTGCCTTCCTCTCAGAAGACAGTGCACTGCATTTTGTGTTTTAATTTTAAAGATAATTACTTTCATTTAATTCAGTACTTTTTAGGAAGGTAACAGAGATGAGGACATTTGTTATGGGCCTATCATCTCACATGTTTGAATTTGTTCCTGGTTAGTGAGGAGTGCTGCAAAATGGGCTTTCTGGGGTGGATTGCACAGATCTGCTCTGTGTAATGGCTTCTGCTTCCTCTAAAACCCCATCCTAAAATATCTCATCAGCTTATTCTATTTGAGAGACTTCTTCCCAGTAATGTGAGTAATGAAATTAGGAGGAGAATATCCATGGAGTCCCGGATCCCTGCACGTTATCGTGTTGGCAGAGTAGTGTGAGGGTGCACCTATAGTAGCATTTATTTTGGGATCAGGAACACTTTTGCAGCTTCCTTCACCTCTGGCACCCAGGTTTGCATTGCAGAGTTCTGGAGTTTGCAGCTGGGCTCCTTCTGGATAAAACGCCACCTGAAAGCTGTGATCCAGGAATGTGCCAGAGTGAGCCCTGCCCGAACCATGGGTGCCACCGGCACACTCCAGGCAAGATCCCTCGGGATCACCGCATGGAAGTGCAGGCAGAGCCTGCTGCTGCTGCTAAACCCATGTTCAGACACCTGATTTGCAAAGAATCCCAAGTATTGTACCTTTGAAAACCAGGCTACTGATCTCAGCCTAATTTTACTGATTGGCACAAACCTGCTTCCACTTTTGCTGTAGCTCCTCGTTCATGAACTTTTTTATTTCACTGCTGTATCCAAGCAGGCATGGAAAAAATCCAGGACAGCAGATCAGACTTTTAGTAGCATCTAAATATCTACCTTGGTGACTTGTCCAGCATGGGAAGGTGCACTTAGAAAAGAAGGAGCTCTGAGGGACATACCCAGAATTGCTGTTGGCTTGAGCAGTGATCACATCAGCATAATCATGCCAGTACAAATATTATTCTGATAAAATATTATCAGGATGATAATGCCAGTACAAAGGCTGTGTTGGTCACTGAGACCAGCCACATCCTCCCCTAGTAACAAATTTATATGACACGAGCTGTGATTAATGAGTTTCTGACTGATAACAACATATTTGCATAGGTGGGGGCACTGTATGTCTAACCTGCTGTACTGTGACTAAAGGGTTTTTACTTTTAAACTTTTAAATGGTTTGCAGAAGTTTTCTCTGCTTACTTTCCAGATTTAGTCAGGCACAAATAAATTAGAGGAAACAGTTTCATTTAGAAACATAAAGCGATCCTTTATACACAGAGAAGGCACTTGGCTCTTTACATGTGCTCCCTTAGTACCACGTGCTTCAAATTAGCACGTGGCAGAGCTGAATATTGTTTTTAAGAACAAACCCATTTCTATGCTCCCAAACCAAATGCAACAGGAAAAATACCATTATTTCAGGACTAAAGATAAAAAGGGGATTCAATTTTAAAACGCTTGTGGCAATGAAAAAATATAACTTCAAATGTGAGTCAATTCATTGAGGCCTTAACATTCATTTGTTGCAAATGGAGGGGGCAGTGGAATCCAAGGCCGGAGCCAATTGGCATCTTCCAGGCTGGGAAAGGTCAAGTGGTGGCTCGTGGTGTGTGTGCTGCTCCCAGGCTTTGTTAAAATGCTGGTATTAACCAGAAGTTACATCTGAGGTCAAGTGACCGCAATAACAGGGGACACAGCAAGCCCTCAAATCATTCCCCGTGATGGAAATGACACGCAGCTGACATAATATCTGAGGTGAGATGGAACTGAAATCCTCAGCACCTGAACACTTCACCTACTGATGGGTAACCTGACCCTAACCAATCTTATAATCATACCCATGTCAAGGGGGAAGCTGCATTTCCCGGAGCACAAGGTACAGTCACTCGCTTTTATTTATTTATATTTTTTTTTGGCTCTGACTCCGCTCGCGGAATGATGTTGTTAAAAGTTTCAGTACTCTGCTTTAAGCCTTTCAAATCAATGTCTTCTGTGGAAAATCAGCTCCCACGTCAGGGGACAGAGAGCTCTGTGGCTGGTGGTTCTCTTCATTCGGGGTGGTTTGGTTTATGGAGCAGCAGCTGAGTGTGCTCCTCAGGGTATTTGAAGAGATACAGGTTGGGCTCAGACCTGGCACTTTCAAACTAAAGAGCAGAGAGCAAGGACTTGGGGTGATTGTGATTTGTTCAGGCATGGTAAGTGATTTTTGGCACAGGAAGGAACCATTTTATGAGTGGAAGCATCTTTTCAGAAGAAAGGAAAAATTAAGCTGTTCATTGTACTGTTCCAAATAATGTCATATTGGATAACTTTTATGGTGCAAAAAAAAATGACTATTTTAAAAATTATTATTTTTATCTCTAAATCTAGACATTTATCTTTAAAATTGCATGCTGGAAGATCCCAATTTCAGAGACTTCTTTGTGCTTTTGTATCCACATTTTTCTAAAGAGAGCAAACAAAGCTCAAATTAAAATCCCGTTTACATAAGCAGAGCCGGATCAAAATCCTCCTACAATATTTTCTGAGCCAATCCATTTGCACGACCCCAAACAATCATTGCGCTGAGCTGTGGGATGAATCAGCATGTATTTAAATCAAAGGGAGCCAGGAAAGACTGCATTAGTTCTGTGCCACAGACCTGTCAAAGCTCCGGAGAGATTAAAGGCGTGACCCCTTCATCCCTAACATTGCTCCACAAGAGACATTTCTGTCACTATTTCTGCCACTTGGCTTTCTAAGATGCCACGAAGCCTTAGGGCGACCTCTGCTACATTTCAGTGTTGTTTATTGATTTCTGACCCAGTGCTTAATAGTTTTCCCAGTCCCCCTGAATGGCTTTTGTAAGCAATAGGGTTTGTGCATCTCACCGATCAATACCTTTTATATTTACAATAAAATTGAAACTGCTTCTGCTGGGGGTGCAGCCCAGCATTTGTCATCCTTCAGCGAGGGAAAACTATGTCATTATCTGAATTAAAACATTTATTTCTGATTAAGAGAGTGTCCTATCTCATTAATTTTTCCCTTTCCAATAGAAAGGGAATAGAATCCTATTGATTTTTGCACTTTTACACATCTCCACTGCTGGGAAGATAATTGAGAAGTTAGCCAGAATAAATGAAGTTTCAAGTCTAGCAGGCCAGCCAATACCTTCCAAATTCAAGGTGTTTTTATGAAGCTGGATTTTAATTTGTTGGCAAGCTGAAGCAGTGGGACTTATTCGGCTGAGTAAATTGGATTAAGAGTAGAATCTCCTTGAAGCGTGTCTTGGTGAATGCTGAGGGGCTTGTTCCCCCTAGACAGCCACGAGCTTGCTTGAGATTTATGCTAAGACAGCTTCCAAATTGCCCTCCTTCAAAACTCCAACTCGCTCCAGGAAGTGTGGATTAGTGGACCAAAAGCTTATTAACTCACTTCTCCTCCATTGTATCCCCTGTCTTAAAAACAACCCAACTCTAATCAGCAGCTGAACTAGACCTTCAGATTTTCTGCCAATTGATTACACTTTATTAGAATAATGAGATTAAACCAAGCTTCATTAAAAAGGATTCCCTTTGCATGAATCCCTGCTTCCGAGGACCTTTCCAGCACCAGTGTCTGCAGTGATGCTCCAGGTATAGGCCACCCTTCCTTCTAATGGTTTTCTCCCTGTGAATTAACAATCCATCTTCCATCTTCATTTCCCATCTATAAAATTCACGCCATCATTGGATATTCCACTAGAAACCAAAATGGGTGTTTATACTTGGAGAACTATAAAAGTTTCAATTAGACAATATATTGTATATTTTAATAAGTTATACAGAAGCTTTTCTTGCTGCAATCGTATTAGCTGTTTTAGAGCAGGGAAATGCATCTTCATAAGTATATTTTCAGAAAACAGAGATTCCTCCATTTTTGGAAGTAAGAATCAAATCTCTGTAAAAAATTAGGGGAAAAAAAAAATCTCAATTTACACATTTAGCTCAGTAATCTCAATTCAGAGACTTCCAGTAGTAGTCTGTTTTCTCACTTTTATTCAAGGATTCTTTACAACTTGGGCTTGAAGCATTAATTTGATTATTTTTCAGTAATCCAAGATACATGGGCTGCAAGTTAAAAAAACAAAGACTGGAACTTCTGAGTTTGCTATGTCTGGCTTTGGTGGGGCTTTTTTGGCAAGAGGAGGAATGCTGTGAATATTTAAATCTTATTAGTTTCTAAGGAAGCAAATATAAAATATACAGGAAACAGCCCTCTGAAACAGCATTGTAAATGCCATAGTTATAACAAATCAACAGCACTGGATTAAAAATGCTGTGTAAGGGAAGAACTTAATTTCTTGCTGCATTTTAATGCATAGTCCCAAGCACCAAAGTATGCAAAAGGTTGAATACATTCATCACAAACATTTCTGTTTTCTCTTTTTACACCAATGAGAAATTACAAGATTACCAATGACCTTCCTACCAATGAAGCACCATAATTATGGTCATTTGTTATACAACAGAGATGAATGGATAGAATTTACATAGAATAAAAATATTATTTAACAGCTGTTATGGATGTGTGAAGTGCAATCCTAATTTATTTAAATGCTATAAATATATTGGTAATGTATTCTTTTCGAATTAACCTCATGAACCTTATACTGGCAAAACTTCAATTAATATTGCACTAAAATCCATTTTCTCATGTTGTGGGGAATATTGAATTGGGAAAAATCTACAGCTGCAACAGCAGCTCACTACCCACAAGGTTTTGTTTGATTTTTTCAGCCCTTGCCTCAAGCTTGTGGTATTGGAATTATTAAAAAAATGCTTTAAATTAAAATGAGACCAAACGTACTTTCACAAACCAGTTTTCTTTTCCCGTTATTTAAGCACACAATAATGATTTCTGAATGAGTTACCAGACCTTATTTACCAGGTGTGGGCTTAAATACTGTATTCTGCTGTATTCCAGGACTTTTTACTCATTTAACTGTCTTGACACTGAAATAAAAGAGGAGAGGAAAATAGAGCCACTCAGGACATGTTTAACTCAGCCCTTTCTGGTTGCATTTCGTAATGTGGGTTTTAAGGGAACAACAGGATACGTGGAGTTGCTGCAGTGTCTGATTAATTTGGAGGCACAGGTGGATGTTTGCACATGTTTGTGTCTCCCACTTTTGGGTTGATCTCTTTTGTATTCCATCCATCTGCCCCGAGCTGTCATTATTCCATGTTCATCGACAGAAGAGTTATAGTTTGCAAAAACCTATCAGGTAGGCTGGACACCAGATAATTGAGGTGATGATCAGTGCTAGCAAAAGACAATTGATAGTGATAGTGTCAGAGGCTGCACCTAACAAGATCTGCACCCTCTGTCTCCTTTAGCCTTTCTTTGGAAAGGACAGAATATGGAATAACATGGACATGTCTGATGTGCATCAATAGATAGGATGGCAGTGCATAATACTTCTTGGAACTGCAATATGATGGTTGTATCTTTTGACATTGCAGCAGGTTATTAAATAGAAATGTGAACTATTAAGAGATGATCTTGACTTTCAATACATTTTTATCAAAGTCAAAAAATAGTTGACACCATAGAGTGGATCCACTTTGTGAAGGAGCAGAAAAATCTGGCATTGCAGGGAAGTCAAGTACCGTAATTGCCTCGTTTTTGAAGAGGAAGGCAGACCTCAAACCTCAGATATTGCATGGAAATAGAAGTGATTAACAAATGTAAATTTGCACAATTATACCAGAATATAAATGAATAGCTGGCATTCCAATTTCATGTGCAAGGCTACTGGTAAATAAACCAACCTCACACTGTAAGTCCCAGGCACCAGGTTCACACTGGGAATGTGTCCTCTCCTCGCTTGGGCTGATCCAGGTGTGTAGGTCAGAACACAAAGACACCTCCCTGTCCTGATCCAGAGGGAAAGCAGCTTTCACAACTTGACCCTGTATCAGTGTCTGAAACATTCCCTGCAATTATAAAACTGAATGAATACATTTAAATCTCCTTCTGCCAAAAGCATCACATCCTCTTTACCACTTTGGGTTACTGTTTATTCTTCTGGACATTTAAAAATGTAATTTTCCTTCCTGACTTTTCAAAACCTACATTTTTATTTCAACCCAAATGTTCTGCTCCTTCACTCAGCTCTGTGACAGCCTCCTGCAGAACTTTTTTTAACATTTTCGCGAAACGGATGAGATCTTGCACACAAGACCCATTTGGCCAACTCCAAGTGTCACAATTTTGCACAGCTGCATATTTTCCATCATGCAGGAAGGGTCAGCGTGGGCAGCCTGTGTAGGATTTATCCTCTTATGCCCAGCTGTAATGTATGCAAGGAAGTCACGGCTTTGCATGGCTATTAAACACCCTATAGTCTATATAAAAACATGCAAAGTTGAGGCTTAATAGCAATAAAATATTATGGGTACTGCCCTCACTCATGGCTGAGCGAGAATGTCCCTTGATTGGGTAATTGGCAAACTACACACTGTGGCTCTCTCATGAATAGTCATGTTTCACCATTAGGGGAACAATAGGTTGCTTAACCCTCTCACTCTGCTGTCCAAAATGCCTCTGCATGGTCGTGGGCCTCTTCCCCAGCATCCTGCATTCCCCTTCCCATCAGTGTGCTCCCAAAGCCATTACATTCCTGCTCTGTGGCACCGAGGCTCTGCTGTCTTTTATTTTTCCCTGAGGCTGGTAGCCTTTGGGAGGGACTAGGACACATTAATAGGAAAGATCTGCTCCCTAATTCATGGCATTTCAGAGAGACCTTTGAATATATTGGGCTCCGGTTGAATTAATGTCATTTCAGTCAGGACAGTAAGTTTACTGTAGTTTGTCAACTATCATTCATTTAGAAAGTCCAGTAATTTAGTGTGCAGCAGAGGGCAGGGAGATGGAAGACAGACCTGGATGAATGATGTGGGATTTTTTAAAAGACGTGCGTGGAGTCACATGGGAAAACATCATTCAGTCGATGAGAGTACAGTGGAAATCCTCTCATGAGGTGGGGCTGATTCCTGCCATAAACCCAGCCTTAGTCAGCACAATCAGGAACACCTGGGCCCCCCTCGTTCTTCCCCAACTTCTGAGAGGTGAGGTCTGTCCCTTTAACGTAGGGAATTGATTGATTTATGGCTGCGTGATGGATCGAACGATCGTCAACGGAATTACACTGAATTATGGTGACACTGCTTCTGCTCCACAAGCCACTCCCCATATGCCCTATAACTCAAAAGCAGAATGACAATAATACTATCTATGAAATTTATATTCATGATTATAAATTAATTCTTTTTGGCCAGACCAGCAGCAGCAGCAGCCTGGCTTTGCAATTTCCAAACAGCATTTATGGCATTGGCTTGGGAATACTATCTATCAAGCTTGGTGACAAATGTGGTACATGATGGTCTTTCCCGCCGCTGGCTCAAACATCCAGTTGTGTAACAGGGGGAAAGGAAATGCTATAAAATAACAGGAATCCTTGAGCTGCAATTTCTGGCCAGTGCTCCCAGCCTAACACCAAGCTGCACAAGTCTTCTGTAAAATGAGTATTCCCTAGGAGAGAAACATGGAAACCAGGCTGTATTCCCATGAGGAAAGAGCCAGAGGTAGCACAAAGTAGCTGCTGGAAACTGGAGAGGCTGCACCCAGTGTAGGAGCACCTGTGGCTTCAGGGAAATTCAGCCCAACCTGGGCCTGTTGAACCCCTTTCCATGCAAGGGGGGAAGAAGCACCAGGGCTTTTCCACACAGTGTTGGCTAATTTTTTTTTAATTTTGTGTGAAATACCTTTAAAAAGGGAAAAGTAGGAGCAAGGGGAATGGAGTGACACCTTACAGCTCTGCTAGCAGCTGGGAAAATCTTCAAGGTGTTCTGTCAGCAGATCTTGGTCTGGGTGATCGCATAGAGACGTAAGAGCAATGATTGCAGCAGAGCAGTGCCTGGCTTACACCAGGGACATGTCACCCGCAGAGTCACTTTATGGACACTTTGAACAGCCCTGAAATGCCAGCAGTGCCCTTTGGAGGTGCTTTTTACATTCTGGTAGCTCCTGGTTGGCACGAGGCCACACAATGAAACCCACTGATGGCCGGGTGCAGTGCAGTCACAGGCTCTCCATGTCTGCTTTCCAAGGAAGTCTCCTTTGCCATAGGAAGGCTCTGGAGTGGCAAAGGCTGGAGTGGCAGTGTTATCCCAGATCATTACACCTGCACAGAAAAGATCTGCTGGCCCACAGTGATTATCTAACTCTGGGTGATAGAAATCAGGAGCAATGATTATGTTTGTATGCAGACACATGTTCCATTGAACAACATGTGAACAGAAAAATGGTGCAAGATGATAAGTTACTACTTTTGAAGTATTCTGTTGGCAATAATGATTGCTTCTTTGCTTTAGGAAAGACCTCCTTTGCAAAAGTGCCAAGTTAGTATTGCTTCCCTTCATTCACCTGTTATTTAGCCTGAAGGAAAACCTCCAAAACTTACTGAAGCTGTCTGTCTCTCTCAGAGTTTTTTAGGTTGGGTTTTCTTTAGGTGAGGACCAATAGACCTGTGGTGCTGGGCAGTTTGCTCTTTCACTCACAGATCAGCAGGGTTGGCCCCAAGCACTGCCTGCTGCTTTTCTCCACCTGCCTGGAGTGATTTCCAGGGCCCAAAGCATTGCTGGAACCGTTGTCTGTGTGATCAGCTCTGAGACCTTTGCTTCTCCTCACCCTGGGTGCTCTGAGGGCAAGGGGAGCCTTCCACCACGACGTCTTGCCACCTGGTGTCATGAGAAAGAGGGGCTGTTTGCAAGGCTGTGACTTCCCCAGTCTCTCTCTGGCACCTTTGGACTTTGCAGCCCACCCCACCTGCCCTGGTGTGGTTTCCCTGGCGCCAGCAGGCGCTGGTGTCCCCTTCCCCAGAGCTCTGCCGCTGGTGGTGACACGTTCAGGCAGGAGTCCCTCTGAGCAGAGCAGGGTGTTGTGGTGAAAGGGGATGGTAGCACTGTGACCCCATTAATGTGTGCTCTCAGGGGAGTGAGAAGCTCTTCAGCAAGGCACGGAGTTATCCTGAGTGTTAAACATTCCTGCCTTTGTCCTGGTTATAAATACAAGATTGTGGGAGCAGCTTCAGGTCCCACTGAGATTTTCCTTCTGTCCTATTTTCTTCCTCTGCCTTCCTCCAGCTGGGTGAGTTGGCTTCCAGCTCTCCATACAGCCCTTTTCTACCCATTTCTTGCCTGAATTTATTTCCCACAGAATCTTAACTTTCCCTTCTGAAATATAGAAGGAACCTGTAGTCCAGACCTCTATAAAGACACTTTGGAAAAGTTGGGATCCATAAAAATTCCAGTCCATTTCTTCTCTGCTGCCTCCCCCTGCTATCAGTAATAACCTGCCCATGTTACCTGTGCCTTCCCCACTCTCTATTTATCACTTTCATACCCCACTGCCATTCTGTCCAGCCTGACTTTCTCCTCTCCCGTCATCTACATGCTTTTCCACCACCCTTCTATGTAAATTCTGGCTTAGACTTTGTTAAGAGTACCAGAAATGCAGGTTTATTACACTGCAAGTCTCCAACAGCGAAATCCATTAATGGAAAAGGTTTTTCCATCCGTTCCAAGTGAACGGAGATGCAGCTCTATGGAATATAGCTATGGTGCTTGAAAATCTATATAGACAGCAGCCTGGAGAGAGAGGAAGGGTGTTCATTTACATAGTTTGTGGTTTTAGTTGGAAATTCAAGGTGAAAGATGGGCACATCCTAAGGTACCACAGGAGTAGATTTCATTTGGTTACAAGTGGTGTGCAATCCCAAAGTCCAGGTGGGAACAAAGGGCTTAGAACGGGGTTAATTCTGCTTAGGCCAGCTTTGAAATACTTCTATAAATCCAGAGTGGCACTAAGGGACAGAAGATCCCACCGAACAGGAGCACCAGCACACCTAAGACTGTGATTTGGGAAGAATTTAAATGAACCCCACCCCGACAGATTTCCATGTTCTGAGGGCAGCCCGAGCACACTCTCCAAAGGTCTCACACAGGAGACCAATCCTTTCCCCGGTTATGAGTAGATCCCTTCCAAAAAAAATGTGTTCCTTGGCTGTGGATCTGCATTTTGACTGTCTGATGAATCAGACATAAACTATTACAGGGTTTGAGGAGCTCATTATTCCGAGCACTTCCCTTGCTGTTCTCCATGGGCAGCTATCACAGCCTGGAAGAGTTTCTGCTGACTCGTCTCTTGCAGCCTTTGAGACAAAATCCTGACCTTGCACGGAGTATTTAATTGTGCCAGGGCTCAGTGGAGACCTCAGCAGCAGGAGTTCCACGGAGCAATCCTTCACTTCCATACCTGCAGCACTGGTAGGAGTTATTGAGGTCTGCTGAAGGGAAAAGGAGATTTAGATCCTTTATCTAAATGAAATATCCTAACGTTGGTAGTTCCAAAATCAAGCACAAATATTAATCTAATGGAAGGAAGGAGCTGTAGCATCTTCGTTGTTCCAAAATTGAAGAGTGGGATTTAGAAGTGTAGTAAGTCATCAAAATAACAGAGCTGCCAAGAGGCTGCTTGGATATTCCACTGTGAATAGAGGAATATTTTCAAAATTACTAATTAGTGAATGGTCACTAGGTGCAACTGGTGGTGAAACATGGCATTTTTTATCAAAAGGGACTTTATTCTGTGTACTTACGTCGTGTTCCCCTCCAGCCGTGTGTGATCAAGCACTGAGGAAGAGGGGTATCATTAAAATAGAAAAGACTTATAATGAAAATTAACAGCTCGTTATCTGTGAACCTCGATTTTAGTGTTTCTGATTCATCTTAACCAGTCCCTGTGAGCTAAAAGGGGGAAAACTACAATTAGTGCCCCATACTTGTAGTTATGGCAATTTCAGTCTCTAAGGATCATCAAGGAAAATAAGCATAACACAGTCTGGGAATTACATTGGCTGGAATCATTAGCAAATTTGAGAGTTTTCCTCATTTATATTTCCTGTTCCTTGTTTTCTGATTTTAGACTCCTACTCACCCTTGCAGTGTGGAAGAAAAACAGGTGTTACAAGGCACATACCACATGATGGTTGTGTGGGTCTTGGTTTGGAATATTTTCCATAAATCTTCTAGGAAAATAAAATGGCAAAGACTCCCAAAAACTTGCAGTTAGTTAGGCACACAGATGGCAGCAAATCCAGAGATGCCAATAGCTTTGTGTGTCTGTTGTGACAGGAGCTGGAAAAACAGATTTTAGCAAATCCACAGAGGGATCTGACAACTACAGGCTTTGGGAAGCAGCTTTGTTGTCTGTGTGTGCAAACAATGGCTCAAAAGTGTGAAAATATGGGAAATATTGTCATCCAAAGACTGACAGCTTGAGGAAAGCACAGGGCAGATGATCCTGTGCATCTCTGTGACCTGTTTAGTAAAAGGATAAGGGACACACCAAAAAAAAAACCAGTTTGAAGAAATATTTTTACACATATATAAGTAGAATGGGACCCGGATAATTTTAGCTGCGAAACTACAGAGGTGGGATGGCATTCCAGCCAAAATGAATCTACTTACTGGGCTGTAAAACAGGTGGTAAAAGTACTGATGAAATTTGAAAAATATTAATGAAACAGCAGAAAACAGAAGCATCCTCAAACATAGCTTGTCTGGGCTGTCTACAGTTCTAATGGAATTTATTTTTCAAATTTAGTTGAAAAAATGAATTCCCCTGCTGAAATTCCAACTTACCAGCTCTCAACCCCAGGTGGATTTTTATAGCCAAGATCTAAACCCCTGAAAAATAGCGGTGTACAGTATAATGGAAATGCTGACACAACCTACATTACAGCTGCACGGATTGTGCCACTATGGTTTATGGAGAGCCCATTTTGGTTTTGTCAGGTTTTTAAACACAGGCTGTTGTAAATTTGAAAGAAGACTGTCTTGTCTTTAGGCTTTAAGACTGTACATATTAGCAGAGATGGGTCTGAACCCAGATTTCCCTTTTCAGATGCCTTCCTGGACTTTGGGAGAACTGAAAATCTCACCTGAGAGAGCATCACAGTGCCATCATTACACTGGTTTTCATTGGGTTTTTTGTTGTTTTGGTTTTTTTTTTTACTGGAGGGAATTAGTTCTGCTATGAAATAGAGTCCCTGGGGGCAAACGCAAAGTAGGAGGTTTTTTTCCTGAATAGAAAAAGATTGTGAGGACAAACACAAGGCGTTTCACATTGCACAAGTTCATCCAGATCAGTGACAGGGTCAGGACTGGGCTCCCAGTCCATTGACATGGCAGTTTTGGCCCAGAAGTTAAAATTTTGCTTTTATCTGAAGTCTAACACCTATGGCAGGTAAATATATGTCTGTTCAAGCTGCACTGAAACAAAAGTGGTTACAGGCTGAAGCCAGAGTTGTGCCTCAGAAAATTAAGGATTCTGTCTTTAATAAGTGCCTGTGGAGAATGTTGAATTTAGGCTGAGAACCTGTTCTCAGCAGCTCTCAGGAAAGTTTATCCTGAACTTGTAAAAACAAAGGAACTGTGGAAATGCAGATTAAAAACGAAATGTCACCACTTGGGCCCAGTGCAATTTGATTGATAACAGCAGCAGGATGTCCCTGAGTACAACCACAAAGGTGGCACCTTCCCAAAGTGTATGAAAGCTGACTTACATATGCATGAATTAACCCAGGAGAAGGCAAAGAGGAAAAATCTATTTAAATCTGCATTAATCTTTTATTGGCTTTTCCACTTCTCATAAACAGTTTGTAACCATACATATATCATCATACCAAACATCCTGTATAACTTCTCACTCAATAATCCAATTGATATCCAGGTGATATATTCAGTAGCAACAGTTCGTAAATGGGCCATTTTATAACCTAGGCAAAGGTTAATCATCCTTAGCTTCTTAAGTGTGATCTTAACTGTACTGCTCATGCTTTCCAGTGGCTTTCCAGCACTGCTGGGGGTTATAGTTAATTAGGAGACAGATTCTTCACTGATGTTGAAAGGAAATCCACGATGTTAAAATATTATTAGTGGGTGCCCTGGTTTCGGGTGACACGGAGAACCCCGACTGCCAGGAGCCACGGTCTCAGCTTCTTCTGATTATCAGGCTCTTTAAGGAGATGTCACACTGAGAACCCAGGCATTGGGGCCATTAGAACCACTTGTCACTTTTGTTCTAGTTGGCTTTGTCCAAGTCTTCCTGAGGCCTGTCAGCAGTCAATCAGCAGGAAGCCAAACAAGCCATGGCTCTGCGTCAGACTCGTATTCACAGCCAAGCACAACATCTGACCTGGTGGCACCGCAGTGACACCGTCAGCAGCATCAGCATCCTGGCCTGGTGGCCACACCAGAGGCTTCCATCATCCCTAAGCATCCTGGCAATAAAGTGGTGACACAGCTCAATTTAATCTCCCTGATCCCTCCTGAGAACCTCTCTTCTTCAGCTATTCCCACATAGACAAAAAGACTTTGTCTCACTGAACCTATTTATTGACCACAGCTGTCACCCCTGCTCTGACCAGTGACCTTATCTGAATATTCAAATCCATTGTAGATCACAAGTTCAAATGATTTTCTTACCCTTTGAAAGCCCTGTTTTCATAGTGAGCTGATTGCACATGACAATATTATAAGGGCTGTAATTGAGATTCTACAAACAATTTGCACCTCAGATTTGCAAAAATAATATAGACAGAAGTGGGAATGCTGCTGACATTGCCTTCCCCCAGCAGACCCCTGAGTTGATCCTATTTGTGGAAACCAGTTCAGCCCCTCCAGGTCCTGAAAGGCACACCAGGATTTTAGAGGGATGTGCCAAATCTGCTGCTGCAACTGAGAATCCACTGATTCTGATTCATCCATTGGAATGGGTGGGAACCAAGGACACAGGTCCAACAGTGAAACTCTTCTTTATTCCTCCCCTGAGCATCAGTGGCTTCCCTGAGTAGGGAAACTCCAAGGGCAAAGTCAGGGGATTTTAGTGCAGTGGCTGTAATGGAGATGAAGAGGTGCAAACACAACACAGAAATGTCCACAGACCCTTCTAGTTAATCTCCAGTTTCATGGTATTTGTTTGATTCAAAAAACCTCTGTCCTTCATTTACATATTTTCTTTTCCTCTAAAGAGGATCCTTCTTAAAAAAAATTATTGCTACTTTTTTTTCTAGAAGAAAAAATGAAAAAAAATTTGAGATCAGGTTGGCAGAAGCAGGTTGCTATATAAAAATGTTGAGTTTCGCCTTATCTTAATTCTCCTTTTCATTCCATCTTCTGGTTTTTTATAGAATTTCCCATTTCTGTTTTGACTGTTCTTCCCTGATATTTTTTCTTCTTTATTTTCTGATATTTTTTCACAAAGAGCAGAAGGCAAACTTTACAGTATTGAACTGAAACCTTAATCTGTGCTACCTGAATGACTTCAAATTGTGAGAATTAACTGATCCTAGTAAGAATTTCAGTAGAAGCCCCACATCTCAAGTGGTTCTTATCCAGCTGTCTGCCTGTCCATCCATCATCCCATTGTCTTCATCATCCTGCCTAAAGCTACTGTGTATTTGCTGGTTTAAAGAATAATGAGACAATGGAGTCAGAAGAACCAGAATATCCAGCTGGGTTCGGTTGGACTGAGGGTTACACAATTAATGAAAATTAAACTCACAGAAAATTTGGCTTGCTCAGAGCCTGTAATAGAGCAGGAATCAGTCCAATCTGTTCAGACTCTGCAGAGGTTCATGAACTTCACAGACCATGTCAGTGCAGCCTCAGCTGAGAACAGGAAGCACATTGTAGGGAAGCAGATTTTGAAATTTTATGTTGTATCAATGAAGAAAAAAGTGAAACGTTACAAAATTGGGACATTCAAAGCCATACAATTGAAAAGCAAATAGAGGCTGTGGGTGAGAAACTCATCAAGATAACTCCCTTTAGGTTCATAATGCCTTCAAAAGTCTTTTATTAAAAACACAAGGAAAGACACCCAGGCTGAATGTCTAGCAGGTGCCAAATGTGCAGCCAGATGTTTGTGGTGATCCCTTCAGCAGGAGGAGTCCATAAACATCCAGCTGTGCCAGCACCAAGGGTGTTCTCAGGGGAAAGCCCGGACACAGAGGTCCCAGATCTCCCCTTCTCACAAACGTCACACAAAACCATGTGAAAACCTCTGATGGGCCTGGTTTTCAGGGGTGAGAAGTGCTGCGTCTCCTGTTGGTGCTGCTTGGAAACATCAAACTGACAGAGCTTTCCCAACACGTGGTGCTGTAACTTCTCTGTCCCTCGATTTGTGCACCTCTGAGAGTCACCCTGAGGATTGTTCCCTGTGCTATTTATTCCTACACACATTATTATGAACTGTCCAGTGTGGAATATAAGGCTTAAGTGCAGCCAAGTTCATAAAGCCTTTGGAGCTCATTACATGGATGGCAGTACAGAAGTGCAGGGTATTGTTGTAAATTTGAATTTTCTGCCGTATGTTTTCTAAATGCCAATATAAATAGCCCAGGAAATAATAAAATGAATAAAACACACGACTTCATTCGAGTTCCATTTGGAAAGACAGGGTGTGAAATGAAGAGCTCTGTTCTCCAGGTGGTGATCTCCATGCATAGTAGAGTGTTTGTCCTGAATTTCATTGCTTTAGAAAAAAGTCCTGGAAACTCTTGATTTAGTTGGCGTTTAATGTGTGTTTTATATAACTTCCGTGATGTAATCAGCTACCGAGGGAATCCGTGAGGGAACGTAAAGAGCAGTAAAAGCTTCAGCTGTCGCTGTCCCTGCCTGGCCATTGGCTGGCTGGGTACACAAACCCCAAAATTCCTGGGTCAGGCGTTCCCGTGCGTGGCTGCGTTCCCGACGGATCCATCGGAGCCATGCGGGGAGCTGGGGCAGCACCGAGGCTGTAAATCACCTCTCCTTACTGGGAATAGCAATGCACAAGCCATAGGCAAGTATATTAATGTCTCCAGCTATCCATAAATGAAAAATCATCTACGGCAACATCCTCTTTATTGTTATTCCAACAGAGGGCTTTTTCCTTTTTTTTTTTTTTATTATTAGAGCCTCTGTATTATTTTTTTAAAAAACATTTTGTCTGCTCACAACTTCGGCACACGAGCATTCTTTCCTTTAAATTAAACCTAGTCTCTTTTACATGGATTGATTGGCTCTGAATTTATAAAATTATAGCATTAAATTACTCAGACTCTTAATAAATACTGAGAAGAAAGTCCCAGGGCCACCAATTTTGCCAGACCCAAGCAGTCACCTACAATCCTGAGAAACTGTAGCCACATTAGAAACTAATATGAAGAATGTTGGCAATGTTTTAAATTAAGTGTTTTTAATATGCTTAACCATGCATTTAATTTAAGCTTAATGAGACAGTTATTGTATGCTGACTAAATACCATGAGCTTATTAAAAACATATTTACAGAGATTAACAGTGATGTAAGAGATACATATTTATGCCATCATTGGTAAACTACTAATACTACGTTTTTAATTAATTGGTATGTACGCAATATGCAGTGGGGCTCTGGAGATATTTATTATATTTGGTTTATGTTGATGAAGCACCAAGTGGTTTAATGAGGGTTAATTGATTTAACTAACTATTAAAATATACATTTCCTATTCTGTGGTGATCAGGGCTTAAATCAACGTACATTCAAGCAACTGGAATTTCATCTGTGCTTAGCAAGGTAATTCATGTACTTATAGGTGAGTGGGGGCTTAAATGATCTGTTGAGTGGGGAGCAATTAAATTTTCTGTGAAATAGAGGAATAAAAAAATGAAACTGAAAAAAAACCCTAATCACAGAAATACCAAGCAATAGGTAGGGCATAAGAAGCAAAAGTCTGAAGGGCTTTAGGAAGCATCTCAAACGTGGCCAAGTGATCAGGAGTTGCTGTTGGTTGCTCTCCCTGGGCATGTCTCGATGCTGAGCTGAATTCAGGCTGCTCCTGCTGGTGTTGCAATAAATTCCAGTTTGCCACTGGTTGCCATGACCGGACCCCACATACACAGCCCCAGCTGGGGAGGAGAATTTAATGTGTGGGATCTGTTTTGATACGTCTAAACCATGGGCAATGTGCTTACCCAGACTCCTGATTTTCCATGCTGCTGGAATGTGTGTGTGCCTAATGGAAAATCTACGAGCATTTTTGGAGCGGTTAAAACACACTTTCCGCTGGTTTTAATTTAATTTTACTTTTTTATGAAGAATCTTAGAGAAAGGGCACAGTGAAAAAGCAATGAAGACCAAATTGCTGTACATGAAGTTTCATTTCTGGAGAGCCAGGGAGATTAATTCACTTGGCTGTGACTTGTTCATTACTACCTCAAGCTAACCAAAAAAATGAAATATCACAGAGAGCAGCTCCTGTTTTCCATAGGTTGTAACAGTGCCCTGATCACAGGCTGTGGAAGAGGAAAATACTCTGACAATGTCATACCCACAATGATAAAATTATTCTGATGCTGCAGTTTTGTTTACAGATTCTGATATGATTATTCTTCTGGCCATTATTTTATTTTATTATATTGTATCTGGGCAAGGGGCTCATTTTTCAGTGTTCCTAAGACTCGTGTGAGGACGTGGCACTCATTGACCACGAGGCTCTCACCCAGGATTTGCTGAATCTCTGATTGTCCATGTGGCTCCCTGATCCACCCTGCCAGGGAAGAGTGTGCAGCAGTTTATGTGTGTTGATGTGGTGGGAAGAAATAGAGAAAACTGGAAAAGGACCCTCTGAGAAGGATAAAAATAATGATGATGAGAAGGAGGTTGAATTATTCTCTGTTGTGTTGTCCGTGAGGGTGAGAGAGGCCTATAAAAGATCAAAGGTGATTCCTGACACAGGGACTTCAATAAAAAGATTCTCCTAGGCCTTTATTTGACACTTAGTTTGTCTGTAACAGTTTACAGCAGAACTTCACAGCAGCCATTTTTATTGTTTAAATTTTTTAATGATTCTGAATTCTTTGTTGAATCTTTTTTTTGAGGGAAAAATGTTAACTTTTAATAAGTGACATGGCATTTTATTCTGAATCAAAAGCCTTTTCTTTCAAAAGAACTTAATTAACATTTCCAGGTTCATAACATTTTCATTTATTCCTCTTTTTTGTTTTTAAATGGTTTTTAAAGTTTTCCAGTGATAGTGATAGAGGTTTCCTAATGTATTAAAAAAACAGAGAGTGTGCCCAGTGGGATCTGCACTCTGATTAGTTTTCAGTTTGATGCTGAAGGAGGAGATTAAGCAGAGAAGGACTGCTGTGCCATTAAAAAGAAAACCTGATTTCTTCTAACCATTAGCCAATAAAATGAGTACAGCTGTCAGCAGAATGGCTAAATATATTATAGAGTGAAGATTAGCAGGTAAATATTTGAAAATGATGCAAGATTTTGAGTGTGGGATAAACTGAATTCTGCTCTTAGGGGTGACTTTGAAAGCTGGAGTCATGATACTGCAGCCCACAGGTTTTGGGATTCCCTTGGAAGAGCCTCTTTGCACTGGGTTTCATCCAGCTCTCGGCACAGTAGGGTCTGGTCCTTGACCAAAGCTCCAATTTGTTGCCACAGAAAATAACAAAAATAAAATTCTAATCCCACTGGAGTCACGCGAAGCAGCTCCAAATTCATATCTGGAATTTAGTGCGGTGTGGCTTCACTCTGATGATTCACCTTCTGTGCACCAGTTTTTCCTTGAACACTTCCCAAAGCCTTTCCTAAGAGGGGAAGTGCTGCTGCTCCTGGCTCTGTCCAATTGGCTTCTAAACATTTTAAGTGATAAAAGCTACAATGCCTCCCATAAAAAATGATGGGTATCTAGCTCATATTTCCAGCCTTAGATTTTCCAGAATTTTGGCTATATCTCAATAAGCAAAAGATCCAAAAAGCAACTTCTAGAATGTTTTCCATGAAGGCAGAATGCTGTTTTGGATCTGAATTGGATACAAGCTTTTCAATGTCTTACCAGCACATCCATATCTCACATTCCTGGGGATTCTGGAAATTCAGAAGCTGTTTTATCCCTGCCGAAATCCATTCCCATCCAGAATAGAGCTCTTTAACACGGCCTGGTTTATGAGGATGCATTCAAGCAAAATGTCATGAAAAAACAATTTTCCTCCTGAAAAACAACTGCTAGTCTCAGACAGCATCATACCAGAAATTAAATGAGAGGAACAAAGGTGTGCATCCATTGGAAATGAGGTAGTGTGGGGAAGTCCTGAAAGAGGAAGTGTTAGTGGCAGATAGAGATGTGGTAGGGGAAGAGAGTTTCCAAATGCACTTTTAAAACACAAAGTAATATATTTAAAATATCAAAAGGGTAATGCAGATATTCAGACTGGAGGAGAAAAGAAGTGTATGCAAATTTAAGGTGTATATATAAATATTTTTCTGGTGTACCCTGAGCCATTGATGAACTCACACACACATCTCCGGAGTTGTGAACAACCATGTAAGCTGTTGAAAATATCTTCATATATATATAATTGATTATATATTGATTATAGCATTAATTTGACATGTTATACTATATTTAGGCCCCAGCTCTGCACATCTTTAGCCATACACTTGACTTTGTACCTCTTTTCTGTCCATGGCTGTGTAGCCAAGCACCTGCTTCAGGACCAGGTCTCAGACCTGAAGGCTGTGGGACTGTGCAGGGTGAAAAGCAAAGTGACAGGAAGCAGATGTTTAAGTTCACCAGCATTAGCAAAGCTCCTGAAGTCTAAAGATAAGTGTGTGCTTAAAACCCGTTGAGTTCCATGAGATGAAGGCTCAGAGCTGAAGTTAAGCAGATGTTTTGGTGAACAGGGATGGACGGCTGCTGGATGCCACAGCACAAAAATTAAGCATATGTGTAGTGTGAGCAGGCTCATCACCTTCGTTAGAAAGGTTTCTAGCAGGATGTGTATTTATTTGCTTTCGTGCAAAGTATTTTTCTTTCATACAAAAACATGTGCGGGCTGGAAACCCAAAGCACATATCATTAGTTTCATTTTATAATCAAGTGCTTATGAGTAAGGGAAGACTGGCTCTGCCCACCCTGCTTTCAGTCTCTTTTTCCCTTGCTTTTTTCTCTTCACCGAGGAGTTCAAGGGTTAAGCCATCCCAACATGCCTCACTCTCAATTTATAAACCAGAAAATCTTCCATAAATCAAAAGTTACAAACAGACTTTGCAATGTCATAACTCTTGTGACGGCTCTGCCTTTGATTGATTCCTATACATACATTCTGTCTGATTACCATAATGTGTTCTTGTGGGACAATTCAAGCAGGGGAGAAGGAAGGCGCAAGGAAAGAAGTAAATAACAAATGGTCCTGACTCCTCCTCATCGAGAGTGATTTCAGTCCAATGTTCCATCATATCAACTGGGAAAGAGAGTCTTAGGGTTTAGGCAATCAATTACAGATATGTGTAGAGGCAGACACAATCATTTCCCTGATTGTCACCAGTCTGGAGCAGTGACACAGGGAAGTGATCCATCAGTCTATTCCCACTGACAGTCACAGAAAGATGGCAGACACTTGGACACTAACAGGCACCTGGATTGGCTGCCTTAGAAGATTGAAAAATAGCTGTATTTCAAACATAGCTAAACCTTTAAATACCTCCGTTGGAAGATTTCAGACATTCCCAGAAAACATTTAGAGCTATTACAGCAGTCGCTCCCATTACAGTGGGTGGTGAGGAGAGTAAACCTGCTTTCAAGTGCATTTGAATAGATAGAGTGAAGTAACTGTGTTTCAGCCAGGAATATCAAGGTCCTTTCTGACTTGACAGCTTTTCTTTTCTTCTGCTTTAATGCTGTGTTTTAAGAGGCAATCTATTTTTTTTAAGCAAACAACAGCAAATTAGCCCATCTTTGATCAGAAATTTAGCATTAGATTCAGAGGGCATTTGGCCTACTGCTTAATGCTGCTGTTTCCTCAGTGTACAGGATTTAATTAAAATCAAAAATCACCAGCAAGGTGCAAACTGTGGTCAGTTGAGTAGCCTGAGAAATCCCCTCTTCTGATAACCTTTATTTACATTGTTACAGCCCTACAGAAAAACAACCCACACGCCCACTGGATCTTTTGTAACCAGCAAATTTCAGCTTTAATATATTGCTTTCTTCTCATAGCAAATTTCTTTTAAAGAAAGAGAATTCATCCATTGATTTGTTGAAACAGAAACCACAGAGCAGTGCCCCATGAGCTGTGGAGGGTTGGCTGCAAGCTTGGGATGATGGAGAACCAGCAGCTGTCAACATCCCAGTATTGGAAGAGTAATTTTGTGGTGTTGTGAACTTCCCAGGTCCATCCCTCACCACTCCTCCCCTCGCAGCTCTTCACGGGATAACTGAGAATCAAAAACTCACCCCCTGCAGGCAGAGAAGGTGAGGGACTGTGCAGGGATGTGTCCTCCTCATCTTTATCCTGATCTGTGACCCTCACCTCCTACCCAAATCCCCATTCGTGTTGAATCTTTAGGATGAAATCTCAAGGAAGGGATGCTGTGTTTAGCTTGGGGAAAGGTGAATCCCCCCCTGAAGGCACAGGTAAATGAATTCCGTGAGCAGCCTGCCTCATGGCCTGGCAGATCCCAGGGAGGTGGTGGAAGGAGGAGCTCTGCCAAAGCTGGGAGCCAGGTGCTGCTGGGTGAGTAAGAAGCTGCCCCTGAGGCAGCTGGAGGTGGGTTTTTGATGCCATACCCCAACAAAGGATGCATTTTCGGCAGCCCAGGGAAGGAGGGAGGCTCACAGGAGTGTTTGGTCCTCCCACCTCTAAGCTTCTGTGGGAGGAGGAGAGATCCCACAGGGCTTTCATTAAAGCAGCCTCTTTCATCTCCCTGATGGGTCCTGGTGGCTTCCAGCATTTCCCTTGATGCCTCTGCTGCTCCCACAATTTACGCTCCACTCCATAGCAGGAAAGGAGCCAGTCTAGTTCCTTTGGGACATCCTCACCCCTCTCCTCCGTGAGACAGGACGTGCTGAGCTCTGTATTTGGGGTATTTATTGTCGTCCTGAGAGCTGTGGGTTGTCCTCAAGCATTCCAAAGACATGGAAGCATCACATTTTAGTGGGTCTTCAGGTGGAAAGGACATGAAAACAAAATCCAGGAGCTCACATTAAAATGTACCCAGGCCTCCTCTCCAGGACATGGCTGACAAACTTCTTGGATAACATTAGTCTGACGGCAAAATGTATAAAATAGAATTTATTATTAATTCATGAAGAGCTTTGATATCTTATCTATTGCTCTTCTCTTGTAATGATTTTTAATGTCATCATGGTTTTTAATTTTGCATGAAACCCATCGTCGTCTGTTTTCATTTGTTTGGTAAACCTTGTCTGTTTTATTAAGAAAATCCCGAGGCTTCTGTGGGTATTTGTGCTACAGTAAGAATAAAGAAATATTAACAGTAATTTGTTTCTAGCTCAATGCAACATTAATTTCAGCACTATATTATGAGGATTTTATTTTTATAATTTCTCAACCTAGGGAAATATACTTCCCATCCCCGAAATCCAGTAATCCAAATGATGAGTGAAAAATCCTCAGTGTCCTAAGATCTTGTACAAACCTAAAGTTACCTTTTATTTACTATGTAGTCTACTGCAAGCCAATAACTCCATTTAGATAATAATAATCAAATTATCCAAACCTGGGAGAACATGCTTTATAGATTTTGGTCTAAATTTAATACAAAAATGCAGTAGTCCTTGTTTGGAAGAGTTTATTAAGGGTTAGCAAAGAAAAAGCTTTTTCAATAGTCTATAACTCTCTAATGGCCTTTTTCAAATAAAATGGGAAAGAATTTGCAAAGAAACCTATATCAGTGAGCTGCAATTGTAACATTACAGTACAGGTCTATAAATCTTGACATGTTCAGAAGATTGCCTAAACCAGCAATACAATCTGTCCAAACCTCATTGTCTCCACGACCAGCCAGACTCATTTTAAGAAATGTATGTGGTCTTCAACCTAATTTTATCACCTTCATTTGTAAACTAGTCAATCAATCAAAGCATCCTGTGAGTCTAAATAGAAAAAGGAGTGCATTTTCATGCATTTCCAGACAGCACAGTCAAAAATTAATCTCCACTTGATCAGACATTCCTTGCCCTCATCTCAATAGACCATCATTAGGGTCAGCAATGTGTATTAAAAATAGAGTTGCAGGGAACTGTTTGCTGGGGATTCTGTGCGAGGTTCCTGCTGCCAGATCTGAGAGCTCAGGGCTCCCCGGGAGCCAAGGCTGGGTTCACCCAGCAAAGAGCAGCCTCAAAATAAAATTAGAAATGGGGAAAGGAGAATTACCAAGGATTCACATGCTCCACCAGCTGTTTCTTGCACCCTGAGCACAGGGGGATAACAGCGTGGTGGGATGTAAAGTGGGATTGCAGAGACCCCAACTCAGGATCCCTCCCCTATTTACATGATGGACCATCTGTAGACATTATTCTTATGTATTTTCCTACTCATATGTGTATTTGTGTGAGATGAGACTGAGCTGGGCAGGTTTATGCTGGGGAGATGGGGAGTGGGTATGCACTTTGGGGTGCCCCAAAGCCATAATCCTTACTTTTCCATCATGGGATTTATGGCCTTTGCCATAAATTATAACAAGGTAGGTTGGGACTGACCCCTCCTCTCCCTTCCAGCTGTTTTCCTCACCTCAGGCAACACCAAGAAACCGTTAGATGCTGTAAGGGGCTTGTAGGGGTTTCCAGTTGGTGCTGGAGTTCCATAAAAACAGCAAAACAATGAAGCCGTGGGAGCTGTGGCTGACCAGCCCCATGAACCTTCTCTGTCTGAGCTGGGGCTGTCAGCTCAGTCCCAGGGCAGTTGGGTTTTTTTCTCTAATTATTGACTTGAAGCACAAAACCCATCTTCCAACAATTCTCAAAGAATGGTAGAGAAAATATCGATACAGCAGAAATGACAGCACTAACCAGAAGAAAAAATCCCTTATCTGAGTAAATATTCCCCTTTTTCACCTGCCTCATGAACCTTCTGAGATATTTATACATCCAACCAGAATAGGTCAGGACCTACCTTCAAGGTGCTAAGAGAAATCTGTGCTCCCACTGCACCTTCCCCTCCTGTGTGGTGTGTCCCATGAAGTGAATGTTGCTCCAGAGTGAAATCACTTCATTCCCGCTCGGCTTCTTGGCTCCCTCTGGGAAAAGAGGTTGGGACAGACCTACAACCGTGTCCTGAAGGGAACTGTCCAGGTGCTGCCAGTGGGAACACACAAAGCAAGGATGAAAGCTGGGCTGCATTCGGCCATTAATGAGCTCAAGATCGAGAAATGGTGCTTTAGACTTGAAATTTTCTTGGAAAATGCAAGAGGATTTTAGGGAATCAATGATATCCTTCACTCATCCTTTTAAGTAGAAAGAAGCTCCTATTCAAGTGGCTCTGCCACAACCTGCAAATCCTTATTCATTGCCTGGGGAACGCTCTCCCCAGAGGTTTTTACTCCTGTAATTAAAGCCAGAGCACAGAGGGTGTTAATCCTTTGGGAACAGGGCCCTGAGCTGCTGCTGGGCCCCTCAGCACAGTGACAACCTGCTGGATCCGTGCTGGATCCGTGCGGGATGCAGTGGGTGGATGAGATTGATGATTGTGTGAGCCTTGGCCATCTGCCTCTCGCTTGCTGGTGCCGGTGACAACCTTGGAGAGGGGGGCGAGATGAGGCAGTTCACACACCTCACGGGGCCCATCTCCCCCAGGTCCCCCTGTGTAAGTCCAGGGGGTTTCACACAGGTATTTCTGATTTACACCACCCCTTGGGAGTTCTTCAGCAAAGGCTGAGCAGGAGAGATGGTTTCACACACAGCGCCAGGGTGGGGTGGGGTTGGACATCACAGACCCAGGAGGAGCTGCTCTGGGAAGGGAGACCCTACAAAAGAGACCCTGATGTGGAGACCCCAAATTGAAGATCTCCTAAAAACTTGGGATCTCAGAGAAAAACTACCCAATGCCTTTCAGGCTTATTAGTCCATAACTTCTGACCATCAGGTTTGGCAAGGGCAAAACACTGAATTTCCAGGGAATATTCAGAGACTTCAGAGCCTCTTTTCAAGTATTTTTTCCACAAGGGGTCATTGCAGAGCAGAGCAAGGATGAGTTAAAAATGAGATGATTCTTCCCTTTTCTGAAGTGAAGTAGACATTTAGATGCAATTATTTGAAGTAGAATTGTTAAGAGTATTAATTTGTAGCTGCAAAACACCATAATGCCTTAATAATAATTATTTGGTTCGTTTTCATGTCAACTCCATTTAGCTTGAGCAATGTTTTAGTTTAACTACATTTAACAAAATTAAAAGCCAGTCCAATGGTGGGAAATATAGAGATTTGTCTCTGTGTATAAATGAATCATTTAAAAACCAGTGTAGATTTCTGTGTGGTAATTAGGAAAAAAAGGAGAAGTCTGAAGTGGAGATGTTTCTGAACTGAAATGAAATTCGGCCCTGGAACATCTAAAGAGAAGATCAGAAGCAATTGTCAACCATCAGACTACTGTTGACTACCAGATAACTGCCTGATCTTATGTTTCTTTTCTCTTTCCTTTTGTTTGGCAAATAAAGCCTTTTCAATAATTCAGGCAAATGCCTTGATAAATACAAATAATTGAGCATATTAAGCTTAAAAATAAAAACGTATTTTATCATATGTAACTTTAAAAGTAATCATATAATTAATGGGTGAAAAACAGAGAGAAAGATTGCCAGAGATTAAGATTAAGCCCTGCAGAAGAGAATGTTCTAACTAGAAATTGGTTTAATTAATAGCACATTTTACATAATGATTACAGTGTAATTGCGCTGACTAGCAGAGTGTCATTAAATATATCCATGCTCCTTTACAACACCCTAAGGCTAAAAATAATGAGTTACATTGAAAATCACTATGCAACAGGTTCATAAATAACATTTAAGCCTATACAAGGCGAATACTTATAAATAATAAATATTTGCCTTTTGTAATTGAAGAAAAAATGACAGCCTTCTTTTTCTACTACCCTGTAGATTGTCATGTTATAATGCTGAAAAGATTTTTTCCCCCTTGCGTTCTCTAGAAAGTGTTGAATAATTTATTCAAATGCTAATATTCCACATAGTCTGACTTTGAGGAACAAATATTCCTACATAAAGAATAAATGCCAAGTTGCTTATTACCAGCTTCGTTTTACTTTGCATGGTGCAGTCCCCACAAAACTCTCACAGTCTATTACACATGTCAAATGAAGTTAGTGGCCAGATTTTCTTCCAGAACAGTTACATTCTTTTTTATTTAAAAATTACCCCTTCTCCCAAAATGTTCATCACGCTCAGAGCTGTTATGCAGCAACAGCTGCTCCTCAGCTCCAAAAAGGACGACATCATAAACCTGATAACTTTTTAATCTGTAGGTTTTCTCTGGTGAATCAGGAGGATCTAATAAAACCAGGTTTGATTTCATATTAGCGCTGGGCTGACATTTGAAAGACCCCCAAATGGTTCCAGCTTAGTTACCAACGCAGCAATGTCAAAATAAATGTCTCCAATGTCAAAATAAAGCAAGAAGAAACCTCCATCCAGGACATGGAAATGTTCTGGAGCTCCCACCTTGCCGTGGGTTTTAGCTCGGGCCATGCCAGAGTCATCCCAAGGCAGGACTTGGGGGGTATCCCCTTCTCCAGTGGAAGAACTGGGGTAATAACTCAGGTTTTAGGGGAAAATATAAACCTCTTGGAGCCCAGAGGTTTTCCATGCTCTGTGTGTGATCTTCCAGGTCTCAGATGAATCAATAAAGGGAATAAAAATGAATAAATTTCACCAGTGGGATGAACACTGGAACCACAAGCCTTGGGACACCCAAATAGCTTCACTGCATGAGCAGCTCTTCACACTTTTTAACGGTAATGAGATTTTTTTTTGCATTCTCATGCTTCTTGTTATAAAAGGGGGTTTTGTAGTATTAAAAACAGAAACCAGTGTGAGTACCTGCAGTGAAAAGCCAGCAGTTTGGCAGCAGGAAGGAAATGTGGGGTTTGTTGGCAACAAATCATTCTCTAGATGAGGGTAGAAGTCTGATAAAGCATGGAAAGGATTCCGTATTTTTGGATGAGACAAAATCTAGTTATCCATAACCATTTATTGATGTTTTTCTCTGCCGCCAAAATGAACACAGGTATAATTTCCTTGTCCCAGTCAGACATTTTTTTCCCCTTTTATGGAAGCAGGAATGGTATCCCTCCCTATCCACAGGAATATGACCCCTTTTTATCATTATCCTAAAAACCTGCAGAAGATGGAACTCTGGATGTATTTGGAGAGTTTGGTGAAGCAAAACAAGTGTTGATTTTAATGGAATTTCCATAGTGGCAGGGCAGATCTTTAGGAACATATCCTGGTTTTCTGTAGAAAACTGCATTTGCATCATTGTTGAGGGTCTTTTCTTTATTTCTCATCACTTTCACAGTGTACAGCATCCCATGGGGAATGCCACAATCCACTGCACTTAGTGCAAAAAAAGGCAGGAATGGTCTTCCAGTGGGAATCTGGGCTGAAGTGGCTGGAGAGCAACAACTTCTTCCACATCACACCAAAAATGCCTTGGTCACATCAGTGAACCCTGCTGGGAGCTGTGGGAGGTGAGAAATGTCACTGGTGCATTACATTTCCTATGTCAGGTATGATCTCTAAAATTATTAGGGTAAATTAGTTATCATATTAAAAGAGAGGATTAAGGTATAAACTATTTAATTCTAATTAAAAAGTGTTTATTTGGATCCCAATCCAGAGCCAGTTGATATCAGAAGTCCTACAAAGGCAACGCCTACTATTGTTATAGAAAAAAAACCCAAGGATGCTTCTTGCCACAGAAAAGGGAATAAAACTCCTGGAGATTTAAAAAGTTTCAATTTGCTTAGCTGCAGTCAAGACAAAATACATCCACAAAAGTACAAAAGGGCAGAATTTAAAGCAAGAGGAAAGGTTAAGAAAGATTAAGAAAGAATGTCTTCCCCTGTTTATTCACTGCTGCTGGGCAATAATATAATTTTCAGTCTCACGTCTCTATTTCAGACCACATATGGCAGTAATATTGGATGTTCACCATCACAGCTTAACCATGACTAAACAGGTTGATGAATGTCATGCATCTTATCATCATACATGCATATTTTTAAATATAATTCACTTTTGATCTGCACCCTTGTGCAGTGGTGAATGAAAACAGTTAAGATTTCTTCCACTGTCTGCCTTTAAATGTATTAAACAGCCCTGCTGTCAATAGATTATATTCTTGTACAATGATAATAGCCCAAAAAACTAAGAGGCCTTGTCAGGAATTGCAGTTGTCACAGTTTGATGCAAATGATTTTACTTGGTGTTCATCTGCTGCACAATCATCTCATAATCTGGATATACATCACAGCATGACATGTAAATTTCCTGCTACTCTGCTTTCATTTCCAGAGGCAGCAATCAAATGAAAACCATTCAACCTCACCAAAATGTATAAATAATTTTCATTCAAACATATTAACAGTCAAAATATGAGAATTTATCACAGAGCACTACGCCTTTTAAGAAGCAATAAAGACTTTACTTTTTAAGCATATTTCTACTTAGAAAAGTAATATGAACAGTAACTTGCGATTTTAAAAGAGGATTTAAAAGTCCACACACAGCACCAAATCTTCAAACTTAAGTGTATGGATGCTGCTCTGCTCCACATATTGCTTGGGAAAAATAGCCTAGAGCAGGGTTGGGAAAAGGGGGAGCAAGGGGTACTATTCCAATGACTGCTTTCCCCTCAGATTTGCCCCATAAAATAGATATAAGTATTAAATACAACAAAGAGAAAATATAATAGTGCATCACAAAATCTGATGATACATCAAGGAAGATTTCCTTAATTTTATTTATTCATTTTCATTCATACTCTAGATCAGATTTTCATTTAGTTGAGTGTAGGGATTTATTTTTATCCATCATATTTTTAAAGGGATTTTTACGAGCATGAACACCCCCAAAAAGACCTCTTTTGAAATACACCCAGTGAAAATCAAAATTACCAAACAAGGATCAGGTTGAAGTCCAGTCCCACCAGTGCTAGCTGTCAATGATCTCCTTTCTGATCTCTTTTTGGTCTGGTGGGAGATGTCCCTGCCCGTGGCAGGGGCTTGGAATGAGGTGATCCTCAAGGTCCCTTCCTACCCACACCACTCTGTGATTCTGGGATGAAAGGAACCACTGAAAAAGGAAAATGTGTGCCCTGACTGCCTGGCTGTGGGGACATGCAGGTCTGGGAGCATTTTCCAGCTGCAGTCCCAGTGGGAAGTGGTGCTGGTGGTTACTGGGAGCACTAGGGCACAGAGGGTGCTTTGTGGGAGGTACGGGTGAAATCAGCCTCCACTTCTTGCTTAAATGAGCCTTTTTTGGGTGCAGCAGCTGCAGGTTTGCCTCCCTTCCCAAGGCACACTCCCACATCCCTGTTTTGCCTAAATCCATTCACTGGGGAATCACTGAGCTCCCTGGAGTCGGTCACTTCCCAGAGCACCAGGAGAACAATTCCCTGCAAAGCCAAGGAATGCAGGAACAAAGGACAGTTTGCTGTTCTTATTAATGATGGTGCTGAAAAAAATTGCTGCCTCCCTATAAATTGGGTGCTTTTTTTGAGAAACAGGTAAAAACTGCTAAGATGACAGTTTTTCCCATTTTTCCAGTGAGTGTGTCTGAGGAAGTAGAAGTGCAATAACCTGGGGTACAGCAGGCTCAGCCATTTGAAATAAAACTTTGCAGTACTAATGTTTTTGTAACTGCTTTCATATTGTAATGATATTTTTCCAAGCACTGGTTTTATTTGATCTTAAATACCTTTTTGGGAAAGTCCAGTGAGCTGACTCTAATAAAATCATGCTATTGAAAAAAGGTTTAAGTGGAATGTTCAGAATAAATTACAAAACTGCATGCAAGAATACCAGCTAGTGCTGCAATAAAAATCTGGAAATGAGGATTCTTGCAATATATTTTAAAGAAGTAGTATACTTTTCTTTTTGTTCATTTTTTTCACAGAATGTTTCATAATAGAAAGCCTTCACAACGTGAAAGAGGGGGAATGAATAACGAATGCATAAACTGCCAAAGAAATTGCATTTAAAAAAAAAACTTCGCTTTTTTTTTTCCAAGAGAATATATTTCATATCATTTTCAATAACTTTTGGAAGATAATAGGAAAAGTAATTCTCTTCCATTTTGCTGTACCAAAATACTTGAGTTACATCATACTTAGACTGTCAGATTTCACTCTCTCTCTCTCTCACACACACACACACACAGACCCTTTGTATCAGGAGCTGATACCAGGAAAATGAGAGAGCTGTGTTTTCCCCATGCTCTGGCAAGTCAGGGGCTTCCAGAATTTAACCAAGGCTTTTCAAAGGCTCCCTCTCTCCTGGAGATCCAACAGCCAAATTCCTCTGGCTGAACACAACTCTAGGAGTAGGATAGAAAGGACTCACTTCTACACCAGCATCCTTTTGTCTCTGACTTCTCCCAGGGATCACCAGAAAACCAGGGAAGGCTTTTCCAGTTGGAACACATTTGTGTTTGGAATTGCACAGCCTGCCCCACAAGCAAACCTAGGACTGGTGGTGAGGTGGGTCCCAGCGCAGTGAGGTTTGGAGCCAGCCAGGGGAGCAAATGATGTGACAAAATCCTGACAAATCTGGGTGGGCACCTCCAGGACCCCACAAACGTCTCTCAGGTGCTCGAGCTGTGGCTGGGTTTGTGTCAGGGTTGTCCACGTGCCACGTTTGAGCTGCTCAGGGGCGGGAGGACATCTCTGCAGCCCTGCCCGGCCCTCCAGCCCGGGGGCCATCGTGCACACAGCTCGTTCAGAACTGCCCTGATGGAGTGCCAGCTGTAGCAGGAAGATGGAAAGAGGGTTCTGATGGAGGACAGTGGTGCAGGTGACAGCATGACAGGCTGCGAGGAGGGAGATGTGCTGAAATATTAATTCTTCTCCTTTTCAAGAGCTTAACATGAACCAGTTGCCTCGTTGTGCTGTTCTTCCACTTTGACTCTCTGTTGGATCCATGTATGGAATATCAAGGGATGAGGAAGGGAGGAGCCAGGCAAAGGAATCCACACAAACAGCCCTTGGCTGAAGCAAAGGCTTTAAACGCCAGATCTCCTGGAGCAGAGGACCTGGTGTTGTCAGTCCTCACCTGGAGTCCCTCCTATTGTTGTCACACATGAGGAGCAAGAGGATATGGCCACTTACTCAGCTCTGGAGATATTTGACTTGTGGGCTGTGCACCAGCCCAGTCTTCAGGCAGAAACCAGAAAAATATCACCTCAGAATGTTTTAATGACAGCTTAATGTGGGGCCTGTTCAAAGCTGCTGGGCTGTCCTGTACCTCAGTGCCTTCAGCTGAAAAACTCAACTCCCCTTTGTTCCTGATGGCTTTGTGCAACTGCTCAAACATCTCCACCAGCAAATGAAGGTGAAAAGGAATAAGTCAGCCCAAATTCCTTCCTCTGCCTTATCTTCACACTTCCAGTGCATCCTTCAACCTGGAACCCCACCTGTGCCATTCATTACCAGGCTCTCACCTCTTAGCCTTCTCTAAAATCCCACTCCTTGCCATGCTGACAGCAGGATTTAACCAGAACCCCAGTGCTGTCCTGGCCAGTGAGCTGCAGGCTGGCAGGGCACCGTGGTTAATGGGACAAAACCAGGAAAAAGGATTACACCAGGACCAGGCACAAGTCTTGAGTGGGAAGGTGGAAACTGTGGATCCAGATATTGTAGGATGCACTACAGTGGATCACAGGACTAAGATCATCAGAGTGAATTCTTATCTATTTCAGGGGTTTGGCTGCCTCATTGCAAAAGGGTTTGGTGAGAACAACATTAAATTAAAAATCAGGAACACTGGGAGAAAGCATGGATTCAAACAGAGCTGGGGGGCCAGCAGGCCTGGTTGGGCTAAATCATTGATATGAGGGATGAGCCCAGACGTAGGCACTGGCAGAGAAATGTGAAATAGCTCTTGGTGTGTGCAGCATCACCTGCCTGGCTGGCCTGGTTAACATCTGTGCAGCTGTTCGGGAGCACGGACAGCCAGACAGAAAAGTCACCCATCACCATAACAACAGAGCCCTCATTTGCTCTCTCACTCCTCAGCTTTGTTTTCCACTATTTAAAATTGTTGTGGCATAGAGTGGTAATTTCTTCATTGTATCTGCCTGCTCCAGAGAAATCAGAGTGTACAAATACCACAAAAATGCCATTTCAAGACACCATTGTAATAGCAAAAATTCGAGATTATTGGGTTTGGTGCTATTTTATGTTGAGAGATGTCAGTGTGGCTGAATTGGAGGCTGAAGCTCATGAATTCAGACCTGACTCCACTATTGCTGCTTCTTCTAAGTCAGTTAATTCTTCACTTACCCTCTTTCCAAAAATTGAATTATATTTATTTCCTTAGTTCATCAGAGAATTTTAAACACTGATTTATAAAATGGACATTGAGCATTTTAACAAATAAAATAATGGCACAGAATTCTTTGAGGCTTGATAAACACCATGCAGCTGCTGAGCTCTGGCCAAGGGATACTCAATGAGTTTTTTTCCAGGTTTTGCAGGAACTACTGGAATTTTCTTGCATTATATTTCAAAAAGATAGGGCAGACGCTGGCAGCTCTTGTCTTCTGCCCTGTCTGCGTTGCTGGAGTTCACTGTGATGTTTGTAAAAATGAAAAAAACCCAACCAATCACTCAACAAAATAATTCCTGTGGTTTCCTTCTTCCCAATTTCTAGTTTTTCCAGCAAATGCGCCATCCAGCGAAGTATCCCTTTAGTACTACCAACTAAAGGATAAATGGCTCTGGCGTGGTCAGCATCAGACAGAGATGGAAACTGGGAGGAAGAACTGGGATTTAAGGCAGCTGACTGGGAAACACAAGTCAAAGGAGCACAGATCCCTTGGACTGCCAGGACTGGAGAAGCAGGAGAGAAAAAACAGTGCTTGGCTTAAGGAAGAGCCCTCTTGCAGTCCTTGCACTATTCCTTCATTCCATGTGCCACTGATGGGCTGAGGGAAAATGGAAAATTGGAGATACTCAGAAGTTAGGGATGTGCTGTGAGAATAAAAGTCATGCAGGGTCCAGGGAGAATCCTACCAGTGTTTCTGTAGCACCCAAAACCGTGATCCAAGCAATTGGATTCAATTGTGGTTCCTCTGTCCCGTAACCTTGGTGCCTGGAATGTTTAAAACCTGGAGGTATTTATGCTTCTCTAAGAATTTACGGGATTGTTTCTGCATGGAGATGGAGACTTAGCACTCCCCTCACACCGTGTGGGTAACTGGACAATCACTGAGTTGCTTGGAAGGAAACAGGAGGGAATGGGAATTTGTAATGCTGCACTTCAAAGTTTTGATGGAAAAGTTCCACCAAGAAGACTGCTGAGTGCCACGAGAAGCAGGAATTTTCTACATGGAGCAGCCTTGAGTTGTCCAATTCCAAATCACACTTTTTTTTAATGGGGAAAAAATACTCACTCCACAAATTTTAGTGACCACTCCTATTTTTATTTCAGTGGCTTAAATATCTTTCTTTCAGCTCGAGGAGGAGAAAGGGCCGGTGCATTTCATGCTGCTGTCCCCCAGATTTGCTGCTCTCTCCCAGATTTTCTGCGATCCAGTTTGGGCACTCCAGGAAGATTTTACTGCATCACAAACTGAAGCACCACAGAGTTCAGAGCTGCTCTCCTGAAGATCAGTACTTTTTGTTTCCTTCTGCCCAGTTAATCCAGCCATCACACCCAGGTGAGCAGGATCTTGTATCCATGCAGAGCCATTGTCAGCTTGAGTGGGA
>WBMZ01014453.1:152500-195126 GCA_013400975.1 Atrichornis clamosus
CATCAACTGTGTTTTATTCAGCTCCTGGACCAAAGTGTTCCCCTCAAAGTGATTAATTCAGGAAATAAAATCCACTGGGACAGAGGATGGACCTGAGCCTCCCAAAGCTCAGGGGATATCATTCTCAGCACCTGGGAATTTTGCATGGCCACAGAACGGTAACCTTCAAGCCCAGGACAATTAAAAATAGAAGCTGAAGCCCTGTGATTTGTGACATTACTTGTTACCATAATATGTGTTATTATAAAATAATAAAATTATATTATTGCTTAAAACAACAGATGTTTTTAAAGACCTGCTTCACTTTACATTATTTTGCTTTATAGGAGCCTTTATTTCCCCATTTGACATCTTACACTGGCAAGAAAAGCTGAAATCCCTTGAAATTCAAGATGTTGAGAAGCAAACGTGAGTCAGACTACTCTGTTTTCACTTCCCAAGGTGAGAGAAAACCAGAAAGGAAGTAACTTAAAGAAATGTTGCAACATATTTTAGCCTGGTAGAATTCTCACAGTTCAAGGGCTGTTGATCATAGCGGGCAAGAAAATTTGCTTTTGAAGATAATACATCTCATTTTTCACCCTGAGAGTGACCACTCAGTGAAGGTATAAATCTTAAATAGCCCAACAGCATTTTCAGAGGGATGAACGCTCTGCCATTTAGTATAAACACAGACAAAAATACGCTCCGTCATATTTGGGAAACCCATTTCCCAAGCAGGCAGTTTGGGGTGACACATTTATATTTGTGAGAGGTGGCAAACGGCCGTGGGGACCTGGATGGTGGGAAGAGGAGGGAGGGCCCACTGGGTGAGGAGCTGGGATGATCCCTGCCTGTCCAGGTGTCTCAACAGGAGAGGAAATCCTGTCAGTCCCGTTTTAGAGATTGAAAAGTGAGATTTAGATTAAGTGTCTTGCTCAAATTCACAAAGGCAATCTTTGATACCACTTTGGGTCCTGCATCCTATTTCAGCCTCTTAATGTAGCCACCCTTCCCTTCAGTTATTGCAAGTCCTTCATCCATTTATTTGACTTTTCTGAATATTGCTGAATTACTCACTTCACAACTGAAGGGAATTCCTGGGGTTAAATGGCCCCAGCACCTTCTGCTATTCCAACATCTAAACTAAAAAATACATCTCTTCACACTCATCAAATATTTTGTTAGGACATTATGTATTTGACCCCAGAAATGTCAGAATACAGTGACTCTCAATGGGCAGGCTCATCTCAGATGCATAATTCCAAAACCTTTTGGAGTAACGTGGCCAGGTAAGGTTGTTGCAGTGTAATTTTTTTGGCAATGCAGCAATGTCTAAAATGATATTAAATCAAGAATATCCCAAGGTGGAAAAGAGAGAAAATGCTGGATGCATGACCAAGGTGTGCTTTGCTGGAAAATACACAGCTCTTCTGCTAGGAAGAAATAGGTACAACTATTCCATATTTTTCTAGATTTTTATCTATATTCAAGTCTGTTGAATCTCACATTTCTTTTCCATTGAAGGATCCTCTTCAAAGGACACTTGAGTGAGTTCAATGTAAACATTTCTATTTTTCTTGCTGCAAAAAGAGTTGTTATGCAATCTGTTATTCTGCACTTATTTAAATTATTTTGTCATTTAAATAATCACCGAAGTATGATAATACTTTACAGACTACTGTGAATGTAGGACTTCCCTCTGAGGTTTACATTTTGCATACGAGATCCAGGATGAATGATACCATTCTCATGGCATTTAAAAAAATGATAACCAGTGAAATGTCTGCTCTGAGTGTATTAAAAAGATACAGAGACTCAGACATTACCCTGCATCATTTTAAAACTAAAGAGAAAAGTGTCAGTCCAAGCACCCCAGAGCCAAAAATAAAAATAAGAAGAAATAAAGGTAGGGCTGATCAGTCTCATTTTGCTGCCTAAAGTTAGTGAAATGCAAACAGTAAATTAAATGCAGAGTTCAAAGGAAATTAGACATTCCAAATTCTGCTCAGTGCCAGAAACTGTGGGTTATTAGTAAAAAACCAAGCAAGATAATAAATAATAAATTATTTCAGCACCATGTAAACCCTCACCCTTAGCCTTAGACCTAAGGAGGAAAATACGAATAAAGTACCCAGTCCACATGTTGGATAAGCAAATGCAACCCCTAATGGGATTCTTTCTTTTGGAAGAGACATTCACCCAACGTACATATTCTTTGTGATCCCTTCGAAGGGCAGCACTGCCAGAGCAGGAAAAATGCAGGACCAAGTGGCACTGCTGATATTCTTCTCTCCTTTTTATTTTTTTAAGCACCTCAATGTTTTAGCAAACGCTGCAGCTGAGGATTCTGTGCTCAGAACTGCAGCACGCAGGCAAAAAAAAAAAAAAAGGCACAGTCAAGCCCGTATTGCTTCCAGGTTAATTTGGGTTTCTGTGGTTGGTTTACATATTATTAAAGCCACCCAGCTGATCTCTAATGGCAGCACTGCTGACACTGCCTGACCCAGTGTGACAATCTGGAGAGAAATTGTAGGGCTGGCGGTTCAATGTCTGTGACTTTAACAGCATTGCTTTGGGCCTGGAATCAATTCTCTCTGTTTACAGACCATTTCACAGCCCTTTACCTGCAACATCACTTGTGTCAGTCCCATAAATACTTTGGTGTATATAATGCTTGAATTAGCATAATGGTTTAGGCACAGAGCTTTAAGCACAAAGAAGGACATGTCAACATGTTCTCTTCACTTAAGCAATTAAGAGCCATTATGCTGCTTCAGTGGAAATATCATCAAGGTTAAAGACAATCCCAAACACCCCTCTAACCTTTTTATTCTAAGTCTAATAAATGAGGCATAGAAATTGAAATGTTAGTAAACAGTGCTACTTGCAAGCTCTTTTTGCATCATGTTTAATCAGACCTCTCATTCACCGCTGCTGAAGTGCGAGGAAAGGGGCACATTTACTGTGGGCACGAGTCAGAGGGATCATTCACCCTTTTGCAAAAGCTCCCCTCTCTCAAGAAAAGGTTTGTTTTGCACCTAATGTCAAGTTCTGGATGCTCTGATGTGATAGTGTAAAAAAAAAAATAAGGTAAATGTAGGCAAAGGCAACACAGACGGGGTGGCACACGGAATAATTCTTGACAAAATCTTGCTTTGTATGTGTAGTTGAGTACACGCTGATATTTTTTGTGTGTGTTTACTCCAGGCTTTGTGTTTTTCTCTCCACGTTACTTAGGAAAACAACCCAGTGGAAATGTGTTATTATAATGGCTTTATTTTGGTTTTAAGACTGCAAAATTCAGCCAAGCCCAGAACTGTTGCTCGTGGGTGATTCTGGTGAGATGCAGCACTGAGGAACCCGGGCATGGAATTTTCAGGGCTTGATTTTGGGGTGTGTGGTGGTTTGTTTGTTCTACATTCATTCCTAATACTCAGTCCCTTGATTCTGAGGGCTTTATAGGGAAAACTGGGAGAGAAATTGAGCATCTGGAGCAGAGAAGAGTGAAACTCTTGGTAGGGAAAGGCCCAAACAGAGAGGACAAAAGTCCAACAACACTCCAAGAACTGTGTCTGTCTACCAAGCACCCTCCTAAGCTAAATCCTTCTTTTTCTACCCTAGTACTTGGAGTATTTAATGTTTGGGAAACACTGGAGCTCCGTTGTAGGTTCACATAAATGTTGGAGATGATACAACTTTCTTTTATTAATGCTTTGATTAATTTTTAATTTTTTTATTAATGCTTTTATTAAATTTTTAACTAATGTTTGAGTCACTTCCCCAAATCTTGTGGAAAAAGAGAGTGGGTGGGCAGTGTGGGTTGTCTGAAGGCTGTAACTATTAGGTGGCAAGCACATGTGGTAGCTAAAATCTGGATGTTTTGGGCATCCAGCACTGCAGCAGGTGCTCTCCAACAGTTACACACTTCCTATTTGCTCCTCTGGCAGCTGTACATCCTTGAGTTTTCCTATCAGGAATCTTGCTGGACATCTTGGCTGCTGGCAGCTACACTGCTGAGTGCTCAAAGGACTTGTGGTGGCAGCTCCTTCCTGTTACCCTCAGGACAGGGACAACGATCCTGAACCATCCATCTGGGCCTGTGCTTGGCATTCCCAGTGGCTTTGTGGCCACCACAGGTTGCAGTGTCCCCTCCAGCCTTGCAGCTTTTTACCCTCCTTGTTTTTCACAGCATGTGATTTGTACATGCTTTGAAGAGGTCAGTTGGAATCACTCTGATTTCACTTTTCGACAACCTCACCGCTCCCCAGAACCTGCTGAATTTTTGTGTGGATCCTCCCATCCTTGCACCTCAACTCCAGATCCCTTCCTGCTGCCACTCCAGGCTGCGACATGGCAGCAGCTGGAAATGGCTCTTTCACTCCAGAAGAGGTTTAAACAAATCTCACCTTCATTTCAATACCATCAGCTTAAGCTGCACAGCCAGAAGCCTGACGGGAGTGAATTGCCTCCTTATTTTATGCTCCCCCCTCAGGAGCATCCTGAGGAGATTGCCAAATTATAGCAGGTTTCCTCGGAACCAGGCAGAGCTGAAATTAAGTGGCTTCCTTTTAAAGAGATCCAGCTATGGTAACTTTTTAATTGACCATTTTGTTCTGCTCTCAATCAGCTTCCAAAGGAAGGACAAATTGCTCAGCGCTAGCAGAGGCTGCAGTGTAAAAACTGACAGTAATAAGCAAACATCACAGCCAGATTTGATCTGCTCTCACTGAGGTGTAATAACTTCCTTTGAAGGTTGGTTTGAGATCCATGGCAGTGCCTGGAGGCTGAGAACTTGATTTTGCTCCTCTCACAAGCCCTGTGCTCTGCAATCTCTCTGCTGGGTGTAAGAGGCTGCTTGGCAGCTTCTCTTGGCTGACCATGAGTGTCCCCCCCATTCTTCAGGTGAGAGAAGCACCCAGCGTGGCCAGGCTGTGCTGAGGCATCAGTGGTGCTCATCCATCCATGTTCCATAAATCACACGGGTGGATAAAATGCTGCAGATTCCTCATTCCAGGTGCACAGGAGCGCCAGGGTTTCGGTTCCATGTGCGGATCTCACGAGGCAAGTGATGTTCCTTCCCATAAAGTGACGTTCCAAGTGTTGCTCCCCTGGTTCCTGAAGGAAACAGGCTGGAGGAGAGTCATATGGTGGAGTTTGGAGCCTGGATGGGAAAACCTGTGCAGAGATGACTCACAGGGAAGGGTCACTGTGCCCTCAGGACAAGGGGCAGTACATCAGGCCCTCGCTCCCTACATTTCCTACTGCACCTCCCAAACTGCCAGATCCCTAAGAGTCCCTTTCCTCTTCTATGTTTAGAGCTACAAAGATTGGTTTTGGTATATAGCAACACTTTAGCACCTTTTGAGGATCTCAAGGCGGATATTAATTAAGCTTCCAAGCACCTATGGGAAGGAAGTAAACAGCCCAATTGCCACTTTATGGAAAGGAAATGACTAGCCAAGGTCATCCACCCAGGCACAGCCGGGAATAGCAGGGAGGCAATAAAACAAGAATTACACAGCTGCCTTTTCTCCAAAGAAAGGTGGCCCAAAAGAAGAGCTCACCTGAACTTTTACTCAAATTCAGGGGAAAAAAGTCTGCAAAACTATCCATAAGAATTTTCCCATCTACATCAGAAAATCTCAGTTACATTTTCCAGCCCTGGATCTGATCGCTCTCACTCCACCTGAGGCAGGGCCTGTGCTTGATGAGTGAATGCAGCAGATTTTGTGTTCCTAGGAGGAGGCTTTGATAGCTAATTTTATTTTATTCTTTCAGCCTGAGTTCCTAAGCACATGGACATGTGCAAATAACATTAATTCTGATATGTCTTCTGTAGCTAAGCATTAGCCTCATTTACCTCTTCCCTTTGCTAGGACCAAAACTCCCTGGTAGAAATAAGAACCAGAGCAGTTTCTGCAGCACTCTTGGAACTGTTTCTTCTGCTTCCTCGGGCTGGGAGCAGTTCAGGAGTTACTTTGCAGGGTTGTTCTCTGTATGGGAAATTGAGAAGTAGAAACAGACTCCAGAAAACACTTTGAAAAACACAGCAGATCAACAGGTACTCCTTAGAGCTTTGTAAGAGCAGTTGTGACTGAGATCACCTCTTCACCATCCCTAAATACCTGCTGCAAATTCATCACCTGTTCACCTTCCTCCCTAAATACTGCTGTAGATTCACCACCTCTTCACCTTCCAGAGCCTCAACACTGCTGTAAATTCATCACCTCTCCACTTCCAGAGCCTAAATACCTGCTGCAGATTCACCACCTTCTGTTGACAGTGTGGCACCTACCACAAGAAGTCATCCCACCCAGGAACAGAGAGCAGGCAGTGCCACAACCATTCTCATTACTTTATCTCTCTCATTTGTCATTCCAACAGCCCTGTCCACTTTCACCCTCTAAAAGAAATGATAATTGAAATCATGCTGATGTGTTTTGAGGCAAGAGCGACTCTGTGATCATCTAGCTTTATCCAGGCTGTAACAAATGCTGCCACAGATGCTTATTCCACCTTTTTTTTCTGCACAAAGAAATAAAGCACAGTTGCACAAATGACATGTATGTCAATCTTTAGGTCACAATGCTTCCTGCAGTTGTATCCCAAGTAGGAGACATCAAGCTAAAGGCATTTAAGAATTAACAGTCTGTACCCAAGACAGGAAATGGAGTTTATAAAACAGGTGGATGAAGACCAGTATTCACTTGCATCACATTAAAGCAAATCCATTTATATTTTATTTCCTATATACTGACTTGAATATGCATTTTCAGAATAGTCAGGCTCTGCAGTTCCTGTAGGATGTGGGATATTTGCAGGTGGATTGGTTTGGCCTGGCAGAACTTCAAGGCCAGGTTGGATGGGGCTTGGAGCAACCTGGGATAGTGGAAGGTGCCCCTGCCCATGGCGGGGGTGGAATGGGCTGGGCTTTGAGGTCCCTTCCAACCCAAACCGTTCTGGAATTCTGTGACCTTCCATGTAAGAAACGAGCCACTACAGGAAAAGAGGGAGACACTGCCCAGAAAATTCTACAGGGATCCACCAACTCCACCAGCCAAGGGTTTGGCTTTTCCACCCTGGAGCCACACGTAGGCCATAGGATTCTTTTGCAATGCCATAAGTTGTACTTAAATCCAGGGAAAAGTTAGCACCTGGTGCTCCAGGCAGCGACAGCTCCCCGGATTTCTGTACAACTGCTCACTTAGGTGGGTATTGCTATCCTGGGTGCATATTAACCATGATTGAAACAACGCCCATTGGAAGTCTTAAAACCTTAACCACCAGTTTTACTTCTAAAATAAAGTAAACTGCCAAAAGTTCTGATAAAAGTGACAATTTATATTTTTAAGTAGTACGTCCGGAATTTTCCTATAGCTGTAGACAAAAGAATTCTTACCCAGATAAGTATAAGAGCACCAATAAATTTAAGGTAGCTTATGCAAGTTAGGCACTAATGAATGTCATCTTCTGTTTTGTCATGAAAAAAGATCTTTCTGCTGCTAAAGGAGACTGATTTAGATTATGAATAGCTGTAGTGATTTGCAAAAATGGCTCCAGAGAGATAGACTGAGATTCCATATACTCATGGCACTTGAGGTTTCTGCCCTTTTTGTTGAAAATTAATTTGTCCTGTGGGTTATTGGATTCCAGCTCAGCCAATGTATATTGCTCAGTCATCACAAATTTACTTAAAATTTAGTGTAGCTGAAGTTCATTCAACAAGACAAAAGTCCACAGTTGAAAGCTTCTAAAAATCTTTTTAAAAAACTGGCTAACGGGGTAATTGAAAGCGCTGGAATGAAGGAGATTTACAGAATGTTTTGCAGGTATCAATAAATGGTTTATTATATGAGAGAGACTCCTCAGTTTCCTCTCTGGAAGGTGAAAACAAACGTGTGGTTACTGTCCCCTTGGTGCAAGAGGCTTTAGTGGGTTGGTCCCATCCTCAAACCCCAACCTTACATTCCTAAAATGAGAAGTGCCTGGTAACATTTTCTACAGCTTCCTACACTATTTCTTTAATTTGACACATATTCTATTTTATGGAATAGAGAAAGAAACTCTGGTTATAAAATGTCAAATGCCTCCTCTCACATACCATTTCTTTTCTTTTTTTCCCCCCTTCATTTCCTTTTTTTTCCCTTTTCTTTTCTTTGTTTGCCTTTGATGTATGAGCAGAAATTTCGTTTGTGTTCTTGGAATCCCCATCTGAGTTTTCCCTCATACCTCTCAGGCTTAAACATTGCCTTTGCTTGTAAATTTGATGTCCCAAAGACAAATAGGTTAAAGTTAAAAAAAAAATCTAATTCTGTTCAAATCAGCTTCTTGTTTGAATTAAAAGGCTGTAACTAATTTGATTGATGGATCTGAGTCATCTCTTAGCCCCACATTGGTGAATTGGGCTCGGAATCACCACCAACAGGGGCTGGAGGTGAAGATTTTCAGACACAAACCAGGGGTAACTGGGGTGCAAACACCCAGGTGGGCAAGGGGGGGTGATCAAAGAAGAAGCTGATACTAAACATTCGCAGCAGAGTGGGTTTTTATTAACTATAAACGATAAAAATCTTCTTGATGGGAAATAATTCTCCTTATTTTAAGCTGTATCCAAAACAGTTTCACGTCTCTTTTAAATGATGGGGATTTATAAAAAGAAAAATATGAAGGCAAATAGTACTGGTGGCATACGGGAAAAGCTCATTTTGTGCACAACCATCAATGATGGTCCCCCCGTAGTGAGTCTATAAACACTTTGTGTTATTTCTACCAGGAATTATGCCTTAAAAAAGACAAAGAAGAATTTAAAATTCAGTTAAATTTAATTGTAAAACCACTTCACAGACATCTCAGTAAAATAAGAGGAAATCTGAAAAAAAGATGTGCACCGTCCAAATCTCTGTTCAGGTGGCTATTTTTTATACTTCAATTTTTTCCCTGGCTCTAGTGATACATCTGAATACAACTGATCAAGTTAAGCTCTGAGGCTCTCAGCTCCTTGCTTGATACACAAGGCTTAGACAATTGCACGAAATGAGATACAGTGCCATAACCAAATCATGACACAATGGACTGGAAATTTTAGATTAATAAACCTCTTTCGGAAGAGAACTAAATAACTTTTACAGTTTTATCTATGGCTATTTGTTTCTTTGAAGATTTATGGTCCTTGCAACAGATATGCATCTGATCTTTCACTCTCCAGATTACAGGAAGATGATTTTAAACAGGCTCCTGACTGGCATGATCTGGAATTGCAGATGATCTTGCTTTAAAAAAATGCTAAAAGTGAACTTGCAAGTCAAATGAGAATATCATTACATGTGTCAGAGGGGTCTGGGAACAGAATCTGCATCCAGCGAAACAAGATCCAATCCTTATTTTGGCGACCCGCGATCCTCAGGCAGCGTGGTGCTTAACGAGGAATTACAACTTTTCATGCTGCTGCTGCTTTAATTGATTGATGCTAAAAGTTTAGGAACTAAAATCCAAGGCGCTCTCACAAAGCTCCTTTAACCAAGCTTTCTCCTTTGAAAGCGGGCTCCTCGATTGAAAGTGGCAGCCCACATTTTTAGGTTTCAAGCAGCTCTGTCATTCCGGGAGGAATGTGTCTGCCACTTCACACGAAAGCTTGAGCTGAAAGACATGTACTTTGAATCAGAGAATCAATAGAACACTTAATGGACAATTAGGAGAACAGCTGTAGGACTGTCAAAGGCCCATCTGTACACAGCTCCGAGAGGCTGCGCTGGACAGGGCACGGAGAACACACTCAGTGCCCCGGGGCACCGCTCCATCACCAGCCCCCTTTCATTTCCCAGCTCGTGGTAATGGAGTATTCCGGTTTCATTACAAATTTTAACACGTGTAGAAAATTATGGAAATTGCTCGGGCCATTTGTCAACTTACATCATGCGAATTGATCAATAAATTTCACCACTTTGTTGTTAATGTAGATAAATTTTGGCATTTAATTAAGCTACAGCGAAAATGTGGCCACTTTTAATTTCGGCAGATGCTCCCTTTTCATCTGTAATCCAGGGATACATTGGCAAATACAATTCAGTCGCTAAATATTTATAGACAACATGACAATTCCTAAAAGAGTTATCATCAATGATTTTGGTTCTGAAACAATTAGCATTGTTTAAAAGAGCTCATGTGGAAAGCTGAAATAAATTCTGAACAGCAGATCAAGTTATGGCTACGCAGGTACATTGAATATATAAAGCACATAAATCTACACATGTTATAAACACATGTGCCCACACTGAGTCTTACAGAAATACTGCTCTGTGCACAAACATGGAAATCCTGAGAAGCCAAGGTACAAATTCCCATCTCCATAAATACTCGTGCACTACAAATAACATGTTTACAGACATCTCTGAATTAGACTACTGTAGTGATATTTATCCTTAATGGAGCTGCTTTGCAAAAATAGAAGGGGAGAGATTGATCTCAGGAAGTAACATCACAGAAGGAAACATTTCATATATAAACACTTTGTGCAGGAGAACTACGAGTTGACAAAAGCACTGCTGCTTATAACAATAAATGTATTTAACTTTTTTTTTGAAAATACCGAGCAAATTTCTAAACCACGATAACCGAGGATTAGCCTTTAAACTTCCGGATATTTTTTAAGCGCACACAGATTTGGCCAGACAATAAGAAACATAAATGAACATTTTAGGCTTTCTATATGGCCTTAGGGAGCCCAAGATGAAATCCTGCCTCTGACAGCCAGAGGCCCCAGACACAGCACTCAGCAGCAAGGCTTGACATGATGAACTGCCGAGGCTCATCTGACTGCGAGGGGGGGTTTGCCTGCTGCTGATGTTGCCGGTGCCTCTGGGGCAGGAAAAGCCTTGAAATCCCATGGCTGGGGCTGCTGTAATCCCCCTGACCAAGCAGGCTCCTGCCCTGACCTGCAGGTTTCTGCTAAAGAACTTTATCATTTAGAGGACGTGGGTCCTGCAGGATGAACTTGTGTGGGGGAAAAGCCACGGAACAGGGAAGTCAGTGGTGCTCACACTCTCCTGATCCTCAGGAAGGATGCTCGGGAGCAGCCAGGTTCATCACCTTCCCACACTCCCACAGTCCTTTATTCCAGCACCAGGCAGACGGGCACACACCCGGCACCACACAGGTAAAAGTCCTTTTGTTTGGCTCTGTTGTGGATTTCTCTGTTTTCTCTGCTGGGGAAAATCAGCCAACTTGATAAGGGGACAAAAAAAAAATAAAAAAAGACCACTCAGACACACCAATCATTTTTAAAGTGGAGTCTCTGGGTTTGTGGATTTGTCACCACTGCAGCATGTTTTATTTCCAGGTTTTCAGAGAAACTGGTCAGCAGATTTTCCTGAAGTTGTTGGGGACTGCAGGGAACAGGACTGGAATTCTGTTCAGACTGAGACCCTGGCTTGTAGCCAAGGATTTGCAATTCACACAGAGAGAACAGGGAATGCACTTGCAGGAACTGTGCGGTATTTGAACCACAGGGGAATATCTGGACAGTACAGAAACTCCATAAATATGGAACGTTCTAACCAAATCTTGAGTCACTGAAATTATCTCATTGGCCTTTCCTCTTGAACAGGGAGCTTTGTCTCAGCTTACCAAGGCTTTTTTTGCATTTCACAGCATTGGCATTTACTCTCCCTGGACTGGATCAACATGAGTTCATCAGAACATGCCTGAGATTCCTGTTTCTGGTGCCACCACAATGCAGGATCTCCTCTTGCTGAGAAGGAATGCTGCTGGAGAAGGTTTCACATCCAGGCTCTCACTGCAGCTCGTGCCAGTGCCACCAACCCACCTGCACACAGATGGGCTCTCCTGATGTGGCCACGCTCCAAAAACCCTCCAAAGAGCACAGGTACCTACAAACACTCCCCTGTACACAGGCACACACACCAGGGGATGGTCCAAAGAGATGGGGATGAGTCCCTGCAGCTGCATCCCACAAGTTGTCACCCCTGCATGACATCATACATGGAATGAGGAGAACTTTGCAAAAAAAAAGCAAGCTTAAAAGCCTGAAAAAACCGCTGCAATTAAATGTCATGTGGGCCAGTGGTGACCCCCAGTGCTGAGCTGTTTAACACTTAGCCTCTCTCTGTAGCAGAGTGTGAAAGGACCCATCCTGTGGCACGGCACTAAACCCCTGAATCCCAACCTGACACCTCCAGATCCCTCATGGAAGTTGGCCTTGCTGTAGTGTCTTCACGGATGAAGTGAAAAATGCTTGAAACCCAAGGCAGTGCTTGTTTCTGATGGAATTTTGAGGAATATTTACAAAGTTTTTCGTGGTGAAGTCTCAAACTTTAGATAGGAGGGGATCACACTACAATGAACAACAAAAAAGTCTATTAAACAATCTTTGTTTTTAAAAAACATTTCAATAACAACAAACCCATTTGTCTGTTTCACCAGCAGAGCATTTTTGTGGGAGATCCCTATTTATCTGATTTATTAGAAATGCTCCATTGAGACAGAAAGCATTTTTCTAATAAACCAAGAGGTTAGCACTATTGTTTTCAGTACAGCTGACCCTTGGATTTGCTGTAAAACCAGAATCATTAGAAATGCTCCATGGGTTATATTGGAGCATTTCTAATGAAACAGAGGGTCAGCTCAATTGAAATAATGTAAAATATCTAGATTCATGAGAAAAACTCTATTGAAATGCATGGAGCGTTTCTAATAAATCCAGATTTTAGTGGAGCTCAACCCTGAATCCATTAAAACGTTATGAAAAAATAGTTACTGAGCATGCACCTTAAGTGCTTTTTTCTGTGTTAATCTCTCATTTATTCTAAAACGCGTTGTAAAAACAGCAAAAGGCATCAGTGAAAATTTGTTATTTAAAGTCTGCCATTTCCTCTCCTTACCACGAGCAGAGAGCCACTGCTGCCACCAGGAACAGGGCCCTGGAATCCCATAACCTGTGCTCCAGGCACGTTCCCAATGCAGCAGAGCACAAAAGGACCCATCACAAGCCATTCCCACAAATGGGAATCAGTGTTGGGAGTGTTGCAGAGCTCCAGGTTGGAAGTGGCCAGCGAGGAGCTGCTTGTTGAGAGCTCTCAGGAATCTCAGCCTTTTCTCAGTGTGGAATTGTAGGAGGGATCATGGTTTTCTCCACTTAACAAGGGACTGGAGCATTGCTGCTGTTAATTCCCAGAGTTCTGGGAGCCTGGAGTGTCTTCACAAACAGATGTAGCCAAGAATCTCTCTATGGCTTCGGGAGGGGGCATGTAAGCAAAATCAACTAAATGTGTTAGGAAATACAGGTGTAGAACACTTTGGGCACAGGTCCTGGGATGAATTCCCAGGCATCTTGAGGTTTCCACAGTTTACAGGTGTAATTCCTGATGGAGAAATTACACTGTCTGTACATAAAGAGAAACCACAGCCTGATTTCTCCTTCAAGTTCGATATTTATTCTTAATTTACAGTCACAAGGCTAGCAATAGAATGAGATGTTTTTAATTACCACCAAGTTCAATTGGCTTTTTGTACCCTCTTTAGTGTACAGCAGTATTCAAAGCCTGGTGGGCTTCCAAGTTTTATTTAAGGCAGATTCAGATGATCTAATCTTCTAAAAGGATGTCCTAAAGATGAGATGGTTTGGGTGTAGTGCAGTTTCAGACTCTGTCCTTGCCACACACCCAAACCACACACCCATGGCAGGTGACATCTTTATCCTGTGTGTCTACTCAACATTGTCAGCCTGATAACTCCCTGAAAACTGAGGCCCAGGTTAATAAAAATCAGGTATTAATAGCAGCCTGTTATGGGCCAGGACACGTGAAAACCAAATAAATCTTTCTAATTAATTGTTTCACAACACAACAAGAAGAAGTAAACTTTGGCAGATGTATTTTAAGGGCTTGCACGAGTCAGTGCCTCACTTGGATGATCAAACCCCTCCTCAGAGCAGAGTTGAAGTGAATTTTATCAGTTTTGCAGATGAGCTTTGTATGAAAGTTGCTGTGGCAAGTTTTCATGATGATGATGATGCTAATCCTCACTTCTCTGGTTTTTTGAAGCTTTATTATTGCACCTCTTCCCTTCCAGCTCACAGCTGCTGAGATGGAGCTGCTATAAACATGGAGCTATGTGTACCAGCCAGGCACAACACTGGGAAGGAGTCTGGAGAAGGGTTTGGATCAGCCCAAACCACCCCCTGCTCTCAGGTAACGCATCTCAAACGCTCTGAAAACAAAAAAGTGTTGCTTGGATTTATGGGCCCAGGAGGTGAAAGAGCTGGACTGAACAGGCCGGAATTGATGAGACCAGTGTTAATTTGGGCTATTTCAGAGTAGTTTGCTTAAAATTAAGCACGGAAAGACAACAAATGCCTGCACGAGGCTGTTCAGGGAACTGGGCTGGTGTGTGTTGTAGCATTTTCCAGCACCAGTCTGGCTGTTGGCCCTGTGATTTTAGCAGACAGCAGAGGAGCTGGCTCACCTCAGATGCAGCTTGGTTTCTGTTTATTTTCTGAATGCACACAGTCAGCCTATCTGCACGTTGTCAGCTGATGGTGCTGCTCCTTTTGCTGCTTTGTACCCACACACATGTATATAAAATGTATATGAAAAGTATATTAATATAATTCTACCTCAACAGATTTAATTCTTAAATGCTACATATACTTGGTTAATCTCTCATTTTAGAAGTAGGAAAGGTTAGATTATAACATCAGGTTAGCTCTCTTTGAAGCAGGTAATAATTAAGTTGATTCACTGTTGCAATTACTGTCAAATCCCCCTTAATTACCACGGATTTTATAGCAGCTTCATTATACGTCTGCTGTAATGCATTGTGGCCCAAAGGAGAAGTGTTGCAGGAAATTCTGCATAGCATGTATAATTCTAACCTGCAGTTAAAGCTTCTAGTGAAAGCCTCTGCACTAAATTTATCTTTTTTTGACATTTTCCCCCCTATTATTTAAAGCAGTTGAGCTGGAGTAACACCACTAAAATATACACCTAACTTCCTAAGTGAAAATGGATCTCTTCATAGGTATTAGGAATAAAAACGGGGAAATTATAAAATTAGCAGTGAATTATTGTTGGGAAAGTGCTCAGCAACAATGAAGAACATTTCTGGCCTAGTGTCATGGGGGAAAAATCCCTCTGTCCCATCTTGTGAGCTGTGAACCCCTGAACAGCCTCTCCTTGCTGGAGAAATCCCACTGAACACAGTTTTTGAGGCAGTAAGAATTTACTGGAGCAGTCGGCTACCCATGAGTATTTACATCCATTGTTCCTTTTCCATTTGATAAACTGAATTTTCAAAGCAACTCTTCTTTTGAACTGCCCCTCCAAGTAACTTTTGGACCGACCCAGCCTCGTGAAACTGCTGCTTTACGGCTCACGTGTCACTGCTTGTTTCCATTGGAAAAATCTTTACAAATCGGGGTCTGTAGATTGAGCCTGCAACAGTTCAAAACAGATAACTGAATAATGTGTCCCATGGATTCCCTTGTAAGGAAGGAATTTACTCCACAGCATATATTAGATGCAGAAAGGGCTGCAGTGTCAGTGACACTATTGGCAGCTGTGTTAACAGTGAAGGAGCTGGCTTTGTACAGCAGTACAGTTATTAAATTTCTCCAGAGACCATGACTCATTAATCAAATATTCATACATCTCTGTAAATACACTCGGAACAGAGAATACCCTCAGAGCTGAGCATCCCAGCACAAGTGCTCTTTCATGTGCCCCTGACAGAGCCCTGAGAACATGCGGTCATGTTTTGCATTTCTAATGCCCAATGTACTCTGCAGCACCCCAATTCCTAAAAACAGAACACAAGTGATCTTACTGATGGCAAGTGTTACACAGCCACAATTAAAATTGCTTCACTATGGCTTCATACCATCTTTTTGAAAGTGAGGACAGTGAATCAATTCTTCTGTTCTTTGTTTACCATCAGACAAGTAACTTTTTCCCATACGGGTGGAGGAACCCAAGGCCATGCTCCTTTTAATACAAGAATTTGTATTAGCATGAAAACAACAAACCAATGGTTGGATTGTGAAGGCCAAAAAACTTCATATATTTGCAAAGCCATGAGCTTGTTGTATTTAACAAATGCTGCATTTTGGGTTTCCTCACTGCCCAACAGTGGCACATCTCACCTACTCCAGATGTGAAGTTTTCACCTTGGTCAGGTTGAGCTCACAGTTCAGAGCTGAAGCACCTCTGTGATCTGAAGTTCTGCTCTCTGAGCCTTTGAAACAATTCCGTTTTCTGTTGGAACTCCCCATTCTAATCCATGTCCAGAACTTTGGTTCTGAGTGTTGCAAGCTCTGATTTACACTCCTGGTTCAGGCTCGCTGAGGGTGGAAGCAGCCAAGTGCCTTTAGAGAGGGTCATTTGTAACTGGGGATGATCACACTGCTGAATGTAGGTTTTTAAATTCTGTACTGTTGTGCTCTGCTGATCTCAAGGGAACAGGGAATGGAAGGGAATGACCTGAATCTTCAAGTCCTACTCACACAAAGTGTGGCCAGCACAGAATCCCAAGTGATCTTGATAAGAGAAGGGATATGTACAGATAAATCCTGGAAGTCTCAGATTATATTCCTTTATAGTTTTTAGAGGCTGGGACATAGAATTCACCCCTGGAACCAGTTCCTAACTGCAGTTTTGGAAGGGAAATTTGCATAAAATCCTTATGGCCCAGTTTAAGGATTGAGCTCCAAAAATACTTCCTTTTTAGTTCCCTTTCTAATAAATACAGATACTCTGCTTAAGCACCTCCACAGGTACTACCACATTCATTTCAGTGCATTTTAATTTTCCTTAACAAGGCTTGACATTTACATTTTAGAAAGAAAATCCTCTCCTATATTTAATTAGGACACTTATTGAGACACAATGGCAGTAACCTCCCACACTTCTGTGTAAGACAGAACACCCCACCTTGCTTCAGGAGCCAGCACATGCCAAAAAAGCAGATTTGGGTATCTGCTGTGTGCCATGCCAACAGCATGAGGCTGTGATCCCAATCCCCTTTCCCTCCTGTCCTCCCAGTCCTGGGCATCCTACAAGTGATCCTAGTACCCTCCATGACCTTATCCACTGACCCAGCAAGATGCTGGATGTGGATAATCCCTAAAACACTGACTTTAACAACATTCCCTTGGGGCACAGGGATTCACTGGCAGAATCAGAGCCTAGGAGAGGAGGAGATGGAAAACAAGAATAATGTGTGAATGCTGAGCAGAGCTCCCAAAGCCTTGGCTTTAACACACGCCTAAACACCCACCAGAGCTGGGTGAAAACAGCAAACATTTATTTGTGCATCTTCTTGCATAAATAAAACCCTGCTGATTTGCTTTGATGGCATTTACGAGCACATTTATTCATAAACATTAGAGTGAGCAAGTTTTTATTTGCAGGAGTGTTCCTCGAAAACAAAAGCCTCGTGAATTCTGGTGTGAATAAATAGCAGAGCTCTCACTCGAGAAGGGCTGCTGCAGTCATTAAGTAAAGCTCTTTTTACTATTCACACAGCGGATTCAAACAATTACAGCTGCCCGTGAACTGCTTACAAACAGGGAAGGGAACTGTTTAGAGAGCTCAGTTCATCCAATTAGGCAGCAGAAGCACCTTGTGAAGACACCAAATCTCAGGGTCAGACCCTGAGTACCCAGGGCTCCCTCCTGACTCCCTCACACACCCCTTGGCACCTCTTTGTCAATGCAAATAAGTTTCCAGCATTTGAAGATCCCTTTATGTAATGTTGGCACGGCCTAACCAGGCTGGTGGGAGGCTGTAACACCTCTGTGCTGCCAGGGAGCAGGAATGTGCTGCCAGGGAGCAGGAATGTGCTGCCAGAGGCTCCGGCCGTGGGGATCCTGGAAGGAGCTGAAATACTGCTGAGTGCTGTACCTGGCTGTGCTCACAGCCTCCCACGCAGGGCTGGGGAAATGCACCCCATCATAATCAGCTCCAAGGTGGGACAGGGCCGTGAAGGAACCTGGCCTCCTCTTGGAAGCTCCTGGTAGCACAAGGAGAGCTGGTGCTCTGGCCTTCCCGGGAAAGTCCCATCACCTTGGATGAAATCACTGAGTGATGTGGGGTGGGCTAGGTTTCAAACTTGCTGTTTGTGCTCGTTTGTGGCATTACTGGCCTTTCACTGATGGTTGCTTTTCATTCCATCATTCCCTTCAAGAGATTGTCAATAAGTCTGGAAATAAATCCTGTCTCCAGAGTGAGTCCATTTTCATCCTGGAATTAACAGGGAACAGGAGGTCCCTTTGCTACCTCCATTGGGCACAACTGAGGTGCTTGTCTGCTTCACACTGACAAAGCTTCTGGGTTTGGAGGGTGAAAAAGCAAAAAAAAGGCAAAAGAGCCCACAAAAGACAGTAATAAATCAGGGTGGCCTCAGTTTTCCAGCTCTGCTGAAGCACAGGGGAATGAGGGCAAAGAAGTCTTTAAAGAGAGGCATCACCAAAGCCCCTGGATGGGACTTGGAAGTAATGGTCTTGAGTACATTTCCATCTCCAGGCCTTCTGGAAGTTGGACACAACTCTCCAGGCTCTGTTTCTCTCCAAGGTCAGCTGTCTCTACCAACACTAGTAAATAATTCCCCCTCCCAAACAGCCACTGTAGAAATTTCCATTTCATGAGTCAGTCTGGGGCAAAAGCGACCTTCCAGTCCCACCTTCCCCCAGAGCCATCCCTGAGGGGCTGCTGGCTTGTGCCCCACGGAGTCAGAGCAGTGCACTGGGCTTCTCCCCCAGTCTCCAGCCCAGCCTAAAAGGGGGAAAGTTGTCAGAAATCGGCCACTGCCTTATGTGAGTGCCTGGAGGGCATCTTTAAAGGTCGGGAGTTTGGCTGGAGATGGGAGCGGCTGCAGAGCCAGGGGGAAAGGGAGGTGGTGGAGCCAGGTCACACAGAGAGGTCCCTCACCCTGCACCCCTGGGCTCCCCAAACTCCCAGGACAACCAGCACCTCCACCAGCACTTCTGGAGGGCTGATGGGCTTGGTCACTGCTCAGGGAAAGCCAAGCTTTGGAAAACAAGGCAAATATCCTTGCTGGAAAGGGAAGGCAGAGCCCCAGGTATTCATTGAGAGCCCTGAGGCTGTGCCAAGCTAACGTTAAATATTATAAACACAGAAATATTCCTTCTTAGGATAAAGGAAATGGCAGAAAGGAATAAAAGGAAAGGTTGTGAGGTGGTGAAAAGCTCTGAGGTTGCAGAGCTCCTGTTTTGCCACGTCGTGCCTGGTTCCGTCAGGAGGTGAGGAATCCGTGATTTGTGGAAGTCCTTTAAGAAAACGGGCCACTGCTGGGTGTGTGAGTAACTAATGCTCCTTTGGTTTGTGTTTGAAGGCAGCAGCAGCAACACTGATGACACGAATTAATTGCCTGGTTTTCAGGGCTAATGCAGACGAGGTAAAGAGAATTACTACACGATTAACAGAGTTTCCAATTAAAGTCCCCTGTAGTTACCCAAAAACATTAATTTCTAGTAACTTGGTAATTTAACTTGTGTCACCACTGTACACAAGTGCAACAGGGCATTTTGGGGGCTTGTCTGTGCTTAAACCTTGTACAAAGAACATGATGAAAACCCCTGAAAATAGTAATGAATTTTAAACAATTATTTGTAGCAGGCTTTAAAGAAAACCCCACTGTGGTGAGCTAAAGGATTTGCTATGAAGTAAAGGACCACAACCCAGCTGCTGCTCTAGCACTGCTACTTTTCTTTCCCTTAGTTAAAAAGGGACAAAACTTCCACTATTTAAGTAAGTTCAGCAAAGGTGTTTCAACCATTCCATTTTTTATCAAGTTGAAAAAAGACTGGGACAAATGAAACCATTTCACCCTTCCAGGGAAGTTTGTTGTTGGAATGGCAGAACTGAATTTTCCTTTTTAACATTTCTGTACTACAGCTCTTGTAACTCCATTTGAGCATTTCCGTTCCAAGAATCCCAAACCAAAGGCCTTTGGAAGAGCAGCTCCTTTCTGCAGACACAACTGGCTTAGGTGGGTCTGTGCACATGGGAGTTTTTGAAGGTCCCTGAATTCAGGTGGAGTTACGGAAGAAGGAAAATTCATCCTTCAGTTCCCAGCTCAGCTAAAGCTCCTGTCCTGCAGCAGGATGGGTGGTCCATGATGCACCTGGAAGTCGGCAGCACACAGAGAGCTGCAAAGGCTCCTGGACATGGAATACTCCCTCCAGCTCCTCTCTCCCTGTTCCCAGAGCACATCCAGTAGGCATCTGTAAACCGCAGTGCTTCCCTCCCTCTTCAGCTGTGCAGTAACAAAGCCACAGAGCTCCAAGGTAAATCTTCCTTCAGTCCATCCCTGCGGGCTCCTGATGGTTCTCTCTGTTCTTCTGAGCACTTTAATCACTTCATGCCTTCCTGGTGGAAAGGGAAGCAGAAAGGAGAGCACCAGTGAAACCAGACTAGACCAATTACACCCCCCTGCTCTGTGTCAGAAGGTTTTAATGATGCAGCATCCGCTGGTTTTCCTTTTTTAAATGGGAAAGCAAAGCACAACTTCGTGTCTAATTTCCTGCCCACTGTCACCCAGAGGAACCACTCCGAGGGTTTGCTTTAGCTACATTTCCTTGTGCTGCACTAACCAGGAGTCTTCTCTTTCCTAGCTCTCACTGACATTCACAGTTCTGCTCATTTTGACATCTAAATCCCATAAATATGTTGTTTACTCCCTCTTCTGGGCTATTAATGAAAAATATTAAGATCAAGCCAAACATCCTCAAATACTTGTTAGTAACAAGTCATGTTATGCCAAGTATTAGCAGGATTCAGCAGTGCAGAGGTTACTAATTTAGACAAATGATGTGTGAGGGGGTGTTTTTCCCCTGAAAATAAATGAACACAATCTCATTTTGGCTTTTTGGAATATTAATTAACACGTGCAAAAGCACACTCCAGCCCTGCCACTGACAACAGACCTGCTCTAGTTCTGCCTGAAATGTATCCAGTAGTCACTTCTTCCTCATAAAAGGTAAAAGGTGCTTTAATGAACAAACACGATGCTTATTATTTGGATCAGCAACACTTCTGCCTCTGTGCCTGAAGAGCACTTAGAACAGGTAACATTTAGTTTACAACACAACAATAAAATCTGCCTTTATTGCAAATAAACAGAGTATTCACACCTTACAATATTGGTTTAGATGCAGGATTATAGTCACTCTTAGAGGATCTAATATTAATACAAAAGGCACATGCACTTCATGTTTTCACACCTTTTTTATTTCCCAAGCAGCGTCAATATGGATTTTTTAAATATTGCATTTACTTTGTTAAAACATGAAACGATTTCTGTACATTGGTTTGCAATCTGAGAACACACACCATCAAGTAATCATTTGTACAGTAACAACACGTATCAAAACAAAAAATCATCACAGCCCAGAATTTCTCACATCCACCCCCCTTTGCTTGGATTTAAAAGCTGCTCTAGCAGGAGAAGCCTCACCATTATGGTAGTTGAAACAGGAAACAAACACTGCTCTCTTCTAATAATTGTCTCCAGCTGCTTTGATTGGTTGCAGTTAATATTAATAGTATAACCTTTAAAAATTGTGGGGAAAGGTAATACTTTATCTTCACTCCTCATATTAAGGCTCCAAAGCAAGCTTAATGAGAAACCATTAGAAAGTCATACTGCTAAATAGTATCTTAACTCACAATTCAGCCTTTATAATTATGTCAGGACTGCCAGTGACAGTGACTCCTGATCCATCAACCTCACCTTTCCAGCATGGAGCTGCTCAGGGTGTGTGTCAGGATGGCAGCAGGAACTCCTGTTGGGCACCACAGCTCAGACTTGCACCCTTCCCACATGATCCAACTCCAATTTTCCAACAGGAATAACGTGGTCTCCAGACCTCTGGATGTGCATCCCTGACAAAACCCACCTGCACCCAGCAGCCTCTGCTCAGGAGCTCTCCTGGAATGGCAGGACACGAGGGGCTCGAGGTGGGATTTAGGGACTGGCCAAGCTTTGGGAGCACCCCTGGCTCTGAGCAAAGCCTCTCCCTTCACCACCACAGCGGCACAGGACACTCCTCCAGCCCGGAGTGAGCAAAAACAATTAGTACTTACATTAGGAAATGACATCTGAAAGACTTTTAACATAGAAAACATTATCATCTTTATGAAAATAGACCAATTTCAGCACGAGCTTGCCTTTCTGGGGGAGGAGTTCAGGAACATTTTTTATATTTTAAAAGGCAAATGTTCTCCTGGACAGCTGCCGATCACCGTGGGTAAAATGTCCTTAGAGCAAGACAAACTCCTCTGTACTGAATCTCTTTAGTCCTTTCTTTTCATCCTCAGAGAAAAGGTCATTTTCTTCCTGGAGTGGACTGGAAGCAAAGTCATAGTCTCTAGAGTGACCCTTGACAAAGGTAAACAAGGGATATTTCTCCTTGGATGAAGATTTCAGCATCTACAATGTCAGACACAAACCAGGTAAAACATTAATTGGAAATGAAGAAATACAGCAAGAACTGGTATTTATCTGATGAGACTGCAAAGTAAAAAATGCATTGTTTATTTTTATTATCTCATTAAAACAAAAGCATTGCACCATCTAAACATCTCCTATTAGACATTTACTTCCCTTTCTTCTTCAGACAGCTGCTAATTTCACGTCTATCCCTGTTTTTATTCCACACAGATCACCTGTGTGTGCTGTTTGATTCAGTGCAGCAAAGGTAAAGATAAAAGGATAAAAGAGGGAAGATAGAAACCTTTACAAAACAATTAATGGCAATAAGGGTCTCCTCAAGCACAGGTATGAATTTTGCAGCAAGTAAGAGATATTTTCATTGGAGAATCAGCATGTGCAATAATAATTGTTTTTATTAGAAGTTGAAACACATTCACCTATGGAAATAAGCCAGCACATGCTGGTGACAGTCACAGGTAACCAGGGTGCCCCAAATCTACATTTATAAATAAGGAAACTGAGCATGGAGAAAGTGGGTATGATAAATACTCAAACAGATCAGCAAAATACCTTTAATAGCAGATAAAACCCCACCAAGTACTGAAAGACATTTCAGCCTTTCCAGGTATTTTTTCCACTGATTTATTTTTAAATTCATTTTACTTTATCTTACTTGCTTGGAAAAACCATCCCGGTGTTGCAGTGACATGCAGAACTCCATCAGAGGTACACTCTGTGTAGAACTAAAAATCACTGAACATGATTTCAGGAGAACAGTAAGTCTAAAACAGTAAAAAAACCCTAAATAGATCTTTAAACAGTAAGAAATATTTTTAAAAAGACAGGGGTGGAGGGGGCATTTAAAAAATAATTTTTAAAAAATCACAATAAAATTCTGGATTTTTTTTTCACTTTTTTCTTGTCTATTTTAACTGCATTTGGCAACAGAACACTCATCCCAACAGTGCATCCCAGGAAATGCCTGGTGACCAACCCAGCACGGGCCCTTTGATGATGGTCCCTCCAAACCAGGGCAGGAACACATCTGTGGTTCCACTGCACTGTCTGTGATCAGCTTTTCTGAAACTTCCTCCTCCACAGGCACCTGTACCATCTCTTTCCATGTGCTGAGGGAGGTGATGAAACCCCAAATACATGAATGGGACAAGCAAACACCTAAACAAGAGTCGAGGGGAATCTGGTTCAGATTTAACTCTCATCAAACCACACCTCATCAGGGAGCAGAGAATCTGAAACTCTAAAGAACTTGCAAGTTCTCTGTAGACACCATGACAGTGACACCTAAAGAAGTTTATGGATAAAGATCAGTATTTCCAGTATTTCAGTGTTACACCGTCACTGTTGCCACTGCACCAAGCAATTCTTTGTGCTGAGCTGAATCCATGTTCAACCCTCCAACTGTTCCTGTTCTTCTCCCATTCCTGCCACACTTGGGCCACAAACATACAGCTGTATGACAATCCCAAGGGATTATTTATTTCCTGTCATGGGTTTGGATGGGGAAACAACTCACAGAGGAGAACTTGAACGTGGGTTGGATGGAGTTTCACCCATGGAGTTTCACCCATCACTCCACTTGGGCCTTCAATTTCGACTCCCTAATTTCTCTATCCCTGAACATATGGCACATAAGATTTATCCTCAAGTAATAAAGCTAAATCTTTTCCCCCACTTCTTATTACCCAAAAAAGCAGTGAGAACCTGAAAGTTTTAGTCCAGCCTCCATAGGGAACACTGGGAATACACTGGGCTTTACAGTTCAAGAGTTATCACACTAGAACTGCAAACAAAGGGAAAAATAACAGAAGAGAAGGAAAACACAAAGGATGTGAAGGAAGGCCTGAAACATCATAGAATGTTTGTCTTACTGTATCTGTATCCAGAGTTTCCTCTATTTTCAAAGTGACACTGCCTGATATATAAAATAATGTCACTAATATTAAAGAGCCCCTATCTAAATTACCAGGACAATAACTCCAAGACTTGGATCAGTCAAGAGTATTTTCAGAGATTATGTTCAGGAAAGAACTGTACTTAATCCCAAACTTGAAAGAAGATAAATAAGGAAATAGGAGAAAAACGGCTTCCACTGGAAGTGGTTCTGTAATTAGCCTTTTTTTTAACCGTGTTATGACATTCATTCCTCTATGTGACAGAACAGAAAACACAGAAGAACAGAAACATCACTATTTAAACTTTCCATATATCTGCATTTTAAGAACGTCTACCGCTTTAAACTTATTTTCTGCCTCTCTGGGTAAGAACCAAAGACACAACTTCAGCATCAATCAGTATCTACCGAAGATTATAAACAGTTTTAAGTTTAAAAAAATGCTTTATTGACTCTAATCCTAACACCACTTATCAGTACATTCCAAATGCTGTACAAATATTAATTCCACGTGCTGCTGTGATAACTGCTATGGTTGGAATATTAATCTGTGCCCATCCCCTGGTGCTGCTGCATCCTTTTCACAGACTATTTTTTAAACCCACAACACAGAGTTAATTGCTACTGCAGCTCACAGAACATTTGAATGATGCTGCATTTCACTCACTCACATACTGGAATAATCAAGGAGAAAAAAAAGATTGCAACTGGACCTAAATGAACTCAGAGCAGTGTTTTTCCAGTGGAAGGATGGGGTCAGACAGATTTGCTGGGTGGCACCTGCTCCGTGGAGCTCAAGCCAGCCCTGCACTTCCCCACCGGAAAAGCACTTGTGCTAACGAGAAATAATGAACAATCTGCGCTTGTTCAAATACTTCCATTCCAACCCCAATCCCTCCCGAGGGACGGGCGGCCTCTCCAGCATCCCTCCCGGGCCGGGGCAGCCCTGCTCGGCGGGGCTGGCAGCAGGAACATTCCCACTTCACGAGTGCCACCTCGTGGGCCCGCCCGGCGCCATTCCCGCATCCCGCTCCGACCCAGACATCCCGCAGCGCAGCCCGGGCTCTGCCCAGGTTTGCAGAGGGTAAAATCCGATGGAATTAACAACAGTCTGGATTTCTGACACTGATAGAAGCAGTGATAAATCTCACAAAGAGAATTATGTCTACTTAGGAGGGCGAAGCTGATTCTCTTCCCTTCCCCACACCCCGTTCTGGCTGAGGAATGGATTTGGGAACTCCCACACCTACCTTGGTGATTTCTTCTGAAGCCTTCTCAAAGTCCTGCACAGTCCTACAGTAAAATCCTATCGTGCAGCTCGGATCCATTTTTTTGAAGGACATCTTTTTGGGAGAAGGACAGTGGAATGACTGCAAGTTTCCAGATTAAAAAACATGAAATACACGGTTGAGAACGGCACAGATCCATGAATTTACTTCTTTCCCCACCAATAGCTTTAAAGCATCCAATCCCCTGCATCACTCAAATTAAACCCCAGCACACACTTTTGAAGTCATTTCTCCCACCCCCCCAGACACTCAAGTAATTCCACTCTTCCCCAGACGTGTAAAACCTCCTGCTGTTTAGGCTGCATTCCCCAAACTTCCACACAACGCCACGTTAGTTTGGAATCTGTCAAAGGGCTGCTGCTCCCAGCAATACTTTATGAATATTCCCAAGGCAGAGAAGGTGAATGCTCTTCTGCAAATTGAATTTGTAACAGCTTTTGCACTATCTTACTGCTTTACTACCACTGCCCAGTGCCCCTTTTCCCTCCCCAGCCTCTATAAAAGAGACATAACGGAATAAACCAACCTCATGCATTTTCCTTTAGTAAATGAAATGGGTTCCAAAACACACAAAACACACACAAGCAAAACCATATTACAACGATCCACAAGTAGGGAAAAACCAAACAACATGCCCTGCTTTACAAATGGGTTTTTCCTAACGTGAAATCTCTTTCCTTGACAGATGATGCTCTGACAGTGCTGTGAACTGATACTATCAGCAGCCCTGCTGTAAGGAAAAACAAACACAAAACCCCCTTCCCCACACTCCTCATTCAGTTTATGAGAGAAAAAATAACTATATCCTGTCTACCCTGCTTCTGTGGTTATTTATTACAGGAACTGTAGTTTTGGTGGAGCTCATTGTCCAATAACTGAAATTATTTCCTCACTTGCTCTCAAAGGTAGCCAGTCCCCTCTATCCTGCATCTGACACACAGGATGATCCCACATCCTCCCTCCATTAAATCCCTTTTTCCCAATCACAAAAGTCAACCTACAGAAGACAGCACTGGTTACCAAACTCGAGTGTAACCATCCCTGTAACAGTTTTACATAATGAAATCTATTGTTCTTTCCTTGTGATTACAAACCTGAGAGGTATTTCTGTAAAACCTCTGCTAAAAAATATACACAAAGATGACTGGGACTATTTCTACAAGATTCATTTTAGTCACTGGATTTTTCTTCCTCACTGTTTAAATTTTATATGTAGAAATTGTATTTTTAATATTAATTCCTGAGTCATCAAATGCTCAAATCAAACCTTGCCTTACCCACCTCGTTCCAGCAACAACCCTGTCCCTACAGTCGTGCTGCAGTGTCAGGACAGGAGGTTTAATGCTACACAAATCACTGCACAACAAAGAGAAGTGGGGAGGCTTTTTTTTTTTCCCACTCCTCCAAACAAATGGATGCTGGAAGCCGATACAGAGTGGATTGATTTCCAACTTATTCTGGACAATTTGTCAATTTTGAAAATACTCCCTACAGATAAATCTAACAAGCAACTATCCACACTAAGAAAGCAATTTCTGTTTACTTTTGACATTTCTGGACAAAGATATAATACTATTAAATGCACTAAGCATTAAATTGCAATCTATTTTCCATCTGCAGGAAAACATTAGGATGTGATCAAGCCAAGCTGGCAGCTTGCATACCTCCCAAATACAGCTGAAAACCTTGCTATTCTTTGGAAATTCGTATTAATGCCAGTCTGCAGCACAATTTGGAGGGTGAGTCATAGGAATAGAAACCAAAAAGGTGAATTTTTTGTAGCTTGGACACTGCACCACAGCAGGACCTTAAGGGAAGTCACTTCAGCTCTGCTGCCTTGTGCTCTTCCCACCTTTTGTCTGGTTTTCCCAATTAAACTGCAAAATCATCACAGTTCTTAGGATAAAGGGGCAAGGATCTGGGTTATCATCCCTGGCTGCTGCCACAAGCAAACAAGTGGAGCTGGGACCCACCACCTCCTCCTCTGAACATCTCAACAGGGCAAACCTAAAGGCAGCTCTACACAGAACCAAACTTCCTGACTGGGATATTTGCTGATACATTCTGCTGCTGTGTTCCTTTGCTTAATTCAGAACCTTCTCATTTCCTAGAGCATCTTCCACTTCTGTATTCTCTAACATGCTAATTAAAGCATTTTGTTAAGCATAAATAATGAGAAATGTGTCGTGTTTCAAGTCAGCCCTGGGACTTGACATTAACCCTGTGTAAGGCCTTTGAGATTTTAGATACATATAGATATGCAGTTTTCCTAAATACTATTGGATGGTATTTTATTTAAGGTATTAAGGTATTATGATCAATTTCAATATCTATACACTGAAAAGATATATTCCTCATCTAACTGCACCAAGTTGCATCCAAAGCTGTTTCCCCATTTAGGAATATTTCAGCACCCAGAACCGTGGCTTGAGGAGTCACTCCCAGTGTCCAGATCCAGCTCTGTCCTGGAGCTGCTGCTGCTGTCCTGAGCAGTGGAGGCACCCACGGGCTGTTCCTACACTGATCCAAGAGCCGCTGGAAGTTCATGTGGAAGTTGGGCACAAGACCAAGCAGAATTTGTGTGGATGGCACTGGGGACTTCCACTGTGAGTATTGGGGGTGTTTTGACTGTGGCTACTGAACACTTACTTGCAGCTGATAATGTTTTCCCAGGGTACTTCTAAATTGAGTTCTCTAATCACCTCCTTTAGCTCTATTTATTCTCCTTTAGCTCCATCTATTTCCTGGCTCCTACTATTGAATACCACAGGAATTCCTGATTGCAATTTGAATTTAAAAAAAAATAAAATTACTAAAAGAACAAACTAACGACTCCAAATCCAAATAGGTTTAAGACCTACAAGTATCTATTTTCTTTGATGCAAAATTACTTATATGATCATCTATTTTTGTGATTTTATGATCATTAAAAAGAAAACAGATGAAGATTAATGAAGTAAAAATTAAACTCCCATATTGAGATTTAACCTCTGGTCATTTTTGTTGATTATAAGCCTATAAAGAAGGGCAGGACATTGATAAATAACATGCAACTGTAAAACCATAAAGCTGCAGCTAGCTAGAACATCTCTAAATAATTAGTGTTTGATTCATATGGGAAGCAAACAGTGCCAGGTCTATATCCATAGTACCTCAAGAGGGAAATCCTTTATGCTGACATCTACAAAAGATTGGCAGTAATGAGGATCCATGTAAATCAAACTGTCATCTACAAGGACAAAACAGAAGACAAGTAATTCAAAAAACACCTTATTATTACTCTGCTTACAATCCAATTTCTATGCAGAACAGCTGGAAAAAAACCCAGTGAGTAACTGCTTGCCAGGCTGATACTCATTGACTGAAGCATAGGTTTTTGCAGGACAGATTAACTTTTGCATAATCAAATATGCTTGTATAAGCAGAATTTTTATAAAGTGATGAAACTGTCATTTAATTTTTGGTGATAAAATTACTTTTACAAACACACAATTATATTCTGGAGTTTGCATATGAAAAATGTATCGCCCTGCTTCATCCTGACAGGAAGAATATATTGCTTGTCATTTAAGCATCAACTAACAGCACTTAAAGCAGGAGAGAGTAAATACCTAAATAAGAACTGCCAGGCAGGAACAGCAAACGCTCCTGAAGTTTGGTGAAACAGATAAATGATGCCTTGTTTATGCAACAACGGAAATTAAATGTACATTTTACAGAATCCAATTACTCCGTGGGGTAAATGACAAATGGCTGGACTTGGGGAGATGTGATGAATTAATAAGGTACTCATTTTGCTATTTTAATCACGTTATTTCCCGCTGCTTTGATATTAACTTCCTAACTCGGAGGGGAAAAAAATATTGAGGAGACATAACACATTAAAACACTCACCTTGGAATCCAGCAAAGTAATATGACTGCTTGGGTTTGCCACCAATAATGCCAACACAGTACTCCAGGCTTAGAATTCCCTAAAATAAACCCATGAAATAATTAGGACAGTGTTAACCAAAGTATTAAACTGAATTAAAATATTTGCTCTTTATTGTTTTAGGCAAATAGTTGGGTTTTCTTTTTAAAGACTGACTTCATGGCTTTCTGGGGCTTGACCAAAGTGAAACATAGCACCAGATATTCCAGAGAGAAGTCCTTCCTTCCCGTGAGATGCCCACACATATTTTTGGAGAGGAGACAAAACACCACGTCACACAAACTGAGCACCTCTTGCTTAGTCAGAATATCCCAAAGCATTGAGATTTACACATTTACACAGCTTCCATACACATTTACATTCTGTGCCCCTGGGGACTCTCTTGCTTTTGCTTTCAAATGGACAAGTCTGGCCAGAGCATCAACTTTGACATCTTGGGAGAAATTCCAGTTGAAGTAAGACTAATGACAAGATCCAGCTCTAAAAACAAGTGCTCAAAATCCAGGGAGAGACAACAGAGATACAGGGTCCCTAAATCTCTCTGGATGCTGCCTGTGAAGGCAGGGGAATCAGAACTAAAGACAGAACTTTTGGGAAAGAAACGTCGCTAATACACCTAATTTAAAGAGGGACACAGATGAAATACAGGAATCATTTCAGTCTGGAGGTGGAAAGAAAGGAATAGACTCCTCCATCCACAGCAAAACCAGGAACCACCAAGGACAGACAGAGCTGGGATATCAACCATGGGATACAGTCACGCCGTGCATTTCTGCTCATCCAGGCCAAAAGTGTTGGGATCAAGTGAACAGATTTATTACTTAATAAAATGTTATTTTCTGGATATACCTTTGAGCACTGGGGAGAAGGACTTACCTGTGTACACACAATTTTGCCAAGGTGAGAACATTTGAGCACTTTGACTGAAATTTCTCTATCCCCACAAGCTCCGGATGCAGGCATGGACAACAGATCCCAGGGAAACCACCCTTGGTCATTTCTCTAGCACAAGGGATGGAAAAAGGCATGGAGGATTTCCTCCCTCTCCCTTCAAATATTCCTAATCTCACTTTCATGAGGTTCTGTTCCTTAACAGGGCTCATTAGGATTTCTGTGACTCCTCAGTCTGGGCTTAGCACAGTTCTTCATCAGTTATCCTACATTCTCCATGCTTATTTAAAATAGGAATGAGAAGGTTTCCTTAGAAAACTTACTTAAAATATAAATGAGAAGGTTTTCTTAGGAAATGCTCCTCCAAAGGCTGAGCATCACAGAGCACTGAGGCAGGTCAGAGGCAAAGGCTCCAACAGCCAAGGAGGACAGAACAGAAAGGGAGCAAAGCTCCTCAGAGTAATGGATAACTGTTTAATCTATGGGAAGCTTCTTGTAAAAGTGAATTATAAAAAATTTATCAATTTTCACCCATAAATATAAAATCCTTTGTAGAAATTACTTCTTGTGCTACATTCTAAAATCTGCATTTTTAACTTAAAGCCAGACTAAGAAATGGAGTCACTTCTTGTGAACAGGCAGGGCAGAGACTGGAGTGACTGATTCATGCAATTGAAAGCCTTCTTATCACAGCCTCTATCAAAGGGCAGGAACAGACTTGGGAAGGGAGCAGCAGGAATCACACACTGAAGCCAGCTGTACTGGCTGGAAACTACAACTTTTTCAAAACCAACTCCACAAAAATACAAGGAAAATAATCAGGAAAGAATAACAATTTAAGTTCAGCACCTAAAAGCCTTCAGCAGTCTGTCTTCCCATGCCAGTAAAAAACAAAGTGTTTTCCTGAAATTTTACAGTGAAGAGACAGCCACAAAAATACATAATGTCAGACTCTCAGCTTTTGTGCATGGCACTACGTTGTGGTAATTTAAAAATGAACCCCAAATTTAAAGAGAGATAAAGAGGAGCGTGGAAAGTGAAATAAAAGCAGCAGGACTAGGAAAACAAGCTCTTCCCTAAGAACAGCAAGAGGCAGGATTACAGCTCACCCTCAGGTGCCTGCAGAACCTCTTGCTGGAAAAAAACCCAGCACAGACCTTCCTCCCCTCTCCTTTCTCCTTGAGTTTTCCTTTCTTCCAGTTCATTTTTATTTGGGGTAACTGCCTGCTACTCCTGCATCAGTGTCCTCAGAAACATTCACCCAGACAGTGAGGAAACAATTAGTGACTAAAGCTATCAAGTAATTCCATGGGAACAAAAAGACAAAAGAAAATGGGAAGAACAGACAAGCGACAACTTGGAAACCATTTGACATTTAAGAAAATAAGAAAACAGACCAAGGAATTGAGTATATTTATGTTTTAAAATGCTATCTGATCCTTAGTTACATATGCTATTAGAGTCCTGCTATATTAAATTACCATTTGTAATTTGAGCCACTGCATTAATGTCTTTTCAGGTGGCTGCTGGAGGAGCAGGACAGTTATCACTGCTTTACCAAGGGACATCATGTGCTCTGCAATTATGTCTGATCTTGTAATAGGGAAATTTAAAATCTGTAAAGTCAAACTTTACAACCTTCAACTGTAAAATCCCCACCACACGTTTAATGGGCAGAATTACCATCGTGAAGTCGCTTTTCATATCCCCTTGTGCTACTCTTTGAAAAATGATTGAACTCTCATTTCATACCTTTACAAACTCCAAGTAGTCTGTGTTTGTTCTCTCTCCACCAAGTCTCACAGGAACTAATATAATTACAGCTTTTGTGCCTGCTTTCCCAGAATCCATGAAAGAACACTGCCTGTCAATAACATCTGAGCTGTAGACTGAAAAGAGACACACAAAAATATTAAAATTTAAAATAGAACCTCTGGTTTTTAGAGACACACCTACAACGTCGCATCAGTCTGACAAACTAAAACTGCAACCCTTCCAAATCTTCCTAAAACACAACCCCAGGTGACTCAAAACCAGTGTTGTTTCTCCTCATTTTCAGCAATATTTTGTGGAATGGTAATTGCTGCTGCTGCTGAGTTACACCACCAAGGAAATGCAGAAGGGGTAGGTTAGGAGAAAGCCAATAAATATTTATTACTGCATATTAACTTCTAAAAGGAATAATTAAAACTTGAAAGCCTCCAACTAACAGAAATATCTACATGTAAAAGAAAAAGAGGCAATAATTGATTTTGATCAATTCTCAAGTTCACTGTCTAATGTTAACACAACACAGTCATTGCAATTGAGGGAAAAACTTGATGTAGTGTTATTGTTTATTCCCTCTAAACTGAGAGAGATGCAAAAATCATTCCCAAAACAAAGAACTGAAAAATCCACGGACTTTTAAGTCTCAGTAATTCAGGTGAAACTACTTTGATTAAAGTGTCTCTTCAGCAGCAGCCTGACGGATTCCCAGGGATGTGGGTCCTGTGCCCCATCCCAGCTCGGCTGTGACACAACTCCTGCCAGCTGGACGTGGCTCCTGAAGGAACACTTTGTCCTTGGATTTGAAAGACCACAGTGCTCAGTGGGAGCTTTGTGCTGGTGTCGTGTTCTGCTCCTGAGCACCCTGAGCTCTGAGCTGCTCTGCCCACGTGGATTTAAAATTCCAGGTTGGAGCAGCACCACGGCCTTGGATTCCCCATCCTGCTCCCAGCTCTGAGCTCCATAAGACAATGATTCCCTGCCAGTCTTAAAGATTGGTGGCCATGGGCTTTTTCCACAAGTAAAATGGGTAAGAGAAGCAAAAGACAAATAAAATGTAGCTACCAAATCTAACTGAAGTATTTTTCAGTTGCTTGGTTGGTTTATTTTTATTAAGACAGGTAAGTTTTTATTAGCTTATTGCTAAAATAACATTGAAGCAAATATAAAATATGTTCTTTACTGATTTAAATCCAAAATAAGAGGTTACAACAGGCAGACTGGAAGGAAAACTTATCCTGCTGGATTTGGAATTCCACTGTAAGACACCAACCAAGCAATGCACAAAGACAATCTGCACGTATCAGGAACCCCTTTGTCTACATAATCTCAATTTTATGGATGCATTTTATAGAGCGTTTTTTCCTTTCTTTTTTTCCTTGTTAAGTGCTAACTGAAAAGCATAAAAAGCATCTAAAATGTTTGCAAAAATCTACAAAATCTCATTTACCTGTGCAATCTTGAGCAACATAGACTGTTACTCCTTGCAGCTCAGGGTCTCTTGCTTCTTCAACAGCTTTTCTAAGTACAAACATAAAACTATTTAACTCATCTCTCATTTTTAAGAAATTAACAGTAAATAAACATAAATTATTTGATTTTTAGAAACAGGTTGATTTTAATTGTTTGTTATAGGGGTTTTTGTTTGTTTGGGTTTTTTGAGGGTTTGGTTTTGTTTAATTCAACAACTTCTCTTCCTGATAAAAACAGGTGGAAAGGTGGGGTTTCTTAATTTGTTTTTAAACACTGGAGAACAAGATCCAATGTATATGGCAATGTATATGTTTTTCCCAAGCCAAAATAACCATCTCTGGCTATTGAAAAGAAACAATGAAAATGACAAAAAAAGCCCCCAAATCCCACATTAACTTACAATGCAATTCATATTCACTACTCTATTTCTTTCCATTTTTAACAATTTTCTGTCATGTATATTGATGATAAATGCTAAGTTTGCTGACAAAAAAAATATTATTTTCAACTCAGCAGATCTCTTTATTTGACCTCAGTTCATATAACAAGCCACAAATTAGGATGTCTACGGAAATGAAGACTAGACATAAAAAGCTGCAAGGTTTCACCAAAACTTTCAAAAATATAATTACAATATTAGGCTCTCCTCAAAAGAGGAAGAGTAACAGACCTAAAAATAAAAAGAAAATATATGTTGATAGTGAGAACCACGGTCATCCATCAGGGACAACATCTGTAAAGAAATGAAACTGTTCAAAATAGAGGATCAGCCTTTGACTTCAACACACACTTGCATTAAATGGTCACTATCCATTTATCTCCCACTATATTTTGAGGAATTTTATAATACGGTCATTCCCAAGTTATGAGGGAGTTGTACATTGTTAGTGCTGCTGTAAGAGAGAAAGATCCAGGAAAGGAAACCTCTGCAGGGCTGGAAATCACCACTGGTCTTGCAGTGAGTGTAATTCTGCACCAAATCCCCCCCTGCACCCACTAGGGAGACAGGTAATTTAATAGGTAATTTATTAAAGCAAGCAAAAAGAATTCTAACACCTTCCATCATCATCATCATCAAAATAATATTAATAGTGCTAAACTCCTACATCCCTGTTTGCATCTGCATGGATGCACACCTGATTATTTCAGTACAGCTGCACTTCAGATTAATGCACTTTTACACACAATATTAAATGCTTCTATTTATTTATATATAAATATATATCAACATATGAACTTTGGCTTCTGCTGCTTAAATGACTTATTAGTGATTCAGTTCACAGGTAAACTGGAATTCACTAAGAAAATAAGCATATAAGACTACAAAAAAACCCAAAAACACATTCAAAGAAATGCCATATCAAGGCTCACAGTATGGAGAAATTTGACTTTCGACTTTTTTTTTTAACCACGCTGAATGTCACAGACCCTTTACTTTTACTGGGATATAATTATAATATTAATAGTCCCATACATTTACAGTTTCACAAGAATTTGATGTGTGCAAAGAAATGCTGAAAACATTAATTTTAGCTCTGACATTTCATTACACTATCAGTACATTACAGCCCCCAGGTTACAGTATAAAAAAAAAAAAATCTCTAATGTTATGCATGTTCCAAGGTTGAAAGAGTGGTTAGTTTTTAGAACATTTCATTAAATGTAGCTCTACTTAAAAGGTTTGGGAGAGATACTTGGAATTCTACTGCCCCAAGAATAAGACAACAGAAATGTTGTCTTTTTTCCTGAAATAAGATTGAAAAAAGCTCAGTGTTCCTGCTCTTCCTGCTATTCTCCTTCCTACCTGCAAAAAATCTCTGGAATTGCTCCTAATATGGGTGTTTTACAAAGCCAATAATGAACAGTTTGATGCTCAATTAGGCTGAAGTAATCGTAGGACACTCTGAAATGCTCCTCTGTAATGTAACAAAGGCAAGTACCACAGGATGAAGGTGTTTTTACCTCAAAATGTGTGCCACCACGGCAGGCCCGTACCAATCCCCCGCCATTTTCCCAGATTTCTTCCCGTACTCGATCAGCTGGTGCAGGCCGAAAGCTGCCAGTGGAGAGTCTCCAAACCAGGAGATGATTTTTCTGTGATAAACTTCGTTTCTCCTCTCGGTGACATCCCAGTTCCTCCTGGCTGTGCCCTGCTGGGGATGGGGCAGGATCTTGGGGTCCCTTTCAGCCGTGAGTGAGGCCTCGAAGGAGGCCGTGAGCTTCCGCACGGTGTGGGCAGTCCAGGACTCCGAGTCCGAGCTGTCCATGTCCAACGCCTCCGGCCACACCCAGGCTGCAGCAGGACAGGGGAAAATCCATGTTATCCTCAGAGTAACTTTACGGCGTAAGAAGCAAAGCACTTCCCTTTGTCCCCTGTGCTCCTTAAAGCAATAATGTGTATTTTACATGTCACTGTTAACGTGTGAACGAAGAATTCCACTGGAGTAGGATTTGCTTTCATTTTCTGCTGAGTGCCAGGTGATAAGGAACACCACAGTTGCAGCTAAAAACTTTTGTTATCTGATAGAGGTCAGACTCCACCATCTCAGTCAGCTGAATCAACAAGATATACCTGATTACAGGTTAGAAGTCTCCTACATATTAAAAAATGAACATTACTTATTCAGTACTATCCAAAAATCTTTCATCCATGTCAAACAAGGAGTTTCAAAAGCTGTTAATTCTTCTCATTTTTCAGTTACTAAAAAACAGGCGAACCTGAGGAATTATTGATGTTAAAACAAACAATTTCTCCAGGCAAAATGTCAAAGCAGATCAGCAGTAAAACAGACAGGATTTCTTCATTCACTAAATTCATTAATTCTTTTAGATTACAAAACAAACTTGTTTAAATATTATTTAAATATTATTCAGTACAGTATCTTCAGTCTGCTTTTCTAGCTGAAGGTTTCTCTAAGGATGAAGCATCCTCCTACAGCAGAATGGAGTTCAGCAGATCCAGGGAAGGGTAACACTTCCCTTGCCAGATGCCTGGAATTCTCCCACAAGTTCCCACAACTACTTGGAACACAGAGCCAGCTCGTGTCAGCTCAGTGTAACATCCTCACAGGCCCTGCTGTTCTCTGCTCTCAGCTTCACATCCCAGGCAGTGTCTTAAGCACAGGCATTTCCAAGTAAAACTTAGCAGTGCCTATTAAAATTATATTTAAAATAAAAACTCATTTACAACATCATTCAGCAGTATCTGGAACATGCCACATGGCAGTGGAAGTTTAAGAATCCCAGCCAGAACCTGCAGGAAAGTTTTGCTTCCTAACAGAAACAACACCATTAAACTAGAATGAAACCATCTCTGGGAAAAGAGTAAACAGCCGTGAAAAACTTCATGTAAACACTTATATATGTTTCCAAAGCTACCCAGATCTCATAAAAAGCTTTTCAAAAGATAATTCACCAGCTGTCAGAAGACCAGGTGAGGAGCAAAGTAGTCCACAAAGACCATCTATACTCCATGTTTCTGTGGATTTGGATTGCCACAGAAACACTAGCACTCTGGAATCATCCCATCACTTTCCAAATTAGGATGCAAGGGGGACACGCAAGGAATTCTTTGGAACCATGGAATTTAAAGATAGAAACCTGGGACTTTTTTGTTTGGGGTTACTTCCAAATGAGCCATACACACTCCTACTCACAGGGACGCTTCTGGGCAAGTCTTGAATGTCATTTAAATGTACGTGTAAGAAAAGTGATATTTAAGGGATTTGTGTTCTCAGCAGAAGTATTTACATGCTTTTTGATTACCTGCAGTCAGTTGAAAGGGATAATGAATGTTTTATGACTTAAATAGCTACAGCCAAAGGAACATGCAACGAGCCAATCCCACAGTTCAGTCCTGATGCTGCTGGGAATGGAGACTTTGTGGTGCAGCTGTGTTGGGACCACATTCCCAGCTTACATCACATCTGCACAGCAAGGGCAAAGTGTTATCAAAACAGGCTTTCAGAAGGATCTTCTGCTGAAGTGTTCCTGGGATCCAACAAATGGCTGAGGAAACAATGCCCTGTGTTCTCTCAAACAGCCTCGGGTGGCTTCAGGCCCATGGCTTGGATCACTCTGACAACAAGCAGTGGGGACAGAGGAGCAATGTGGGAGATTATGAAAGGGATGGAACATAAAGGTGTTTAACTCTGAGAACCTACAACGCCTCTCTGCAGGACATAGCTCAGCCTGGAAGAACAGGGAAGACATGGACACTTAGCCTGTGACAGCAGGAAATGTCCCACGGCTCCTAAAGCTGCTTCCACACTGGCTGTGACTGAGGGAATACTTTGAGATAGACAATGGCAAGGAAAAAAGGGAAGCTCCTCTCTAAGTACATGGGGGGAAGGGAAGAAATGACATAGTGAAGATTTCCAGAGAGAGAATGATATATTGAAGTTAGATTAGAATCCTTCCAGGAACTCAATATATTAATACTAGAAGAAATTCAATAACGGACAAGTTTAAAACTGACAAAAGAATGTAACTTTTGCCATAGCCCACAGCTATGGGCTGGGTAACTCCTTTCCACAGCCTGAGTTCAAGAAACAACTGAATTTCAAGCGAACGGGACATGTGTATGGGTAAGAAGAGCACCCAGGTAGGGGATCACACACTTCTGTCATGTTTTACCTCACAGATACTGGAACCTCCACAGAAGTTTGCCTGGGCACACTTTGGTTTTCAGAAATGGAGGGGCAGGACAGCTCAGTCACTGATGCAATGGGACAATTCCAACAGTAATAACGAGGCCACAAGCAAAACCAGTTTGTATTTCAGATTTGGGATACAGAAAGGCCATTTTGCTCTCTAGAGAATGCCAAACACAGAGATCTTCCCTCATAACTCACCTCTCCCAAGGAAATGAAGCATAAGACCTTGAGCCAGCAGCATCTGCCCCGTTCTCAGCGTGCAGCCCCAGCCACAGTCTGTGGTTAAAGCAGAGCCCTTTATCTGAGGGAATTCCTCTCTGTATGTCAGCCAGATTCTAGAAATAAAATCTTTACGAAACTCCTCAACGTTTCCCGAAATCTCCGTGTTGATTTTATCAAAATTGGACCCATCTGTAGAGAGCTCACCAGATTCTGAAAGGCAGAGCACAGTTTAAGTTCTAACTTCGTATGGCACTCCTGTTATTAGAAAGCAAGTAACAAACATAACATTTATTACAAAAACAGGGCAAATTTACAAAAACTAACAATTGCCTCAAATACAAAAAAGGAAGACTGGAAGGCAAACACAACAGAAATGTACCAGATGAAAGAAAAAAGTAAAAGGAAAAATCAAAAGAGCAATGCAGACATCACTGTGCCAGTGGAATCAGTGACCTGCAAGCAATTGCCCAATTCACCCAACTGTAAATGGTCAAATAGAGAGATTTAGAAAACTGCACACTGGAAAATGATAATGAAGGTGTTGGTGCAGTGACTCCTGCTCAGGTATTATCACTACTTCCATCAGGAGTTTTTAGAAAGAAAATCTCAAATTGATGGCAAACGAAGTAAAGTGCAAATTACAACACGAATATTTACAGAAAGAACAAGGTTTTGGTATAAAATCTGAACAAAGCAGGTTAGGATGGATTGCATTAATAGCGGACATTTAAATGAGTATTTTCTAAGCTACTCATATTTACATTTTGAATTTGGTCATTGTTAATGACAGTTTTTCTAGAAGATTAAAAATATCTCCACAGAGCTGCTGCTGAGTAAGAATGGAATGAGTGGAGTCCTCTGTACTCACCCTCAGTTTTGAAGTGGTAACATTTTCCCAGCAGAAAGACTGGAGAATTCCTACTGAAGTAAGTTTTTGTTTTCAACACCCAACCTAAAGCAGATGCAAAACAAATACAAATTTGTGACTGCAGTATTCCAAAAGCAATTCCTAACAGCATGTGGTTAAGCCAAAGGTAACCCCTGAAAGGGGAATAAAAGAAGAAGTATTGAAATTGGCTTTTGGTCCCATAAAAAAACATATGTAGGGTTCAATGGCCACTATTCCCTTTCAATCATGTGGTAGCCTTAGAGAAAGTAGAACTAAAAAAGGATCTTTTCATCTTGCCAGACATCTCCAAAACTCAGTTATGAGAATTAACAAAATTTACCAGAAACCTGGTGGTAAATCTGAGCAACCTCAGTCCTAAAGACTAAGAAACATTCCATTCCTTTTGCTGGGACAGATCTTACCATGCACTGTTCCACTTACTGTATTTCATGTTGTGCCATGCAGACATAAACTTTGATTTGATCTTTTCTACTTCATCTGTCCCTGTGGCCTCCATATTCAAATTCTAGAGGAAAAGCCATCGCTGTCTTGTAAGGCTTTCAGTTGTGCTCCTGGAAAAACAAAAATAGAAACACATCCATGGGCTCAGCATCCCCCACTCAGGCACTTAAGCCCAACATGGCGAGAAACAGCAATAAACTCACAGAATCCACCACTACCAGACACTGAGAAGCAATCCCGTGGTTCCATGAATAAGTAATAAAATAATCTCATTCCAAATACACACCAATAAAAGCACTACACAAAGCTAAATAAAAGATAATGTTCTCCAACAGCTCTCCCTTGCACAACAAACTGCTCTAGAGCACATAACCTGTGCTGGCACACGAGCATACTCACTTTAGCAGCAGTGAGAGGAAGAGCTATGAGGCACCTCCTCAAACAGAAGAGATGCTGCTCTTTTCTGCTGAATAGAAGACAATAAGCACTTTTTGTGTTAAAATCCACTGCAGTGCAGGCTAACTTTGTAAAAACTGCTCATAAATTTTTCAAGGAAATGCATCTTTACTGGCTCTTTCTGCACTGCAAGACAACACAGATTTCACCTTAAAAGCAATCTAAACTGGTGATGATACAGGCAGAATATAAGAAATCTGGGAAAAAGGGACAGAACACCCTCTGTAGTCCAGCTGCCCCATTTGTAACAGGAAGTTTGCTATTAATTAACAGAACTTCCTTCATGGTGTGCATTCTGTCACTTTAAAATACTTGACACAGAAAGTTTTCTTGATGATATTCGGTAGCCCAAACCCTTGCACAGACAGCTGAAAAATTAAGGGCTCCTGCTTCAACAGCAGCTCTTGGAGGACACCAGAAGTTGATCAGTAGTGGGACATCAGGGCAATCTTCACTGAATTTTAGCTAAGTTCTGATAGTACCAGCTGAAGATGTAAGCAACAGTGAACTACCTCATTTAATTAATAAACTTGGGCCAGGAGACAACCTCCTTGCTTTAGAAGGACAAGCTAGAACTGTATTTACCTTTCCACGTGCTATTCTCCATTGAATTGGGATCAAAAGCAGGACAAAGACTAAACCGTGCCACTTCTCTCCACTGGGAACATATTTTAAGTAAAACCTGGTAAGTGACAGTGTAACTGAGGAGAGGGTGAGGATGTCAGGGTAACAATATCATCTGAGCCTGAGGGTACTCACACAGATCCACTGTGGGCAATCTGTCCAAACCACCCCTAGCACATTTTCCCACTATTCCACTATATTGTTTTGTAAAAATCTGGTTTTTGACAGAACAAGAATCAATGCCAGCTCTCAAACATGGGGGAAGACTGACTTTTTTCTAATAACAAGTGGCTACAACCCTGCTGTGATTAGTCTTGTGTTAACTTGGGGTTGTGCAGGGGAGGGAAGAAAAAGACAATTTCAGGTTGCGTTTTAACTTCATGCCTTTTTTCCCCTCTTTTTTCTTTAGGAAAAAAAGGAAAGTCTGACTATATCACTGACTCTAGGTGGCAAAGCTGGTAAGATGAACTTCTTCAGGAGGTTTGTTTGGTCTTGTCTTTCCTCACACGATCCATCAGCAACAGCCATTTATGAAGAGATCACTGATTGCCTTAAAAGCCAATTCCTATAAAAGTTTCCTCTGGCTAAAATTAGAAATGGAACAAACTCTACAGTTCCAAAAGGGTCTGAAAACAAAATTATTTAAATGAGAAAGGAGCTCATTTTCCTTTAAAAGACAATTGTCATTGCAGCAATTTATATTTCTTCCAGGTACATTTCTTCCCTGGAATTATGGTAAAGATGCAAAAAGGGCTTCCAAGAATGCTAACGCAAACCAGGTATAATTTTTCCACTGGGAAGACGCAGGTTTTCCCATCACTGTAAGAAGGCATCAGTAACAGCTCCACTGAAATTAAAGGAACAGCTTCAGCAGAAGGTCCCAGGGAATACAGATTCAAGCCCAATGGGCTTTAATATTACATTATTAAATCTAAAGCTAATGGTTTTATCCTGAAGTTGCCTCATTTAAGAAGTTCTCTAGATACACATCACCAGGACGATGTTCCTTTAGGGAGCAGGAGGACACGGCTGGAATTGAAACCCCAAGTCCTGACCACCCTCCGAGGGGGATCATTCCCGGAAAGCGGCTGTTTGTTCACAGTGATGGGAAAACATCCCCAAACTCCCCATAACCGGATTTGTTTTCATAAACAGCAGGAAAGCAACGCAACCTGCCGGTACGACCACAGCGGGAAGGATGAATGAAGCCTTGATGTGGTAATTATGAGATAAGCTATCTCTTATTAATTAAGAACTGAGACTTCTTTGGTTTTCATTTGTACCTTGAAGGAGCCTGGACGGGCAGCGGCGACGCTCAGCGAAACCCACACGGAAGAACGACGGCGAGCAACGCCCGGAGGTCATTTTTAAGGAGCTGCGGACACACAAAACAGTTAGAAACGATTCTTTGAAGCTGGCTCGTGAAGAAAAGCAGATTATTACTTAATCCTGCAGCAAAGACGGCACGCTTTGCCCGGGCAGGATTCGCAGCCAAGCAGGAGCCCACGCACGCACGCGGGAAGGGGCTCGGCGGCTCCCGGCCCCACAAGACACGGCCGCGCCCGAGCCGCCGCCGCGGAGGGCCCGTCCCGCCGCCGCCGCCCGCC
>WBMZ01014455.1:0-36938 GCA_013400975.1 Atrichornis clamosus
ACCGCGCGGGGCTGCGCAGCGGCCGCGGCCGCCCGTGGTCGAGAGCCGCCACGCAGAGGCGGAGCCGGCGCAGCCCCAGCAGCGAGCCCACGGTCAGCACCTGCCCGCTGCGGGGCACCACGAAGAGCAGGCGGCTGCCGGCGCCCGGCGGCCAGCGGTGGTAGGTGAGGCGCGCGTTGGCGCCCTCGTCGCCGTCGGAGGCGCGGAGCCGGGCCACCTCCGTGCCCAGCGGGACCAGCTCGTCCACCTCCAGCGGCCGCGCCGGGGGCAGCCGCGGCCGGTGGTCGTTGCGGTCCAAGACCTGGACCCGCAGCAGCGCCTCCCGGGGTGACCGTCCCGCCCGCCGCCGCAGCCGGAGCCCGTACTCGGACTGTGCTTCCCGGTCCAGGCGCTCGGCCGTGCGGAGCAGCAGCTGTCCGCGCCCGCCGCCCGGCCGCCGCTGGAGGGAGAAGCGGGAGGCGCCGTCGCCCTCCAGCGCCCACTCCCCGGCCGGCTCCCCGGGGCCCAGCAGCCTGCGCAGCGGCACCCGTAAGCCCCGCACCCACGTTCCCGCCGGGCTGTTCTCGGGCACCTGCCCGGAAAAGCGGAGCAGGCGGGGGGAGCCACCACACACCGGCTCCGCCGCCCCGCCGAGCAGCGGCAGCAGCAGCAGGACCGGGAGCAGCCCGCAGCCGCCCCGCCGCGCCCGGCCCATCCCGCCGAGCGGAGCGCAGCCCGGCTCTGCGCCGCTCCGGCCGCGGGCACCCACGGCACGGGCAGCCCTGGCCCGTCCCGCGGCCAGTCACGGCCGTGGGCGGGGTCGGAGCGAGCCCGCCTCGCTTGGTCTAAGGGGGAGCCCGCCTGTGGCAAAGCGCAGAACACTGAGGTGCAAATGCCTCATTTTCCCCCCCACTCCGTGGCAAAGCGCAAAACTTTGGTCGGCAAATTCCTCATCTTCCCCCATTTCGCATTGCCCGTGAGGGTAATCTGTGAGTGATCTCTCCCTATCCTTGTTTCAACTCCTGAACCTTTTGCTGTATTTTCTTTCCTCTGTCCAGTTGCAGAGGGGAGCGACAGAGCAGCTTTGGTGGGTGCCTGGCGTTCAGCCGAGGTCAAACCAGCACACGCATCCAGCGGCTTCCTCCCGCTCCTCTGCAAGCTGAGGATGAACTACGCTTCCTTCGGGGGGTGACTTGGGGAAAACGGGGAATCTCCTGCTCTCCTGAGCCTGTATGAAAAAAACCCCAGCCAAGCTGCAAGAACCACCAACAAGAGAAGCAGAGCTAAAAACCACCATTGCACAAAGGAGAGCGGACCTTGGGATACTTGAATGATTGAAGAGTAGTTGTGACCCAGCAGATGTGCTTCTGTATTGTAAGCTGGGCTTCTCTTGGAAGCATGGCCTCTCAGAAGTGTACATTTAGCTTGCTGCTCCATCAGGAAAGATACAATATTTTTGGGATAAGAACAGTGTATGCTGTTGTTGAGAGGAAGACTGAAATGGTCCTTCTGAATGCAGCAAGCAAACACATCAGTCCCACTAAACATGCATAAAACAATCTGGGCATGGGACTCATTGCACTGGTTAATGTGTGATCAATGGAAGCATGAATAGAAGCCAGACAACTCCAATGTCAATCACTCCTTACTACTCATCCAACTGAACACTACTTTTTTTCTCATCGCCCCAAACACAAGTTATCAGCAGCATCTTCCTGCTAGTAAGAACAACAGTATCTCCCTTCACAGAGTGATGGTAACAGCTCAGGTACAGTCTTTTGCTGAGCCTCCACATCCAGCTGGTCAAACTGTGTTAGTGCTGTTCCATCAGAAATGTTCCCTCTTCCTGCTTTGAGCAGGCTTGCTAGTTTTACTAGAAGGTTGTTAGAAAGGCAGGGGTGTTTGTTTCCAGCTGTGTTCTAACTTCAGTGATGACATATATAGGCTGGAAGTGAAGCGCTGCTCAAGAAAGCCAGAACCCATGTCACTTGTCTTTAGTCAGATATTACGGGCAACAGTCAAAGCTGACAAGCAACTGCTAGACCTGCACCTCCGCCACCCGGGACATTACCAGATTTAAGGAGAGGTAATTGTTGGGAGATCACATCCCATTATTAAAAGCTGTCAGCCTTTGTTTTTACCACAGCAAGGCGAAGGGATGACAGTTTCTAAAATTTGGCACAATGCAAGATCTCAGACTGGGAAGGCAAAGAGTAAAACTAAATAGTCTTACCAAATAGGTCTACCCATTACAATGGGAAAGTAATCATCAAGATCCATCCATGGTTAATGTGCTGTAGAAAGTTTTGGGTATGTTATCTTTGCTCTTTTTGCCCTAATTCCTTCCTTAACAACGGCACTAGAAGGCTCATTAACTTACAATACTTAATGAGCCTGCCAGACCATGCAAACGAGCACTCAGTTCAGGACAAGCTCAGCTCTGTATGGAGACACAGTGCAGTATTCCCTCTTCTGAAGTGTGCTGCATCCTTGCACAAACTTGCAACAAGCAAATTGAATCCTCTCAAAATCAAATGTCCATTTTTAGCCTACGTTACAGGGCACACTACCCTTTCTATTCTCTTATATTCAAGCATTTAGAAACATCCAGTTTTGCCTACAGCATAAACTAGATTTTATTCATAGTATTCTCTCCCACCTACAAACCCATGTATTGCTAATACATTAACACAGCACTTTGGTGATGGAAATTCAGGCTTGTCCTGCACATCACTCCCACTGCCAGAACTTAGGGCACACCTTACCGAGCAGAACCAGGGACGACCTTGCCATGTGGACACCCACTAGCACAAGTGTGTTATTTTCAACATCCAATTACACAAAACCTGTGCTACAACAAAATGTATAGGTATTTGTGGACGTGGATCCTACCCTACAATTTAAAGAGATGCAAACACGAGTGTAGCAATATTTTCTAAAGGAACTTTACTGTTCCTGCAAAACTGAAGCAGAATCAGCTGGTAACCACAGTCTCAGTTTTGCATAAAGGTATAGAGGAGTACACAAATACCAACAAGTATTCCATGCTACCAGGAAGCTCCATTCCCCTTTCACCTAAGCAACCACATAGCCTGGCTGCTTGAATTGATAAACTTGAGTACTTCAACACCAGCTAATTTCCTGAGTAAACCAAAGCAGTCTGATAGAAGTTCAAACTCAGAACCATTGTAAACAAAAGAAGACACAATTTTTATCAGGTGCTAAATGATCAGGTTTTGAAGAAGCACTTCATAGGATATTTCTACCATCTTTGGAATTTAATTAAAATAATATCAAGATTTTCATATAATTACATGCTAAATTATTACAAAGTAATCTGAATTCAAAGATTTCTACTAAAATATCTTATAAAACGACAGAGGACTCCAAAACATGTAATCACGATCTGTAAAAATTCAAGACAGATATCATACATTAGTAGATTAAAAAAAAATCAGTAAGCATCTGACGTTGCATAGCAATTTATTTCCAGGTGACACGCGTGCAGTAGGAAGATCCTTAGGGAGAAAGTCAGAGTTCAAGAATTCCATATGAAGCACCTCATATTTTGCCATTCGTCCTCATACTAGTGTGTCTCAACAGGCAGTCACAGTCAGCATGACATATGGATCCAGTCTGAGCAGGCTGCTTGTCCTCAGGAGTTGCAAGACTGTTTATGCTGCCCATCAAGACAGACATCTGAGCTATGCTGTACAATCTTCCCTTGATTTCTCAAAGCATAAAATGGTTTGTGGCCCAAACAATCCATGCTTTCTGGACTTCGCTTTTATTAATTTTTATTTTTTTTCCACAGAAAAGAAACTGTTACAAGAGAAAAATATGTACTATGCATACATTATTTTGATTAAAAAACTGTCCAAGACAACAAACAGGATAAAAGGAATTGTATTCCTTAGATTTGTTATTAAATAGCTGCACATAGATAAGTCCATATGCCATACACGCTACTGCTAAACATCACTGTTAACAAGGAAAGCAGCACCAATAATTCTTCTTCATGACTGAAGTAACAAAGTTTGAAACTTTGAAAGGCATTAAACCTTCTGTCCCACCAAATAAATAGGTAACCTTAAACATCACTTGAAAGGCAGAACTACATACATATAACTGTGCTGAAACCAAAACCATTGCTGGATTAATTACATTTAAACACATTGTTGAGGTACAAAACAATTCAGAAGATCTTTAGGCATCACTAGCTCTGCATTTGGCATAGTAAGAGTGCAGCAACATAATGGTGATTTTTTTTTAGCTGTACTGATGAAGTAGAAAAGATTATTAAGATAACACACACTTCATGTCTTAGAATTCCCACTTTTTTTTCCCCCTAGAGTTAGGTTTTAAAAAGAGTACTAAAGGCATGATTATACAGATTGATGTTGAGGTATTATTTCACATGAAATATTGCTTGTGTTGGAATAAATTTCAGCTTTTCTTTCATCTTGAATACCACAGTACTCCAGATTCCACCTGCCCATCAATACTTAGGAGACTTACAGATTCAATGATCATTAGTGATAACAGAAGTTACTCATTCTGTCTCCAAAACACAAAAGTAAAGCAGACACCTCTAAAGGCAAACACATCCTGTGTGCACACATGCCCACACACTCACAAGAACAGGCTACACTTTCTCATATTGGAGTTTTGGCTGAAGGACAGGTTATATGAAGTTAACATCATTAAGAAGTATTTCAGGGACACCTTACAATCCCTACAATCTGATCTTGCAGCTCATTTTCATGTGAATTGCATGGAAAAGCTGAGGGAAGGTCACAAGATTTGGACACTTGCAGATGACTTAGTGAAAATAAGGTGGTAAGAACAAGACTTGGTCCCTAACCTCTACCTTTCAGTAAATAGTATTGCCACCAGAGCAAACAATTTGAAGAATTTTCAATGCCTGTAAAACCTTTCGTCCCTCTTTCTTCCACATTTGTGTATCTTCTCCTTATTCCCACCCTCACAGAAATTGTATTTAAGACTGTGTTGCATTAAAATTATATTTCCATTTACTTTGGAAGAAATAAACCCAGCGGTTTTTAAAATAATATGAATAGAAGTTTATGCTCAGAAATGCCTTTCCTAGGTCTCAAACATCTCCTGCCAAATCTGAGTTCAAGTATGTGGTAATTCAGGAAGTGAAAGAGCAATTTTTGAAGATTAAGACAAAACTGTACATGTTAGTTTAGCTGTGGGTTGATTAAACTTCAATTCACAAGTCTAAGGAAAACAGGTGGGTACCTGAAAATACTATACCAATTTATTCTTTCAAGGTAATTTTTTTGCATTTACTAAGATCAAGCATATCAGAAATTGGAAATGTGAAGGAGGAAATAAGCCAGCAAAATAGCCACACAAATTGCTATGCAAATTCTCATCCTTCCCAGTGAACAGCTGTTAGATGACTGGCACACATCCCAGCTGCACCACTTAGGATATGGGCATCCTTGGAGGCTGGCGTATTACGACACAACAGAAACTCTAGAAATCAGCGGGACAGGAATTTAAAAAAAAATCTTCACAAAAAGAAACATGAATTGAGGTTTTTGTCTATTTAATAAAAGCTTGCAAGGCACATGTTTCTACTCAATTGCAACATCTACAGCAAAGCAGATCAAAACTTGTAAAACTTTCCTACAACCCTTTCAGGGAGTTAAACCTGTGATCTGGTTGAAAACCAAGCTAGGGTTGTGTGTACAAGTCTGATGTAATTATGCCCTACTGTTGTCCTTCTGAGGGATATAATTGGAACTTATTTTTCACAGAAGCTGGAGGTTAGAGTAGACAGTATTTTTGCCAGTCTATAGCTGGATAAGAAATTCATTCACTTTCTTTGTAAGATATGATTCAGTCACTCCCTTTAATGATGCCTTTTTACAGGAACAACCACAATGTTCTCCCACATAAAAGGCTCCTTCTGTTACTTAAGGCTGCTGTGCCAATGGTGCTGCAATAAAACTTTCTCTAATATAAAAAGCAAGGTAAAAATCTTAAATGATTCTCCTAAAGCAGAATCAATTGAAGTATCAAGAATACATCTTAAAGACTATGACAAAACTAATACCAATAACTATGTCACCGTTCAAATAAAATGCAACTCGTTCATTTAAACATGGATAAAGGCCAACGTGCTACAAGATAGTTTTGTTTAGATGCGTGGGTGGCTTCGTTTGTGGTTTTCTTAATGTGTGCTCTACGTGCAGGTACTCAAACTAGTTCTGTGTGGTAACACAGACAGAACATTGCAGTAAAACGTAACAGGCAGTCAAGGACAGTTAAATGTTGCATCTTGGCATGGCAGTCTAAGGCATGAAGCCGTAAGTTCTGTGACTTCACCTACCCCAGTGCAGTCGTAACCCTGAAGTTTGCTACCTGAAATGCCTTATTGCTGTTATGAAGTGATGATATTAATGAATTGTTAACTTCAAGAGAGCAAATGACCAACACATAGACATGGAATTCCTTGACAGTGATTCAAACAAACTTAAATTGTAAAAGGAATTCTAAACTTACTTCCAAATATTACCTCTATATCCATACTAGCACATACAGAGAAAGTTCCTGCAGGCCTGCCATAGCTCAAGGTAATACACTTTTGTTATAGTTATTGAGAAGTCTGAAACAGCCCAGTGCAGTAAAACATGCACTTGTGCACAAGCAAATAAATGCAGCTTGCACTCGACCAGACACACACACAGACGCTACCCTTAACAAGACGACTGTATGCCCAGAAAGGATCTTTACTTTTAACTTGTAACTCAGTTATACAGATAAATGTTTCTCTCAGTGACATCTCGTATGTTCGATGGATTTATCTGAACATTAGTTTCAAATAAAATGCATAATTTAACATTTTGTCAAGTCTCACAGGCCTAAAAATATAACTGAAAGTAAAAAACAGATTACAGACATGTTGACTTTCACAATAAAGCTTTTTTCTTTTAAATCACTTCAGAAGTGATAATAGGTTTTAAAAAATCTCAGCACTACCTGTCAGTGTAAAGTAAGCAAGTGTACCTGCATAGAGCAGAGAAGAATCATGCATATACAACAACATGCTGCAGTTCCTAATAATTTCAGAGTTAAAATCTCTGATTGGCAGTAAGGATGGTTTTGCAGCTTTCACTTGCAGAGTGGTTTGCAGATTTTTCAGTTCAAGGTTCATCCTATTTTGCCAGATCCTTCATTAAAGGCATCTGGGATCCAAAGAATCATTCCCAAGTGCCTGATAGACTCGTCTCTGGGCCAGGTGTTACATGAATTCATAATTACAGGTAGTTCCTAAGGGTAAGTAACTTCTTCCAAAACTTATGTCCTGGCTTTTTGTTCAGTTACACCTATGTTAAGCAAAGCTACTGTTACCTTTTATTGGATTTTCCACTCTCAACACCAGGATTAGGCCCAGAGTTGGAATTAAAACATCATTCATTCTCTTGAAAGTCTATCAGCCAGCAACAAACAGGATGAACAGATAATTTGTTAAGAAAAATAGTTGTAGAGGCAAAGGGGGTCATATAACAAAGACAAATTTTAGAGGGAAGCAAAACTGCAGAGTACTTTCCCAAATTTTCAAAGGTCTCTGTGTATCTGCATAATTGATATAAAAATAGCTATGAACAAATGTACCAGTATTTATTAATGGTGCTGATTATAGTGTTTTAAATGACAGTTATGGCACTATCTTACTACAGCTGTTGCATAGTAAGTTGAATGAAATGAGTCTCACCCACCCCTCAAACACACACGTATACCAGCACACACACACAGGGGGTGAAACTGAAGTGCAGAAGTCTCAGTAGCAAACCTATTTGTCCTGCTACACTTGCCTGAAAACAAGTATGGCATTCTGTGGTATACTGGCCCATTCTGGTGGCTGCTAAGACACAAATATGCACACTTAAGAGTGGAAAAATCCTGAAGATAAGTTCTTTCCAAACTGAAGATCTGACCTTGTTGGCTCCTATTGCTAGGTCTAATTCCTAGCACTTCCACCAACATGTCTCTAACAATGTAGAGATCAGTGCCTTAATCTATGGAAGTGTTATTTAAATAAAATCTTATTTGATTTATACAAACAATATAACTACACATAAGATGTATAAACGTGTGTTTGATAAACACAGAAATGTTTACCGTGGAAGACAGGAAGAATTAAAACACAACAAAAAACCCCCCCAAATAAAAATCCAAACACTTACTTGAAAAGACTTGGGGTGCTGATTGCTTTCTTGCTAAAACTTAAAAGCTAAATGACTTAAGTAAGCTCTTTAAATAATTTTTCTGTGTTTACTGAAGTCTACGCACATCAGCTCTCTAACGCTAAAGTTAGAAATCTCATTTACGTGAAGATTAAGATAATTTATAATGGGAAGAAAAATGTAAGAATATGGAAGACTGTCACACATTGTAGAGATTGTAAAATTGATAAATGTTCCTGTTTCCTTCAAGGATGGTGTATGTGTCTGCTGATATGTAGATCAAAGAATTCCAGTTTGGTAAAATAAAGTTGTCAGTACACTGCAAGTGTGCACATATACCTGCAAAAATCACTTCCTTGATCAAAAGGAACTTTTCCAACTGAAATTCATTCACAATCAAACCTCAGAAAGAAGCCTGCATGCTTTTTCATGACTGGAAGGATATCACAGTGTTGATTCTATATACAAAGTAGGATCTATTCCAGTACACTCGAGTGAAATAATTCACATATGGAGAATAGTTCATTTTGATTTCATGACAAAATCGTCCATATTTTGAGTAAGCATAGTTGTCACCTTCTTCACAAACCACCTGTCAGAAAGAAAAAGACCTAATTACAATACTGAAGATAAGTGGTTACAGAATGTAATTCTGCACATTTAATTAATTTTTATATTCTGTAAATTTCAATTATGACATACATTTAATTTCCATATTGTAAAGTTCCAATAAACGGAAAACACATTCCCCTACAATTTTTTTACCCACCTAAAATAGCCTTTGTGAAATAATCTCTTAGTCAGGGTAGCAGACATAAAAATCAGTGTACTTCATTCGTATTATAAAGAACAACAGCAGTGGAAATCACCCACCTGCCCCATGTACCCAGTAGTTCAAACCTGACCTGCACAGATACCAGTATGTAGGAAAGGAAAATCTCAATCACCTCTTCCAGGCCAAGTAAGTTTGACATACTTAATGAAGACTAGACACACACATTGCCCTACAAATCCCAACCAACTGACTTGGAAGCAAACTGTTTGTGAGTTTTAGCACCTACTGTCCAATATTCCTGAAGAAATCCCTTCATTATTCCTTCTGATGGCACAAATTTACATGGTTTTAAAAAAAAGGTGGTAGGACAAACTCATGAAGAAAAATCCACTGGTGGCTACCAAATAAAAAGATAATTGCCCTGAGCTGAAGTCCTTCAGCAACAGACTGACAGAAAACATTTGTCTTTCCCTGTCAGTAACACCATGCTCTCAGCCAGTGCCAGAAATAAGATACAGGACTGGGACTATAGGACATAGTACAAGCTAGTAAGTAGTATTTATCTTCTTAAACACAGCATTTATGGATGCGTGGATCTGTGGAAAACACACCCATAGACCTGTAATTAGCGTAACAGCCTGTCCACTGTCTCACTTTGGGAATAAATAAATCCTGCAATTGCAGTCTTAAAATACATATGCACTAGCTTCCACTAGTTTGGAAAGTCTTGATAATCTGTGAATATGACTTAGACAATTTCTGTTAGCAAGCAAATGGAGAGGTTTGTTTAAAGCTTCCTGAGACAACACACTTAATAACTTTCCAGAACAAACTATGTCAATTTTCTGAAAAAAATCCCAGTATACTAAAACCAAACCACCGTCCAAAAAACCCCACCACCAACAAAAAGAACAAAACCCCACAAACCCTTCCTCCCACACACTTTACTCCTGTTGGCCATTCCAGTATTTTTATCTACAACTATCATTTTAGCCTTCACGTCATCATGGACTCAGCCACAGACAGGACGCATAAGCAAGGTTCATTAATAGCCAACCAACCTTTTTCCAAAAATAATGAACAATCAGTTGTCTGCATCTAAATACATATATATATACCAGTTATTCTGCTACAGGTTTAGATTACAGACATTTTTTAGAACAGATTTTAACTGAAACTCTCACCATGAGCCTTCTTTTCACCTTCTTACTCTCTCCACTATAAATAGGATAACCCTTATCACTCCTGACAATTCTAATTACAAATACTAAATGGTTTTTTTTGTGTACTGACAGCACTGTGTGTGGCATTTATCAAAGGCTCCTTGGACTTGATTGCATTTGAAGTTTCTTCCTTCCTTTGATTGAAATCATCATTGCAAGCAATAACTGCTCTGACAAGTACTGGGAGGTGTTTCTTCCAGTGTTAGGACTTTAAGAAGTAAGAAACTCCTCCTGATACATGAATCAAACAAAAACTTAGAAACCTGACAGTAAAGCTGTGCTGCTGAAGTTAGGATTGTCAGGTTTATGTGAGGGAGAGGAGCAGGCAGGAAGCATGGAGATGAGAGATGCAGGGGTATGAGGGCGTGGAATCCATAAATTGTGGCTAATTGCTTCAGTGGAGATCCTAAGTGTCAGGAGGAAAAGGGAACTTACTTATACAAACAGAGATCTGAGAAGAAACTGGGAGATAATGTGTGCTGATAATCAATGACGGAGGATAGTCATACACACACACTCTAGTTATGGTACAGTATATTGGATAACATCCCGGAATAATCACAGCATACATGATTTTAGCAGCAAGACAAGGAAAGAAAAAGAATGGATTTCAGCAATGGTAAGGAACTTAATGGAAAAATGGAGACAATATAATTCATGGAAAAACTGGTTAGGAAACCCAGAAGCCAAACTGACACCAGTTGCAGATTCCTAGGGAAATTAATCTCCTAATAACGTATCACTCCTATAAATTACTCCACCAAGACAAAGCGGCTACAGGAATCAAATGCTTGCATTACAAGTTCTTTTGAACTGTGTTTCATCAAAAGTAGAGCTTATAAAATAATTAACAAACATGAACAGCTTGGATTTTTCCCCAAGAATGGAATATAAGACTATATACAAGAAACATATATATCCCCTCCACTAAAGGAAAAAAAAAAGGATTCAAACCAAGGATTCACTTAGTATAGTGAATCTCATCTCATTCCCTACTTCAGCAGCAAGAGCAGCACTATCAGCATTCCAAAGAGACAGAACATGGCAATGACTGAAGCAGCATTCATGGTGCAGTTTATTCAGCCGATCTTTCTACCAGGTGTGGTTTAATCTATCTCTTGGGGTGACAACCTATCTGCAAGGCTGAACTGAATAGACCTGTAACATCATCAGTACCAAGCAGGCTGTACTGAGCTAAATGCCAGGCTGGTCCTCATTCCAGCCACAGCTTTAGAAGAACTGAGTTTATCCATTTTAAAATTTCATCTTTAAAGCTAGTAAAGAACAGCTTCTGAGACAAGACTTTACTGCTTTAGTAATAACCTCTTCAGATGTCAGTCTTGAACATTTATATATAGTTAAATGGTATTTAATGATTGGCAGAAAAGCAGCACAGCTAGATACTCATGTATTAGGAGGGATTAGGGCAGTTAATAGTATTAGGTAAGATTCCAAGCATAAGAAACAGACAATCCAAAACTTAACTGATTACTTTTAAAATTTATGACTCTTTGTCTACATGTCAATTACAATCAGAAAAATAAGACCAGCGTGATAAGATTTATTTTAAAATTATTTATGCATTCATTCATTTTTTCTCGCTGTTACTTACATGACCGTTAGCAATATCCAACAGATCTTTAACTCTACATCCTCTTACAGGTCCTACTTCATTGCAAATTGAATCTTCAATAACCAGAAAGTTGGCTTTGTAAGATGTGAGTATCTTATAAATATCCTCTGCTGACCTCTTTGAATAGATCTGATAAATCTATAAATTAAGAAAACACATTCATGCAATGCAAAAATCAGTGATAAATTAAATACTGGGACAAACATGCACACACAACAACGACCTATCTGCAATAACAAACTATATGTATACACCAAGGTATAAAATATTTGGGTTTGAAATCTCCAAAACAGGTGAGGTAATGGCCAGCTGAAAGGGAAGTATTTGTCTCTGTTGATGGCAAGTTCTCATCTTACATACTTCGAGTGGCCTGAAAAGTCTCCAGAAAAAATATTTTGATATTTGTTTCTGTTTAGAGTGAAGCACTGATAATCTACTTGATACTCCCTTCCACGTCTGCTGGACTCCTATGTCCTCCTCCCTTCTACACTTTTTTTTTTGTCCATTACATTTGAGTGAAAAGGAAGACAGTTCTTGTGAGATGCCACATTTACGGAACTGGATACTCACATTCTCATTTCTTTTCAGAAGATCATCATCATTATACAAAGGCAAGCTCGACACCATCCATCCAGTACAGAGCTTAATCACACCCATGAGCTGTGGGCTGCCTGCAAACACCGCAGCCACAGGAGCCTGTCGTCTGCAAAAGCAACACCAACACACGTCTGAGTACAGGAGGCATTCATCAAAACAATTTCATACACTGTGGGATCTGTTAGTGTGCTGCAGCATGGAGTACATGAAGGTGTCACTGGGAGTCTAATTACAACTGGTGTTGCAGTTGCTGTGGCAGTACTTTCCTTCCCAGGGAAAGCTCAGACCTGCAGCAATACAGAGTTTGAAAGGAAGGGTTCCTGTTGGGACAAGGGCTGATGGCTGTTCTCCCCTCCTTGCAATCCATGGAGCACCATTCAGAGTGGTCCTGGAATGGATCCAAGTACTGCTTTTCTGAATGGTTGCAAACTTGTGACAAACAAGCTTGGGAGAGAGGGTAGGTAGAAGGAGAAACAACATGATGTGATCTTGTAAGAGAAAGATCTGTGATTATATATATGTAACTTGATCTCTAGGACCATGTATTTCATAATCTATGAGAAAATAATGTCAGCACAAAGAATAATGTCTACAGTAATTATGTTTCTGGGTTTGGTATAACTTTTTGACTATCTGTATTTCTGTATTAGTGAAAGAAAAGTCATTGTCACCCTTTATTACAGACTTTGGCAACTTCTGTAGATAAAATTCAAAATAAATTCATATTATCAGAGAGAAGACTAAGAAAATATACTGTAATAATGACACTGAATTAAAATTTCAATATCAATAGCTAAATATATCCATAAGAAAAAAAAAATCTTTATTTTCCTTAAAAATATGAACAGCTGCTACAAATAAGGGTAGTCAAATTGCTCATAGCCAAGTGAATCTCAATGCAATTCACCATGATTAATTATGTACTTGAAGTATATGCAGACTAACATAAAAGACATTAGGTACTTGGCATTATTCCACTTGCTGCCTTGAAGAGCTACAGCAGTGACAAACAACATACACTATTACAACAAGAAGAAGAAATTGGCTGGAACACTAATTACCAGCCTTGCCTTTTCTGAAGACGAACAGGTTGACACTATAGGCTACATAAATATAGAAAGCAATATTTTTTAAAAATACAGTTAAAGCTAAGGTACCTGAACACAAGGGATCTAATTTTCAGAAAAGTGCAGTTCCTAATGATATAGTTCAAAGCTGGATTGAATGAGGCCAGAATGCAATTCTGAAACTTTTGGTTTTAAGAAAAATGTATCTGTGAAAATAACTTGACTTGGTATTAGCTGTGTATATGTTCATTATGAGCTATATAACATAGCTCCATACTTGCTGTGGTCAAAGGGGAAGTCTGAATCACACATGTTCCTCTCCACGTATCCTGACAAAGTCTCTATATCCTCACATTAGGGCATTTCATTTTACTGGCTCAGGCACATCACATTTCAGTGGTTTTGTCCCCTGTTGGCAGTACAACCCATGTGAATCCTCCAACCTAATGAAAAGTTAGCGTGTAAAGAACCAAGTACTAAGATCTCTACCTTTATTTGGAGACTAGGTCTCGCAATGGTATTAAACATGCTTGCTTGTATGTTTCAGGATCTTCTCTTGCAATCAACAATAAACTTCAGTTTCTTTTCATGGAAATAATACCAAACTTAAAATATACATTTCTCCCCCCATGCATCATTGAATGACTTAGCAAGGGAAAACACAGATTGATAGAGGTGGCTTCACAAACTGCTTAGATAAAAATACCCTGACAGAAAGCAGTAAAACAGAAATGTTGGACTTTATGCTTACTTTATCCATGTCATAAGTTCTACTGTATCAGGATCATAGAATTCTTGCAGTTCTGTAAGCTCTGTCATTATTCTAGGGAAAAACTGATGGAAATGTTTTTTGGTTACTTACAGATAAAAAAAATATCTATAGATCATCTCATTATATTAAGGCATTAAGTGACAAAACAGAAACGGGTTTCAACAGTTTTCCCTCCCTGACACTTTTGTTTGAATATTCTGCAAAACACAATTTACACTTACCTGACAGCAGGAGACCCTCTCCAAAATGAGTATATTAAACACAAGTTCATCTCTATTTTATTAGAATACTGATAATTAAAAACACACTATATTGTATGAAGTAGGGTAACTCAGTTTATGCTCTTGAAAAACATTTTGGGAAAAGGAGGGATTCTGTGAAGTGAGATGGAATGCCATCTCTTTCAAACCAGACCAAATTGCAACTCTGCATTATGGCTTCCTATCCTGTCAAGTCTGAGGTCCTTTATTAAAATGGGAGATTTTGTCAGTCCTTGAGCCATTTGGAGCATTTATCTGAGTAAGGCATGGCTAGAAACAGGTCAGCTTTGAGGGGCTGGAGCAGGTACGTGCACAGGCTATTGTAAACACTACGTGAAAGTTACTGGATGTCAGCTCTTTTGGAAAAGAATAAAGTTTACAGGTTGTGCCATACCAAAGGGACAACTTACTTTGGGACAGCCACAGTGGACAGTCAAAGTGGAAACCTACTTTTAACTGAGGAGTTTCCACTCCCATTACCTGGACAACTCAGTTGTCAAGTGACAGCAGTCTGCAGCCAGACATGTTAGGGTAGCACAAGAACAGCTGCCATATATTCGTGTCAGGGCTGGAAGCACTGCTGGTATACATACACCAGAACTATTCCCTGAACAGAGGGATGGAAAGAGGAACCGCTACTGCCACCCCAAGGACAACCTGCTTCACTCATCAATCACAGCACTTGGAAAAACCTGGTTAGAGGACCGACTATGCCAGACACAGTGAGAAGGCAGCCAAACAAAATGATGCTGAGTTGTACACCCAGCCATTTACAGGCAGGGGAACAGATCAGGAATCTCAAGGCATTTGTGCTGTTCTGTTACTACCGAGCGACGTTCCCTAGCTCAGGGATGAGTTATGAACCTGGAGAGCAAACTGATCACTGCTGCTTAAATGCAGAAGCTGGATCTGCAATGGATGAAGCCCTCTAGAGTCCAAATCCCCACACTGCTTTCATTAAAACAATCTGAGAAAGAATTATTTGGTTAACTAAATTAGTTTTCTCTGTTGTAATAGATTTCATAACTCTTTTGAGCAACTGTAGCTTTTTTCTGGACAATATCTATTGCTTCATCAAAAACATCTAAAAAGTCAGGCTGTAATACAAAATTTGGTTGTAATGTAAGATAGATGTTACAAAACCTGTTAAAATACTGTTGCTCAAGACTGACTTCTATATTTTAATTCTTAGAAAACTATCCAAACTATTTTGAAGCTATGTCAGTATAGCAGAGGCTTATACCTTATGAGATGTTTCACATATTTTTTGCACTCACAAAAGCTTAAAAAAAATTTTCCGAATACTCCACCCCAAGTCTCTCTGTGACTTGCAATGAAGAACTAAGTATTCGTTTTAAACATGGAAACATCTGTGGCTTTTCTTGCCTGTACTGCAGTATGTAAACGCCTCAACACAAAGCTCTGCATGAAAAATTTAACTACGTTATAATTTGATGGAAGCTTTTCAAACAGATTATTTGCATATGGCCTCCCGTAATTTTACTTCATCTATGTAAATTTTACTCCCTCTCACTAAAACTAATATTGGGGCAACACAGTTTTCAAATCCTGAGTTTTTCTTTGGCAGTATTTTCTTTGTTGAGTCAGTTTATATATCCAGAGCTTAAGAGCTGAATATAATAAAGTCTTCATTTAAATTTAAACACTTCTTAATTACAAGAAGTGATCATTAACAAATTAAATTGTCAAATACCTTATACTGAAAAAAGTGAACAGTTTTGTTTAAAACCAAAACATATCTTCAGAGGATGGCAGCTTCAATTTCATCACATACATTTAATTTCACCAAGCATATTTCATTATATTTGCTCATCACTTTGACTCATATTGTGCCTACATACAAAGAAAACTCCACAAAGGTACTTTTCTTACCTCTTTCCACAAGCTGAATCCAATTATTGTGGGAACTGCCATACTCAGAATAAGAGCCTAGGAAGTACATGTTAGAGAAAATGGATTATGCACCGTTCTCCAACCTTGAGGTGTCTGTTGATTCTGCTCATATATTAGGCAACTTTAATGCCTGAAACCTTAAGAGTGACAGTAGGTGAAGCTCTGTGGTTTTCTACCAGGCAAAAAACTTTCCTCAAACAAGAATGTACCTAATTTAGCATGGAAGACTTCATTCTACTCACTACAACTTTACCACCAATCTCAGGGACAGTTACACTCAAGTAACAATGATTCCAAGTGCACATGATGTATGGAACAGAAGTAAACACCTCACACTCAAATGCAATGAGAAAATCTGAGAAAGATTAAAATCAAGCATTTCAAACCTCTGATCTTGTTGATGCTTTTGTTCAGACTAACGCTATTGATATGCAAGACCCAGAAATCCATTTTTCAGCATACCATCATTCTAGCTGATACAATTTTTGCCTTGCAAAAAGGAGAAAATAGCTTGTATGGTACAGAAAACATTTCGTAAGGAATGCACACAAGACATTCCTTTAATAATAAGCTACTAACACATCCACTGTGTTAATACTAAAAAGCAGGTCTAAATAACAGAAAGCATGAAGTAGAAAAAGAATGTGCTTACCATGTACATGAACATATTTTACTTCTTGAATGAAAGAATACTGCCAATGTTTCTGATACAGTAGTGCATGGCATTTTCACAAGTGACATAAGGAACCTCTAAGTATAATATATTTATTTCTGTAAGCCTCTTGAATTTAAAGTCAGTATCCTATCTCTGTTCTATTAATAAAGCTAATGCACAAAGCTGCTAAAAATCACACAAAGCAACTCTCGTCATATTGAGAATAAAGCTACGGTTGGAGGTGGGGGAATTGTTTTGCACTGTAACACAAACTCATACTCAGTTACAACACTTCTCTATAATGGCCACACATGAAAAAAATCTTATGCAAAGTAATTCAACTTATCATTTCTTATGAAGCAGTTTTACACTCAGCAGTTAAATACACCTTACTACTACATTTTAAGACTCATTTCTTAGTCAAGGCTTATGTCAATTCCTGCCTGCGTGCCTGTACTTTTTCTTCTGCATCCCCCCCTGCACGACCTTCTTGACCAATCTCAACTATATATGACTAGGAGACTGAGGTCTCAAAGATTTCTTGAAAGAAATTAAAGAGATGAGTGAAAGGGAGAAAAAAGACAGCTCTGCTACTTATGAGGAAAAGTAATGTGAACACAATTTTATCACCGGGTACCAGAGAACATGTGATACCAAGAACAAAAGACTTAGAAAAAGCAGACTATATGAGATCCACTGCTCACAGAACAACCTGTTGTTTTCATGGGTTCTCCCACAGGTCTTAGGTAATTGGTTTTTTGCAAAGTTATATACTTGCTAGCTGTATTATCCAAGACTTTGACAACAGCAACTCACCAGCAGTATTGGGTGCACAGCTTTCAGTCGAAGCCACTTGAAAAGTGTCATCCAAAGTTCAGGAGAGCACACACCAAATGCAGCAAGCATGCAAACATAAGGTGTCCATAGATATTTCATTCTGAAAAACACTGCAATAACTTAGTTGGGACTCTGTGCATGCCTCTGTACTCAAACTATTTATAAAAACATTCAGAATTTTTTCTCATGTGAAACACAGTCTGGATGTTCAAACAATCTGATGTCAACTTTGATGGCACTGGAAGGTAAACCAAGGAAACCTCTAGCAGAAGAGCAGGCACCTGATTATCTGCTGCAACATGGAGGAGCAAGATCCAATGTAAAAGATGACAAAATCCTTCACAGAGTTCAGGGCAGGATGAAAGAAAAACAAAGAGAATCGTAAAGTCACTTGGCTGTTGTGGTTTTCCAGCCAAGAAAGGATAAAAAGCAGCTATTCAGCAAAGTTGTATAGACAACGTACTATAAGAGAGTTCCTGAAGAAAGGAAAGGAAAATATTTAATAAACAATTTATTATTTGCTGGTGTTGTCTGCCTCTCAAGGGTAGACTAGTCAACTTAACTACATGATAACACAACAGTCTGCTCACTTTAAGAATTTGTGAATATCTGGATTTTAGGATGATGAGTGTAATAAAAACACAATCCTGACACCTTCAAGGTGATTGCAGAGAGACAAGATTAGAACAATAATGTCTTCCAAACATCAGCTTCTCTAGTTTTAAGGGTTAACACAATACTTTAGAAATTAGTTTTTCTACTGCTTTAACATGTGAAGCAAAGGTATACTTCATGGTAGCCTACACAAGAAGATGGATAAGAAATCTTCTACATCCCAATATTCTAGCACTAATCTGTTCATCAAAACACTACACAAGATTTTGCTAGAATATGATATTAAAATAATTACAGCACAATTCCACACTTAAATACCATTTTAAAAGTGATTAAAATGTGACTAAATTAATGTCTTGGATTTTGGCTGCATTAAAGCTTGGAAACCATGTAGAGACCAAGCACAATTATTCATATAACCGTATCCAATTTATAACCAAAATTATCTTTGATTGCTCCCCTACCAACTAGTAACACTGTGTCAAAATTATTTCTGAAAAAGGGTGCATTTCAAAGGGGTGAATGGTGTATCATGTCCAGTTAGGAACTCTGTTGCTTTCAAAAGAGATACATCAAAATCAGACTTACCCTTCCAAACACATCGCTAGACAACCAAGCAAAATTGTGTGAATTACATGATAAACTATTTCTGGCCTCTCTCCAATTCGACCATCCTCAAGTTTAACTGTCTCTTTCAGTGGTTCACCACTGCAGTTGGAGAAAATGAGACATCACTTAATTCAGACATTATTCCAGGCAAAGGTGCCAATAAAAATACTTTTAAGTCAGCAGTACACAGAGATCGTTCCGTGTCATAGCATATAATATTGTTGCATTGTTTACTTGGTTTTTGTACTTGATCAATGATCTATCAGTACCCACTGTCCCTTGTTTTAGATTGCAACCTCTCTGGAGCAACAGCTGTAAATTAATACAATGGGATCCCTGCCTATGACCATAAATCTTACTTTAAGGTAATTCAGCACCAAGAGAAAGCCTAACTTAAGAGCATGTACACTCTACAAACATTTAGAGGAATCATACTGAACATGCATTTTAAGTTTCCTTAGGTCATTAGATTGGTGAAGAATTATGGAACCTTTAGGATGGTAGCTGTGTATGGAATGTGCATATCATTTTACAACAAAGTAAGAGAACAAAAGTAGCTTCTAGTCACATTATGACAAATTCTAGTAACACATTACAAATAAACATCATAACCAAAATCTTGCAATGAAAGTTTTTCTACAAACAAGATAGAAAGGCACAAAATAGATAACAATGTTTTCTACCATTATGTGATTTCAGGTTACAGTTTTATAATAAGCTTCCTTATGAAAAATGGAAAAAATATTTTGAGATTATTAACTGATTCAAAATTAAAAAAAAAAAAGGTGGGCCTTCTGTTTATTTTAAGTTTTTATTTCAAAAGGTGTTGGACTTAGTGTAGTCACTGCTCATTTTAAAGTAATAAATAGCTATTTCAACCACTAGCAAACAATCCAAAGTTTGCTTCATTATTTTGAATATACTAGCACACATCCAACTTGACAAACATTTGCATTTATAGCAGCATAATCTTTATCTATTAGAAGTCTTCATCCTTGAAATAAACCTATTGATTTTTGCTCCAGACAGGTGAGAAATTTGCTCTAATACCTGAGCAGTTACACCATTGATCTTCTACCATGAAGAGATTATTTCCTAACCGCTGAGTTTCCAAGATATGTTATGCTAGGATCTACAGTGTTGCTATTCTTAGTCTTCTTACAAACACAGCTTCACTACTCCTTCTCTCAAGGGAACTGTGAATGACTGCAAAACTAAAAATAATTTACTCAATTTTACTCCAGCTCTGTTCCAAGCAGCAAAGGCTGATGGACCTTATCACAGTAAAAAAATGTTTTCAAAACCAAAGAGTGAAGCATTAGAAATCTAAAATCCTCTCAGCTCCACCCATCTCATCCTTCTCAAAATATAAACTTGAAAAAAACCAAAACCAAAAACCCCAAACTCAAAACAGAAAAACAAATTCTAGCAACAATCAGATAACTTTGCTGTTGCTAGAATACAGATATAACATCTTTCTCTCTGGCAATGAGAAGAGACATAAACACATCACAAAACATTAGCCAGAGCTCTGCAGGAATTGCACCTGAGGGAAAACAAACCAGTAACAACTCCCTGTCCAGACCACAGGGATGCTCAAGAAGCTCCTCACTAAAGGACTTTTCTTTAGGAGGCTCTGGTGGGCCTTCCCACTGGTGTTCACACCCTGACAAGCTCAATGGTACAACAAACTTTGGAGCAACAAACATGATGACCATTCACCTAGACACCCACCAGCCTCTTATTTTTAACTTATTTTTCATACAAACAAGTTACTTACCAAATTCTCCTAAAAATGACCTGAGTTACAGAAAAAAGGCAGATAATTAATACTAAAATATAGAAAGGCAACAGTGATGACTGTGTTAGTCGCAAAAAAAAGTCTTGGGAGGGTGCCTGAAGAGATTCTTGACAAAGGAGCCAATTCATTGTAAAATTCCTAGTAAGGCAAAAACATCTCATTAAAGACAATAACAATACCCCATAGATTAAAAGAAAAAAAAAACCAACCCAGCACACAAACAATCACAGTTTAACCTGTTCATATAATAGGAAACTACTTGAAATTCACCTTTTCATCATTTAAAACTGCTTTGCAAACGCTCTTTAGAGTAACTGTCAAAAGCTCATCTTCCCAAAAAGTATGATCTGAAGAAACCCATGAAAAACCATATACCACGAAAAACCAACCTCCCATATAACTCCATTATGGGGACCACAAAGCACTTTGTTGTCACAGTGGATTAAGATTTTAGAGATATTGATGCAAGAAGGTATGGTTGTCCTCATTCCAAACAAGGAGATGAAGAAGGGAAAGTGGTCATCTCTCTCTACAAAAAAGCCTGAGGCACTGCCAGGAATAGAATCCGTAGTGCTGAAATTCTAGTTCTGCAGCTGAACCCACTGGATCATTCTTCTTTCTCAATTAACGAGCAGGAAGATTATCTACTCTGCCAAGAAGCACTATAAGTGTGTATTCTCAACTGGAACTGGTGCAGCACGTAGTGCTGTGAATGCATTCTTGTCTTATTTTGTTTTGCTTTTCTCTCTCTTTTCTTTTTATTTTCCCCCAAGGAAACACTGGAGGACTGAACCACTTTCAATTAGACAGAACCAGTTTAAGGATTAACAGCTGGGCATGTCTAAACTGGCCTTAAAGGACAGATCTTGAAGCTCTTGTGCTGCAAACCATTATTCCAACCCAGAGTTACATAGTGGTCTAGGCATAAATGCACCCAGTTTGCCTCAATCTCTGGCTTCACTGCAGAGTTTGACAGACTGAAAGATGGTAAGTAGCAAGTCCCCGGGGGAAAAAAACCCCAAAATCTGTACTACCTGGGAACTGAATAAACTGAACTCCTGACCAGGAGTCCTTCTTTTGTTGCAAAACACTTGAGAATGTGTATGTACATGTGTTAAACAATGCATCTTAGTCAATGTCACTACATCTCGTCTTCCAAAAATTCCACAACAATTTCAGTTGCGTGTGATATAATTTTCTACTTCCTCCCCTGAAAGGCTGGGAAGCAATTTTGTAAGAGAGATGCAGTTTCTAGGAGAGAGTTCCAATTCCTGCACGGAATTGCAAGGCTCAGCTTGGGTCCAGGAGGTGTCACAGTCCTTACTAACACTCCACTGGAAATTTTCCAGAAAATCTGTAGCAGTGACGTCTTCTTGTAGACCAACATTCAACTCTTTCACAGCTACTAATGGGTTTTTTCAGAATCACAACAATTCCTTCTAACTTTTAAGGTGTCCCTTGTCCTAATTTCTTCCAAAACATATGGGGGAGTTGGGGGTACCCCACAACCTCTTTTGAGATGATATCAATAGTTCATGACTCTTTCAGAGCCTTTTCTTTGCCAGGCTATAAAAAGCTAGTACTGCCACCTTTACCCTATTATCTTTGCTTTCAAGTCTTATGAGAAACACTAGACAGGGTACAGAAAATTTTCACTCTTCAACATCACAGGAGAACAAAATTTCATGAAATGCTTTCGCCCCAAGGCATGAAAAATACTGGAATGCCTTGGAAATCTCAATATCCTAAGTAAATTCTGTATATGTGTATTTTTTTAATTCAATCTTAAAACCAGGCAACAAATAGAAACCATTTCCCTAGCTCCTCTAAAAAACTCTCACAACCCATTGAAATGTTACACTTCTTAGACCAGTTTCAGAAGTTTGGATATCTTGGGAGGCGTAAAGAGTTAAAAAAAAACTTACTTAGTTGTGTTTAAGCCAAGTTTTACTTCGATGAACTTCAGCAAATGCTCATTTTCTTTATGAGGAATGAACATCTGAAAATTAATTTAGCAGAGAAAAATCATGTGAAACGCCGGAAGCAGCTTTCACGTAGTCATTCAGATTACAAAATGTCAGCTAACAATCAACTATTCAAGACTTAGTTAAAACTAACAAAGTGGATTAAGTGCACCAATTAAGGTACCAGTATAGTCTTGTAAATCTTCACTTCAATAAATCTATATTTAAGGTTTCCTTGAGAATATTATTCCCTTCATTTCATTCACATACCCCAACAGGAGAGCAAGTGAAAAGCTGCCAAAAAGTTGTCAAAAAACTACCAAGCAGTGTAGGAAGCATAATGAAAAACTGACACAGACTTACTCCCAAGCAAGCCTAAGAGCATTGCGCTCGGCTCCACTGGAAAACAGCAGCTTAGCAGAAGCTATGAGCATTTGCAATCTTCACATAGATTGTCTGAGCAGCCTAAAGTTCTGTAATTTAATTAATAACTGTAATTTAACTTGTATTTTTCAAGGTTAAGTTTTATTTTCCTGGAGATACAGCAAGGCTAGTCAGTCTGAATGCCACAAGAAAACAATCATATCTGAACATTCTTTCAAACCTTCTAGGGTTCACTAGTTTCTTTATTTTTAAGTTAATTCTGTTAATTAACACAACCAAGGTGAGGCTGAGACATAGAGAAAAAACACAGTAATGTGTACAAGACTACAGCCATCAAGAGGGAATTGCTAATCAAAATACAAGACCAGGCTAAAATCTCACTTTATAATCTCAACTCCTATCTGACTCCTACACAAAGTGAAGCGTAAGTGAAGTGTTACCATGTTCTACTTGAAATTAAATGAAGATTAGTACTTGCCCTAACACTATTCATCCTTGTTCCTGGCTACTGTGTCTCCATGCACAAGAATATTGTTTTAATATTCAGACCAGTCTGTAGAGGCATCCAAGTTAAAACAACCCTACATTTATAAAATAAAGTATCTTTTAAAGAATATTTCTATACTATGTTTCAACCCAAAAGACCAAAACCCCAACAAAACCCAGCTGTTTGAGTTGATAGACTTTTTATACAGATACAAAATGACTCCATTTTTAGTACTCATACTTGCTATGAATTAAGCTATGAACTATCCTATCAATAAGATAAGCAACACTTCAAAAGATTTTTTCAAGATACATCTGCAACTTTCTATTTAGATTCTGACAATTAAAATCACTTTTATAGAGGAATCTTACCTTTAATAAGAAGTTTAGTGTCACTGCTACTGTAAGTACCAAATAAATGTACATTATTTTCAGCAATCTTGACATAAATGTACTTTTTTTCATATTCATCTGCAAAAACATTTTAAGAATGCTGTATCATTTGGAGTTCACGTTGAATTTTAAAACTACAATCAAGGTGACAAGAGAGTCTCCTTACCTGAAGGCATTTAGAGAGCATTAAAGCTGCTACAAGACTCAGTAATGGCGACACTAGTAAGGCTGAATTTTCAAACTGCAGAAGGTACCCCAAGAAGAGAGAAAACAGGTAGATTTTGTATACCTCGTGCACCTGTTGAAGAAAAAAAATAAACCACAGTAACATAAAACTACACTGGATATACACCTTGCTTTTTAGAGCAGTAGATAGCTCACACATTCCTCTGTGAATGAGGGGATTAATGGATCTCGATCCTCCAGCTCATGAGGCCAGCAGGGTACCATTTGGCTCTGGGAAGTACTTCACATCAAAATGATCCGGGTCAACCTCAGTAACTAGTGGACAATTACTTCAAAAGAATTCTGTAAAAATGCCAGAAGCAGGAGTATTTTACACGGTCTCTCCATTCAGCAACACCTCACTGGGAGGCAGCATGAAGAGTAACCACAGTGCACTAGTAAGAACACTTCATTTGTGTGAAAGAGCTCACTGCTGCAAACAGGTGCTTTCCTTGCCCTCAAAATAATTTGTCTGTTAACCTGTCTCAGGAATATTCAGAATGCTATTGATACTAGCTGTTATTTACTATTTGATAAGCAGATCTTATACACCTTGATGCTTGATTCTTTAGACTTTTACCAAAACACCCATTTTCTCCCTTATATACCCTGCTTTGAACTACAACAGATCAAACATCTTCCACTGCTGAGGAACAGAATAAAAAGTAACTGAAAGAAGAGGTGAAGAATTAGAATTGTATGCAGTTTGATATCTAATAAAACCAGAAGGCATGCATATACAAAGGAGCATATATACCACTGCCACAGGCAGTATAAAAATGCCTTGTTGTTGCAACATTTTAAAGAACCATTTTGCAGAATAAATTCAAATACTTTCCTGTACTGAAAAATCAACTGTCCGCCAACATCCGTGTAGTATATTTATGGGCAAATCAGTGCAGGACAGGCCATTCAGGGTGAAATTGAGCCCATTAACTGCACAGAGTCAACAGAGCACTTCTTTGGTTTGCCCCACCCTCCTGTGAATAGGGGAAAGAAAAGAGGCAGCTAGGCCAAACAGGAGGAGCATCATTCACCACTCTTTTAGATTTTCAAGGATGTTTCAGGCCTCAGAAACTTTGTTTAGCTTCTGACCCTTTCATTAGGAAAGCTGTTCCAAACATAGCAGTCCAAAAGTGACTTAAATTTATTTTATTTTTCTGATGGACATGACATGCACTTCAACTGGGTTCAGGCTGCAAGATACTAATCAGTCTTGCACCCTTTGGAACTCCTGAGCAATATGAATGGCAGGCACCTCAGAGGTTGCCTGTAGTTCCTCAACTATCAGTAGGCTGAAAAGTTCCAATACCTTCTCTGTCTGAGCTAGGGCAAAGCTGTCTAGCAGGAAAAGAGAAACAGCCTGGACAAACAGGAGATAATGACTGTATTCCCACATCATCATGAAGGTATATGTTGAGGCATTCACCAAAAGATAACAAAATTTCTAAAAGAAAAAGAGAAAAGAAAAAGCATTAATTTTGTACCTATGCATCTCTGTCACCAAGTAACTGAGAGGTCATTAAAACATAAACTATGGAAATCAATTATTATTTTCAGAAATAATTAAAGTACTGACTTCAGACATGCTTAACATGTTCTCAGATGGAAAAAAGTAGTTACTGAAACATTAAAAAACATTTAAAGCCAATCTGAAGACACACCTTTGAGAGAGAGACAGGGTAAGAAGTAACCACCATCTTCTCCAAGCAAAATAGTTTGCATGAGAAAAACTCTATATCAGTTTATTTTAAAAAGACAGCACACAGCTCATTACCACACTGCTCTCTCTGAACCCTCCTGGGGACATAACAAGGTAGGGCAGGAGTTGCTTAGCAAAAACTGCACATGCCTAGGTGAAATCCAAGTGGCTCTTTTGAAAAGAACAAACAAAACATCTACTGTTTTCTGCCCAAAAGGGCAGCAGTAGCAGAAGTAACTACCCTAGAGTACAGTCTTACCAGCAATTCTTTATAAAGAAACTAATTTTGCATTACCTCAGCAGAACAATTTAGGTTTTTTTTTAAATAGCCTGTGAGAGCTGCTACTTGACATGCAAAATATGGCAAAGCCCAATTTTCTCTTGATGGTATGGAGTAATCAATTCTTGTTGTATCTGTCCTAGAATAAAGTACATGGAAACAAAAACATTAAAACATTTATGGAACAAAAATATCAAGGAAAGCCTAAGTGTCACTTCTAGTTGTAAGTGTGGCCTTACAAGCAAACTATTCCTGGTTTTGGTGCAAAGTAACACTGACACAATTTTGCTGCTGATACAGCTCACAGATTTAATAACAGCATGGAAGGCCCAATCTTTACTCATCTATTCAGCAGGTCTCCATATTAGGCGGCATGTGTAGGACTGAAGACAAAAAGCATCTGCCTCCAGCCTTTTCTGACCTGCCTCAATACTGTGTGAGTGGGACGAGTCACAGCTTCTGCCAAACTGCAGTGGGACAAGGAAGCCTTCTTTGGCCAGGCAGGGGACCACAGCCTTGGCAGGAGCTTTCCACATTACAATGAAAATCAGCTCATAGCTGAGAGAAAAGATTCTTTTCAGTTCTCATACAGTATGTTTTAAACAAGTGATTTAGGTGGTTGAGCACAACATACTTAGAATACAAAGTGGTGCTCCCTCATAGCAGCAGCAGCAGCACATATTTTGTCTACAGGGAAAATTCTGCCCAGCAAAACAAGAGATTAAAGACAATGGGGAGCATGCAGGGTTTTCTCATGGAATGACTTGACAGTATCCACACAATTAGAAGTGTAGGTGAAAGTTTTTGAAAGTGCTAAAGTGACTCAGAAGCACAAGTCACACTTTCAAATGTGATCAAAGGCATCGGTCTCAGAGGTACATAGTCTTCTTTGTGTCTACTATGTCTTCAAAAAGGAGCCTCAAGCTACTTTATGATTTAGATATTTGAAAGCATCACCTTCCATTTTTTCCTCTGAAGCCTCTTACAGAGGCGTATTTGGAGCTTTTTTAACTACTAGACCTTTCACTTTGTTGACACTATTTAATCTTCTTCACTGCTGAAAAAAGTTACAGATTTATTCACCATTTTTCCTATTTTCCACTGTTCACACCAGCTTGATGAACAGTATCTTTAACTACTAATCACAGATTCAGTCATGATGACTTCACACTCCTAGAGGATGCTTCCCAACAGTTCAACTTTAAAGATGCACCTCTAACATTTTGCTCCTCCCATAGTTCTTTTATTTCAAGTGCTCTCAAATTCACAGAAAGCCCCAGAGCTCCTTGGTGACAAACCAGGAGCCTGAACACAGGTTCTCATTGCCCAAATGAGGCTCCCTATTGTTGTGGTGCTACATAAGGGGAAGGACAATTACAAGCGAATTGTGTTAAAATAAAAAAATCTCGATATTAAGATCATCTAAGAAGACTCCACTTTGCAGAAAAACCCACAAGCAAAAGAAGATTAAAAAAATCAAATAGTCTTTACAAGAAAAATGCACTTGATCATTTCATTCTAAGCAACAGGACAACCATCACAGTATTTAGAGCTGGCCAGAGAGAGCAATTCTGTTTTACAACTGTTTTGGACATTTGTTTCCATTCTTCACCAGCACAAAAACCAAACCTTCTGAGGAATGTTTTTGAAAAATGAAATGGTGTGCACATAGTCCTGTATTCACACATATACAAAAAGTCAGTTCAACTGGCAGCATGGATGGTTTGGACAACAGAAGGCCTTTCCACTAATAAAATCATCATGAGAATCAGTGAATCTCTTGGAAATGTTTTCTATTCACCATAAGATTTTGCTCTCACAATGAGAACACAAAGCTTAATAAAAGCATTCCAATCCACTAATTAAAATCATTTCAATCTGCTAATATTTTAAAATGCCTTATTGACAAACTAGATTGTATAAAGATGTTTTTCTTACCTGTTAATAATGAACCATGCTACAGTCAGCATTCCTGCCAGCCAAGTCCCACTCATAACCCAACTGGTTACAAACAATGCAGTCACATAAATTCCCTGCAGTCCAAAAACTATACCAATGTAGAAATACACTGGTTCAATAACCTCCTGAAATTACAAATAAAAATGAAGAGACATAGTGGCAACTGAGCTGAAGCTGGAAATTATTACTATTAACTATTTGTTACTGCTAACAATGTGCTAGGTGCCTTACAAACAGGTAAGAGATGCCTCCTACTCTAGAAAAGTACTGGGCATGCTTTTAAAGTACTTTTATTTGGGGCTCTGGAAAAACAAAGCAGTGTGAATTAAGCGCACACTTCAGGACTCAGGTTGCTAGTGCCATGATTTTTGTATTTGCTTTAGCACGACCACTGTATGTGTCAGATTTAATAAATCTATACTGCAGTGGAATATAAAGTTCACAGGACTACTGGAAGAAGTTATGCAGGGGAGGAACCTGAAGAAGTAAAGATGTGGCAAAAACGGTTCCAAAACAAGTAAGTAAGAGAAAAAGAAAGATAATGAGAGACGACACAAGTATGCAGCATAAGCAGAACAAAGCCCGAGTAGAGCAGAAACTGACAAAAGGTTTATCTACAGAAGTGTTTTTCCCTGTGAGAATGGGCAGACAGGTACCACTGTAACAGACTTCTATACTCCAAAGGAGCTAACTTTCCTGTTTTTAATGGATAGCACAGATACTCCTGCCATTTCTAAGCAGTCTGTAGAAGCAAAGAATAACAGAAAAGGTTAGTGCATATAAACCCCCAAAATCCTACGCCAGTGACTGACCAGGACTGAGGAGAACCTGGACCTGGTGAGAGCCTTAGCTCAATTCATTCAACAAAAAATGCATGTGTTCATTGTATACAGCACAGAAAGTCTCATACACACACACAGACAAAACCATAATAAAAGCACAGAAAGTAGGAGAAATGCACATACTTCGCTACCAGATGCTTGATATAAAACACTGGCAATCAACTCTGGGTACAAAGTCATTTGCTGGACAGCATTTATGGTCTTCAGTGATATTGTCTTATTGTTGTGCGTCAACTCATAAACACCTATAGACAAAAAAAATATTATTCTTGGAATCACTTACTATTGCTGTTTCTAAAAAAGGCCAAAGTGTATTCAAAGGTAGGGGGAAACAGATTTGATCATTAAAGCTATTGAATGATTCACCAGACCTAATTTTAAAGGAAGGAGAAATTTCTGCATTAGACGTCATTTCACCCTACTGATCTAGCAAGAAAGTTATTACCCCTTTTTTGTCTAGTCTTTATAGAAGACTTGTCTAGCCTAAATAGAAGACCCAAATCTAATCATCTGAAGCACAGACTATTCAGTAACATACTGATGCAGTCTTGGAACTACCTACCTATGGATCACCTTCACAGGAGGTTCTTAAGAAGTGAGACAGATCTTACAGGGATGAGTAGGATGTATTAAACCTGTCTCCAGAAGGAGGCCAGGTATGAAGGCCTCATCATCCCTTTCAGCTCTGCATTTCTGAGGTTTCTAAGAACCATTCACTGAACACAATATGTCTTTCTATGGGGTTGCAATGAAATTGAAGCTGGCATACTTGAAGGATACATCATTCTAAAATGTTATAAATAAAGAAAAGACTTGTCAATACTTAGAACAATAGAGCGAAGAGGACAAACAATCCAAATCATAATACAGGGGAAAACAAATGCTTCAAAACCAATGCAACAGTCAAACCAGACAACTGTTTCCAGCTCTGAGCATATCTTGGTGTATGGTTTGCAGTTGGTACTCTGGACGCCAAACCAGGTCTTTCAGGACTTACAACTGAGTTCAGCACAGCTGTGATACACTCCTAAAAACTGGGTGCCCCTGTAATACTTTGCAGACACACGAGTCTACGTGTTTGCAGAGAGAGTGTCCCTGAGCAAGGTATACAATCCATCCATTCACAGCATGGGCAATATCCCCAGAGGTAATGAGGCACTGAGTGTACCAAAGAACTGTTATATATTGCTGATGTGCTGTATTTCAGCTAGAAGATTGTTCGACCAATACAACACTAACTACAAAGTGTTAGATGAGGTTTCATGAAGGGACTGAATTAACTCAATGGCCGACTGCTGCAAGATAGGGCTGTTCATCCTCTTCTCTCCTGAGTTCTTGCATTCTCCCCATATTAGTGCAGATCCACTTCTGAACTCACTGAACTAGCATGAAAGTGTTCCTTCTTCTTTTCACTGCTTAAGTTTCCTTTTGGTTTAGGGACTCAGGGTCAGTGAGCCCCAGAGCCAGTGCAGGATAAAGAGCAGGACTGCAAAGGAAGGAGTGACCATTGTCACTCAGTTTGTCCTCCTTCCTGTTGCTTTCTGTCCCCACCACTCAGTGCTCATCAGCATCTATTCATCACAGCTGACAAGAGGAAAAATTTGTGGCAGGGACAGGATGAAGCAGATCAGTTCACGACAGAAATTGTTCTATCTTCTCATAGAGGATGGGAAACAGTAATTTTCACCTTCCATTCCTAAATTCAAAATAAATTATGTTTACATGGCAGAAAATCCACTATATAACACAGGCAAACCTAAAGAAAATTTTGACACAGAGCAATACAAGAGTAGTATTAACCCTATTCTAGAGTACTGATTAAAGGCAATCTGCTGGAACACAGGATAGGTAAATACTGTTTCTTAAACAGCACTGAAAAGTTAGGACAGCATGTGGTTTTTAATTAATCTGACCAATATACCTATATAAGCGTATAAAATCAGCCTTCCCGGTTTGCGGGAGCTTTTTACTGTCTCCAAAAATAACAAGACTTTTCAAAGTTAATAAAATAAATGAGTTTTGTACCTCTTTCAAAGGAAGGAGCCTTTAGCAGTTCTTTATAGAATGAGTAATAAATGGCACTGTCACCCTGAAATGTAATTTCTCGTTCAAGTTCCTAGAAAGAAAAAAACATATTTACCTCCTGCAATCTCTTCCCAGAGAAGATTTATCTTTTCAGACAGACTGGTTTTGTAATACAGCATATACTGTACATCTTCAAAATATTCCATGAAAGATTAATCTTCACAACATTCTTGTCAGGTATATAATGCTCTCTATAACTTAGCAAACATACTTGGATTCAGAGCAACTCAAATCCACATTGTAAGTCAGCACAAAATCCACAAGATCTTTTCATATTCACAAACCTGAATTTCATTCAACTTTCTATATGTCACTTAATAATGGAATTCTTAAAAAAAACCCCAACACCCAAACAAACAAAAACCACAAAAAACCTCCCCAAAATCCCAAAACAAACACAAAAAACCACTACCCCAAAAAGCTCAACATAGATTTCTGTTAATCAGCTCCTGCAATCCCAGCATGCTTCAGTTATTTCTTCATATTTTAAAAAAGTATTTTAATGATAAAGGGTGGCATGGAAAAACATACAACAGCATCACAAGCCACAACTACTGTTAGCAGGAGAAACAACAAAAAAAAAGAAGATTAAAAAAACAAAACTATATCAATGACAGAAAGACAGAGCTCTCAGTAGAAGAATTCTGCAAGCAAGTAGTTTCACCATGACATGGACCAGATTTGATTTCAACAACACAATTTGGCTTTTGTTTCAGTAGCTTAACTTTATCTTTACCTGCCTGCTGGAAAACCAGAATTTCCGTTCATGATATGTTGAGAGGTACACAGCATACATCATTCCACTAGTGACTGCTGCGAGACAGCCAAAGAAAAGTTTCGCAAAACGCTGGATTAACATATCTGAAAAGGGACAGTGAAAAAGCTAAAATAGTCCAGAGGATTTAGAAGCAAACAGTACATCCTACACATGACTCTCATTTCTGAACAACTGAACTTACTGGCATCAGAATTATCACACCATCAGCAGCACAGATACACTGAAAACTGTTTGTTATTCCCGTCCTGCAGAGTTTTCTTTCCCAGTTGTTATCATTGCTTCATATGACCTTCATACAAAATACTCATACACTACACTGCAAATTTTCTCCCCATTCCAGTAAGTTTTGTTTTCAAATGAATTCCAAGAAGGAAAAATCTCTTCCAGACAGATAGAGCAAACTGTAGACTCTGCCCAAAGCACCACAAACTCCTTAAAGACATTAACAGACAGGGGTGGCATACCACATCTAACATAATTTCTGAGATATTCTGTTTTCCATTCTGTTTTTAAATATAAGAAGGAACTAACCTAAATTTTACCAAACACATTCGAAGGGTGGATACTTCACCTGTAGCTCCCTCGAGCTAGGGCGTACTTTTAACAAAAAAGTTTTTGGTAGCTTGGTGAGTACTTGCCTAAAATTATACCTATAGTTCTGTTTCTTGAAAAGCTGTAAGGACTTTTTGTCCTTGTTTCACTACCATTACTTCATGCCTCTCAGCTTCCAACCAAAAAGATCATTTCAGAAGCAATAAAAATATTTATTTGTACGCAAATAGTAACAACAGTAAGTTTCTTAACTCCTCTCCCTCTCCCCTCCAAGTCTGAAACAGTCCAAGACTAACATTTCACTCTACAATACATAAGATGTCATTATTAAATAACTCTAATGTGCATGTCTATTTTCTCTTGAAACATTCAAAACCCTAATTCAAAATAAGTCTGTTATAAATTACTGTGCTACAAATATCTTCTCATAAAATGTAAAAGAATAATGAAAAAAAAATCAAAAGTCGACTAAAAATTCTGTAGCTTACATTTTGGCGATCTTCCCAGCTTTGAGTTTTCTTTGTTTCTCTCTTCTGGAGCCATTTTGCCAGATTCTGTGCAGTTTTGTTTCTTTCTCTGTCGCAGGTCTGCTGCCCCTGAAGACATTTTTTTTAAGTTATTGCAACACAATACCTAAAATTGCACTCTGAGAAATCCACACAGCAGCAGGTAGCAGCCAGTTATTGCTACTGATTCAATCTCATGAAAGATATATTTGACAAAGACTCAATTAAAGTATGTCACATGCCCAACTAAAATAACAACGTAACAATACAGAATTCAATTCCTATGCCATCCATTAGAAAAAACAATACCATTCTCTTGAGATTATACTCCGGGAATACCTAGAATCCAAAATGGAAGCTAATTGTTTTATTCCATGCAATACATCCATGGTGAATGTATTACACAAATGAAGGAAATCAGTAGTTTAGATAAGTTGATGCAGACACTGGGAGAAACTGGTGCCAATTCCATTCTACTCTCATCCTAGTTTTACACTGCTGTAGTGGTGTAATATAAAAATTGGGCTAGTCCATCACTTTTAAACTGAGATGCCTATTATTAAGATGGCAAAAGCTTTTATAAAGTAAATATAATATCACTTTTTTCCTGCTTTGGGATCTACTGGAACTAAGCAGATTTATGAATATTTAGTCTAACATACAACTAAGAAGCCCAGTCTGTTTGGCCACATATATCACATCACCAGACCAAGGGCTTCTTCGGCTTCTGTTAACTTTTCCATAAACAGCACCAGTTTGAAGCCTTGGTTGATTTATTTTACAGTCTGAATGGCAATGAGGCTAATTCACACACTGCAAGTCTACATACAAAAAGACTCATCGAAAAAAGTATTTTATAATTACTATATTAGAGATATCCCACAATATTTATGTCATTGTGGAAGTGTGATGAAAAGATTTAACTGTAACACACAAGAATTTTTAGCTCTCCTGTTTGATCCACTGTCCAACATTGGTTGAAATTTTGTAGCCAACAGTTTCCTCTGGACTTAAAACAGCTCTTTCATACACCCATTCAACTTCAAACTTGAAGTGTCAATATTCACATACCACAACAAAGCTTTTAAGTACTCTGGTTGTATGTTACTTCAGTTCTAATTCAGTTTACTTTTAACTCCCAACTACTAGATTTGAAAGTTAGAAACTAGAGATAGAAATATAAATGATTAAAGTGATGTCTGTCTGTATCAGGACACCTGTGTGTTAACAGAGCAATTTTTAAATTATTCTGAGCAAACTAAGATCTCAATGACAACATTTTTCATGGAATTAACAGAAAATGTCTACTTTCTTAAACAAGACAAGAACTGGAAAGATTTTAAACAAAACAAGGTTTAGGTTGTTCAGTATCACATTTATCTTTATGTCAATCCAAAATGAAATGTACACCAGCATCTCTTCCTGTCATGTACATAAGAAGTTTATCAGCAAGGTAAACCCCACGTGCACTGCAGTTAAAAATCACTTGTACCATACAAAATAAAACAGAGTAGGGGAAAACCACGGATCACCAGAATGTGCAGATATGTGCTTGGAAGGACAACTGAGTGCCCCTGTCATTCTAGTTATGACCAAAGCAACAGCATTGAGAACACTGTTGAGAACAGCACTGAGAGCAGAGGCCTTTGCTTCTCTGGCAGAGAAGTGAGCCCTAGCAGAAGTGTAACTTGTAAAGGACAGTGTTAACAGCAGTAATAGAAAGCTCCCAGAGAAATAACAGTTTAAAATTCTAGTTCTGAAACAACACCTCAGTCAGCAAATGATCTTCACCTCAGTTTTGAGGACTGCTCAAAATAACCCCCCCGCAAACAATAACACAGAAAGATGTGAGTATGTTATTTATATTTCTTGCCTCAATAAAGAAAAATGCTGTTTTCACTTCTATGAATCTTTTAAATGGGGTGAAATGAAAGTCAAACAAGGTGACAACTAAATAATATCTACAATTTTGAACTGATGACAAAGCCTCTAGTAACGCTCTATCCAGCACACAATTTTTCATCTGAGATTGCTTTCCAGTTCCCTGTAAGGTCCCAGTTCAGACAAGTTCTTGTTCAGATAACATGAATTCCATTTCTTTTTGTGTCTCTATTGCAGAAAAGCATAACTCATTGCTCCTGTGTGCCACTATACTCATCTATTTTTCATCTGCAAACCGAGCACTGTCTGCAATTCTTGTCTTCTCATCTAAAGAAGGGTAAGATAGAGCTGGGAAACACTCAGAGAAAGGCCATGAGGATGATCTACGTTGTGCAATGGCTCTCACACAAGGAACAAGGAAGCAGGTTGAGGATGCCTCATCTTGGAAAAGAGGATGACCAACAGAAACATGCCAGACATCTAGGACGTAGTAAAGTACACAAACGTGCTGAATAGAAAGTGGTGATTCACCTTCTTTTCCACTGCAAGAAGTTCTCAACCAAATCCAGTGAGTCACGCTAAAAGGAACCAGCTCATTGCACATCACCTTTATGTAGAACACTCCTACCCAAAGAATGTTCTGTAAACCAACAGTTCACACAGATTCAAGAGAAGATGGGCACAGTGGTGGAGGACAAGCAACTGGAGACTACTAAATACATAGAAACCATGTTCATCTCAGAAAGTACTCCTGTTGAGAACAGCTGGGAGGCTGGAAAATGCCACGAGACAGATTTGCACATGCTTGTTTTGCTCTTGCATTTTTCTGGATGCCTGTTAACAATCGTGTTTATGCTGATTTCCCCAAGAAAACGAAATATCACCTCCTAGTTCCCAGAGACAGGGTTAGCACTGAAGAGACCTGGAGAAAAATGCTTGTGTGGAAAAATGCTAGAAGTGAAACAGAATCACAGAATATCCTGAGTTGGAAGGGACATGCAAGGATCATCCAAGTCCAATACTTGATGCTGTACAGGATACCTCAATAATCACACCATGCACCTGAGAGGGCTGTCAAAGCGCTTCTTGAACTCTGTCAGGCTTGGTGCTGTGACCACTTCCCTGGGGAGCCTGTTCAAGTGTTCAACCACTCCCTGGGTAAAAAACCTTTTCCTAATACCTAAACCTCCCCTGACTCAGCTTCAGGCCATTCCCTTGTCCTGTCAACTGGGCACCACAGAGAAGAGATCAGTGTCTGTCCCTGCTCTTCCCCTCCTGAGCAAGCTGTAGACTGTGAAGAGGTCCCGGTCAGACATCTCCAGGCTGAACAGACCAAGTGACTTCAGCCGCTCCTCATACAGCTTTCGCTCAAGGCCCTTCACCGTTTTCAAAGCCCTCCTTTGGACGCTCTCTAATACTTAAGGAGACGAGAGACAAGACTGACTAAAACATACAGAAGGATGCCAAAGAGAAAGTACACTCACGGAGGCATCCACGGAGCCCACAGATGCTGCCCTGGGCGCTCTGCTCAGAGACAATGCCGTGTGAGGGAAGAAAAAGAGACCCCATGTCCCCAAGAGACCCTCCCGGCCTCCTGCCGCTTGGGGCTGCAGCGGACGGGCTGCCCTGGGCGGGGATGGGGCCCGAGGGGCCGCCGCGGCGGGTTGGGCCCGGGAGGCCGCCTGTGTCCTGCAGCCCAATGCTTCACATCCGTCCGTGTGGTGCTGTCCCAGCACGGCCCTGGCACAAACCGCGAGGGGCAGCCACACCGCCGGCCTGAGCCAGCGGCCTGGCCCCAACCGACCTCCGCCCAGCCCCGGCTCCGCGGCCTGAGGAGCCGCCCCTCACCTTCCTCCATCGCCGGCCTGTGCCCGCCGCCCGCCGCCGGGTCCCCCCGCCGTTCTCTGCGGGGCGAAGCCTCCGCCCCGCCCGCGCCGCCGCC